>JADRCH010000110.1:4470235-4503822 GCA_019843965.1 Rhynchomys soricoides
TCTCTCTCTCTCTCTCTCTCTCTCTCTCTCTCTCTCTCTCTCTCTCTGCATGTCCAGAGCAAAGGGAGTCAATATTGAATTTTTGTGCTACATGAGTTTTTCACTGCCTGAGGTGTTAGGTCCCTCTCATAGTGGCTATAGGTGAATTGTCCCACCTCAGTGAACCTAAGGAAGTTGTATGTGTACAACTCTCTCTCTCTTGCTCTCTCTCTCTCTCTCTCTCCACACACACACACAGTTTCTCTCTCTCTGTGTGTCTGTATTTCTGTCTCTCTCACACACATATACACACACCCACTGTGCTGTGTCTTTCTCATACACACACAGACTCTCTCTGAGAGAGAGAGAGAGAGAGAGAGAGAGAGAGAGAGAGAGAGAGAGACTATCCTGCGTGAAGGCCACTGCTCACTTCCCTTCATCTCTTCCTAGCTTTCTGATCATGCATCCTATTCGCTCTTCATTGTGTTTATTGAGGTTTATTGAGTCGGGATTTCTCACTGAACCTAGAGCTCATTGATTCTTTGAGCCTGGCCTGTCAAAAAGCTCTGTGGATCTGCCTGTGTTTGTCTACCCACCCACACTATACTGTCCTCAGTTCTACTTTTGCTGGGGATCTGAACTCAGGTCCTCATGCCTAGTGACAAGCACTTTAGTGACTGAACCTTTGTCCACATCCATCCTAGAGCTCTTCAAGGCTGTGTTCCTTTGTTTGTTTGTTTTTTTGTTTTGAAGACAGGCTTCTCTGTGTACTCCTGACTGTCCTGGAACTCACTTTGCAGACCAGGCTAGACTCGAACTTACAGAGATTCTCCTGCTTCTGCCTCCTGAGAACTAGAATTAAAGGCGTGCGCCACCACCGCCTGGCAAGGCTGTGTTTCTAAGAGGAGAAAAAATTGTTTTCCCTGTCCTTCTAGCTGTCTGAGGGCATCTCAGTGTCTCCCAATTTCCATTTCTGTAATTCATTTCCATTTCTGGAGCTTTAGTATCCTCCTGTTCTTTCCCCAAAGTTAGCACAAGATGGCATGTTATTCTCTGCCATTTTCTTCTCCCATTCAATATATCCTGCAGGGTTTCTCTCCAGTCTCCAGACTCACCACTCATACAGGTTTTCCCATTACTTGGCACTGAGGTGCAGCTGTGCTCTAATGTACTGACCTGCTCGCCCTTACAGATGGAGAGTCTATTGTTACCAGACTTGCGCTGGTACAGACAGCACTGCAGTGATTCAACACTCACACACACACACACACACACACACACACACACACACACACGTTTAAAGAGAGGTCTTTGGGGTAAACCTTAGATGCTGGAATAATGACCAGCCAAAGGTATTGGTGATTTTGTTAGATTTTCTATAACAGCCTCCTTCTGCATGCCCATCATTGAGGTGGAAAAATTCCCCTGCATGAAAGAAAGCTGAAAGCCTCAGATATTTTTTGGAAAACCCATCTGATGGAGAAATCCAGTGTCTTGTGGAAAGCATCTAGGAATGTGACTGTGGTTCAGTCAATTCCAGGGAGCAAGGCACAGTGACATTACCCCAGTTCATGTACTAGATCTGAAAGAGCACAGTTGTATGTGTCTTCTATAAAGGCCATGGCCTCTAGCTCTCTGACCTTGTAGGCTGCACATAGAATGCAAAGCTCATGTCAAGGATTTGCAGCCCAGAAGAGGACCTCAGCTGGGAGGAGAAGCTCCACCCTCTGTGGAGCACACTGCTGGCCTCTAGGCTATAGTGGGGAAAGTGAGGCTGTCATGTTTGAGGTCAGCCATGCTTGGGGCACGATGAAGTCCCCATGGGGTTTGTAGGGGGGTAAGATTGGAGGCTGCTCTGTGTTCTTGGTTAGTGGTTGCTGAGGTCCACTTCTCAATCTGTGTTTTCCTGAGCCAGTTTCTCTGGGCTGTTGTAGAATTTGCCATCATTACCAGAGCTACTCCACTCTCCAGTCCTGGACATCTGTGCTCCAGGATCAGCTAGGATCTCTCACCCTGTGGGCTGCACAATGACATCTTCCTCATAGTACTGTATGATAAACCTGCTCTGACTCTTGTAAATGTCCCATCAAGGGAGGCCACACTGTTGGGTGTCACACACTGGCTGTATCTTGTAGTAAGAAGCTGGTAGTACCAAGAAAAGAAATAAACATAGGCTGGTTGGCCCTCTTAGGTTTTGCAGAAGAGGTCATAGTTTGCTTTGTAAATGAGTCTTGAAACTCAACACTCATGGTTATTCCCCTGGCTCAGGAGAACATGTTCTAATGTAGATGGGCCACAGTAGGATTCCAGAGCAAACTTGGTGGCACTGAAGTGTTCCACTCCTGAGCATCAATGATGATGATATAGTCTGCCACCCCAGGAGATGTTTTTCTTTATCACGACATTTCAGCTTGTCTTTCTGCTTGGGCATTATCACTTCAACAAGAAACACAAAGTTCTTGATTGAAGTAATTACCTCAGATGCCTGCAGCTCCAGCTCCTTCCTGTTCAACAAGGTTTGCACCAACCTCTGCTTGTCAGTGCTCAGGTCTCAGGATACCTGTGGTTTGAAATTCAAGCTCCACCTAGGACACTCAGTCATGGCCACGTGTAGTACCAAGGCTGCATTCACCTAGCCCAGTGCCAAGGGCCTTCAGGTCAACCTCCTGGCTCTGGAACACAGGAAAGGGGAAGGCACAGGCATTTCCATCTCCAAGCCAGTACCTCAGAGCCCTTTTCCTAGGCCTAGTCATTCTCCCACATCTCAGCTTCCTCCTCTAAAGCTAGCTGCAGCTCGAGCTGGAGTCTCTGGCTCTCCACTCACAGTCCACAGCCCCATCCAAGTACAAGCACTGGTGTGCATTTCTATCTATTTCCTCCTTCACCTGCGTATTTCTTGTGCAGGTAAACTCCCATTTCCCCCTTGTTTGGCATTATCTTAGTGAGGGAACATACTTTGGCCAGGGCACAGTTTGATACCAAACCTTGATCCCCAAGGGGTACAAAGTGCTCTCTCTTGGTAGGACAGAAGGCTGTACTGTAAACAGAACTACCTTTTAACACAAATTAATTTTTAGGGGGATGCACTTTGAAATTTGTATGGTCATTCAATTTCAGACTCTAGGATCAAGAGGCCCTGTATTGAAGTCCTGGTTAATCACAACAGGAAGGACTACCTTTGGGTAGGCTCTGAGACCTGTCATGAGTTATATCTCTGCAAAACACTGAAGTCATAGTGTTATAGAAAAATGTGAGGTTCCCTATCTATTTGCTTTTGTTTTCCTCTGTCTACAACTCCAGATTAGAAAAGTCCATATCTGCGTCTTCGGTTCTTCTGGAAGCTCTAAACAATGCTTTTGCTGCTCTAGACTAGGTCCCCCTCCCCCACCTTGGGAAAAATCTTGGCTTGGGAACAATTTATTCTACACCCACTGATTCCTTCTCTCTGTCTCTCCCTCTCTTTGTTTGAGACAGGGTTTCACTATGCAGCACTGGCTGGCCTGGAATTTGCTATGTAGATCAGGTTGGCCTCAAACTACTTTAAGTCTCTGCTAAAATGGGAGGCATGTGCTGCCACACCCACCTTCCTCCTCTCTCTCTTTTTTGTGTATCTCTATATGCTTGTACCTGTGTCCATGCTTCTGTGTGTGCTCTCCTGGTGAGCAAAGTCTGTTCTTTCCACTTTTTGTTTGGAGACAGAGTCTCCCACTGAATCTGGAGTTCACTGGTTCAGCTAGACTGGGTGGTCAGGGAACCCTAGGGTTCTGTCTGTCTCCATTGCCTACTATGCCTCCCCCTTCTTATGAGGACGTTGACATCTGACTGCTGCTTACCTGCATGGCAAGGACTAAGTTATCAATCTAACTCCAGATCTGGGGTTGTTAACAGCTGTGTTCCCAGGAGAGATGCACTTTGGAAAATTAGATTTTCTTGTCTTCTCCTACTTTTTGAAGACACCTATATACCGTCCACCTTTAATTCCTGTGTAGGATTCTTAGTTTCCTCCGATTCATACACAAAAGTTAGCACAGCGTACATGGTTGTCAGCCATCCTGTAAGCAGTTCTCTACAGTCCTGACTCCTTTACTGTCTCCCTATCATGTGGCACCATGGTGCGGCTGTGCCTTAGTTGATTGAACTGTTCTTCCCTGTAGGTGTAGAGTCCATTGTCTCCAGACTTTGCTTGTTGCAGAAAGCTCTGCTGTGAATCAGCACACACATATATTTTTGTCATTTGTTGATAAAAGGATCTTAGGGGAAAACTTTAGATGCTGAAACAACAACAAAAGGGAGAAATGTTGGTAATCTTTTAAATTTCCCCTTAACAGTTTTCTTTTGCATGTTGAGCATTGAGGTGTGACAATTCCCATAGAGTTGCTCTAAGAGGTATGGCAAAGTCTAAGATATTGAAAAATTCATCTCATAGAAAGTCTTTACCCTGGTCATGGAGGTCCTTTTGGCATGCAGTAGATAACTGTATGTGGAGCCCATGGCCATATCCCTGAGTACGTGGTCCACACCCTCCACAGTTCTAGAAGCACCACAGAAGGGAAGAATGTCAGTGTTTATTGAATATTCTTGTAGGGGCATGGGGCTGTTGAGCATGAGCTGGGGCTGGACTCTTGACACAGGGTTGTAGGTCTCATTGAAGTTGAATAGATGCGGCATCAGGCAGACCCTGCCCCCAGGGATCTGGAGTTTGCTAGGTCTGTGGCACTTGTACCTAGATGTTTTTCAGTGATATAGAAGAAGTTGAAAGGCAGGAGCAAAAAGCCTACAAAGTTCCTGAATGAGGCCATATATGGAACAGTTTCAGAGTGGGGTCCATGAGAGAAGCCCACTGTCACCCAGGCCACCAAATCCTGTGGGAGAGACAAAGTCTTTAGTGGGTCAGGAGGTACTGATTGTGGACCCTGGAAGGTCTGGGTCATTTTAAGATGTGTCTACAAACTTTCCCCAGAAAGTCTTAACCCCATTAAAAAGAGGTTAGCTCATCTTTCATGACCTCTGGACTTGTCTTCCACCAGCAAGCCACACTCCTAGGACCAGGGACAGGTCTAGTTAGAGGGTAGTGATGAGATCAGAGGAGGGAAGGGAAAGACTGATCTAGTACCTGGTCTTCAATATTTTCATCATCCTGAAGGAAATCCTCAAAGACCACAGGGGGATCCCAGGGGTGATTCTGGTTGTAGATGCTGGTGCTGTACCTTTCAGAGTCTGAGTATTTGCTCACTGCCAGGGAGTACCTGCAGATTAAGAAGAAGCCAGGTAGCTCTGAGCTCTGGAGTACCAGCTAGGGCTCAGAACATCCTCAGTGCCACAGATGGGGAAGTCGATGTTTCCTTACAATGAGTGGTTATCTCCTGGGACTTTGCAAGAATACTCGAAGCCATCTGAGGGCCAAGAGCCTCATGAGCACACACACCCCTTCCCTCCCCAAGTGCATGAGGATACACACTCAGACTCACACATGGACTCAGAATATCAAGAATTGAAGCACAGAGAGACATTCACAGCCAGAGAGGAGCTTTTACCGATTCCTCACACTCCCTGCACTCCTCACCGGGCCCAGCTGAAAGCCAAGTCCTCTTGGGTTTCAGGGGTCAGCCTCTGCTCAGATGTGGAGTAGATCTTTAAGCGGTAGCTGCGTCGGTACCCCCAGATGTCCTTTTTGGGGCTGCTAAAGAGAAGGAATGAAGGCAGAGTCTGTCCAAAGGAGAAGGTGGCCTGGCGCTCCTGGGAATACTGTGTTTTCTCCATTATGTCCTGCACCTGGCGTCTTGGACTGCTGGGGTTGGTGGTGTTTTTCTGCTTGGCCTGCAGTGTGTGGAAGCTGTTGTTGGTGCCTGAAACCATGAAGGGAGAAGAAGGTTTAGAATCAAGCTTAGATTGGAAGCTTTCTCCCTCCATCCTGGATCTCAAACATAGACCGCATCTAAATCCAGCAGCCAGCCAGAAGCAGTGCTGGGGGCAGAAGATGGGTCAACAATGTGGGCTGTGGAACTAAGTGAATCCCAAATCACAGGAGCTAGAGGACAGCTCATGGGTCAGTCCTGGCAACTGGGGTAGTTTCAGCACGACCCAAACTCTTTTCAAGAGAGCTGTGATACAGCCTGCTTGCTATAGTTTCAACTCTGGAGAAGGGGATAGCCTGAGTTGTTGAAGACCTTAGTCTTCCTGCAGCATTATGTTCTGGGCCATAAAAACAAATGAGATTTATGGGTGACAGATATCCATCTGATCCTGATGGCCTTGTTCTGTTATTGGCTTTGATGTCAAATGTCAGAGCTATGACACTACTCTGTGGTGATATTACATATCCAGTACAGACCATCTGAAAGGCCTAGGCAGTGACATTTCTTCCTTCCCCCCATTGTGCTTCTTCCTCCCCTCCCCTCTGTAACATTGAATTCAGATCCAAGGCAGATGCAGACCTAAAATTCTGGGTAACACTAGGGTATCATTCACAGCCACTATTTCTCAGATGGGGATGGGAAGGAAGGAGACTCTGAATACTTCCAATTAACATCAGTGAGTCTCAGCTCTGTCTTTGTGAGGTAATGTCAATGGTGGGAAGCAGCTAAGTGACATGGAGGGTGTGATTTCAAGTCCTACCTGCCACATCAAGGTCAACACGGTAATGCACAAGGTGGGTGTGGCTGTTGCCAAGTTGGTGAGTCAGCAGGTGAGTTTCTCTCAATCCTTCACGGGTATAGATGGTGGTGTGGACATAACCTGTGGCATGCATCTTGGCTGAGATCATGCCAGAAGTATAGAAGATGAAGTCCCAGATGTAATCAAAATTGTAGAGTGCTGAGGTTGCCCGTAGCACCAGCTTGTGTCCCATTACATCTGAAAAGAAGTTGATTTTGCCTGCAGAGTTGGAGTTAAAGGTGGGCCTAACAGGCACCCCTGTGGGTATCTCAAAGATGCAGAGGGCTCGTGGATAACGGACAGGTCCATCAGTGTCATAGTGGTGGATGACGTCTAAGAAGGTGGCTGTCTCTGGACAGTTGATGCCAGGGGCTAACTCATGAGTCACACTGCCCAGGCCCCAGCCTAGATCCATGGTCTTGGTCAGCTCTCCGGCAGGTGTTTTTTCTCTATGCACAGCCATAGCAGCCTGCACCCCGATCTCATAGGCTATATACTCATTCCTGAAGTGCACATTCAATATCTGCAGCCCAGATGAGGGTCGAAGCTGGAAGGAGAAACTCCAGTCTTTGTAGATCACAGTGTTACCCTCTAGGCTGTATCTGGAACCATTGGCTTGTTCCACATGGGGGCCAGATTTTCTGAGGGGCATTGAGAATTTCCTACCAGGCTTGTTTAAGAATTGTGGCAATTCTGTGTTCTTGGGCAGCAGGTCCTTGAGGACCACTGTTTCTACTTTTCCATCTGCATATTTCTGAGCCAGTTCCTCTGGGCTGTTGTAGAGCTTCCCATTGTACCAGATCTGCTCTACTCTCCAGTCCTGAACATCTGTGCTCCCATGATCCACAAGGATCTCCAGACCAGTGGGCTGCAGCAGGTGGGCTTTTACAATGCGCTGCAGGAGAAACCAGGTGGCTCGATGTCTAGACTCCACACTATGGGGGGCCACATGGGTGAAGGTCAGACACTGGCCATTGCAGTCCTCTAATGAGAAGCCAGTGGTGTCAAGGAAAAACTCCTGTAAGGGTGTGGTGGCCTCCTTGATTTTGCGGTAGAGTAGGCTTTGCTCTGCTTTAGACATGGGTCTGGATGCCCAGGATCGATGATTTGCTGGCCTGGGGGACAGTTCTCTCATGTAGATGGGTTGAGGCAGAGGCCCTACAGCAAACTCAGTGACATTAGGGTGCTCTTGGGCACTAAAGAAAATGATGACACGGGCTTCCCGCACAGGAGGTTTGGTTCCTTTATTCAGAAACTCTAGGACATCCTTCTTCTTGGGCAGCAGAGTCTCAATGAGGAACACAGAATTCTTGTCTAAAGCTTGTGTGCCTGTTGGCTGCAGCCTCAGCTCCATCCTGCTCATCAGGAAGCTGTGCACGGCCTCGAGCTCCTGGGCGCTCAGGTCTGCAAACACCTGGGCCTTGCCATTCAACATCCAGTTGGGGTACTCTGCCATGGTCATCTGTAGAACCAACAAGATGGCCATGCAGCCCAGGGTCAAGCTCCTTTGTGCCAACCACATATCTCTGGAACTCAGCAGAAGAGAGGAGAGAACTTGTGTATTTCTCTCTCCAAGCCAGCACTACAGAGCACCTTGTCTCTAAGCTCTGTCTCTTCTCCCTGTCTACCTCCCTTACCCAATTGAAGCCAGAGCTGGAGTCTCTGGGTCCTTACTCACAGTTCACAGTGCTGTCCGGGGCCCTGTGTGCATCCACCTATTTCTTCCAGGGTATGAAAATCTTTTATACACTTTCTTATCTAGACATCTCCTTCTGTTTCCCCCTTTTGGTGTTATAACACTGAGGAACATTCTTCAGCAGGGTGCACTGTGAGTCACAGCAGCCCAAGGCTTGCTCCTTAAGGGCTACAAATAACCTGAGCTCTGGTGGGCCAGAGGGCTGCAGTGATAGCAAAATTCCACTTGTGATTCAACAGATGATCATTTACAGGGTTGCATGCTGAAATTTAGGTTAAATGTCTAAAGTGCAGGAAGGGAGGATGAGACAAGAAAGTAAGGCCGGTGGAGTGGAGAGATAATGTTTGAAAAAGCGGCAGGGAAACATTTTATAAGCTTACTGAAAAAACACTACACTACACAGAGACACAGACAGACACAGACATACTTAAATGGAATTATACCCCCCAAGATGATATTGATCCCTCAAAGAGCTGTTGACCAGGGCAAGCCCAATGCCAGGCATGAGAAGATTCCCTTTGAGTTGTTGGTCAGGGAGATGTCCATGAGACTCCCAGAGTAGTATAGGCTATTGGCATTGCCATTGATTGCTTCTCACAGCTTGAAGGTAAGACTTAATTGCTGGAGACGTTACATCCTTCAGATAAAAGAACTGAAGAAATTTAGTCGGATCTCACCTGAAAGCCTCCTTCTTAAGGAGGCTTATGCTTTCACAAGGTCAGTTCAAACTTCCAGGAAAGAAAGATGGTCAATAGTCCTACTCAACTGTAAAACATACAAATGGACAGTGAAAGGCCTGGCCAAGGCACCCTGTATGGTGCAATAGTGACACCTATGTTGAGGTGATGGACAGCTATCTAAATGTATCTAAGGCCCACTCACAAGGTGGGAATTCATGCAAATGTAGCCCACTCCCACCATCTAGAAAGTCTGTGCACTGACACACCTCAGTCCCTGCAGCTGTCCTTTCTTGTACCTGCTAGTGAGGCTTCCTGCCAGGTCCTGCTGTATCATCGAGTTCCTGGGACACACTGGCTAGCACATAAGTGGGCTGCTGTCACTGTCATCAGGCCTTGTTTCTGCAGATCCTGACTGGGGTGCTCCTGGGCCCCCGATGAACATTCCTCCCTGATGCTGGAAGACCCCATCTGACCTTTGCTCTCCACCCAAGGCTCCATCTGGATCTCGAGCAGGAGTTTCACTCATGAGGCCTTGATGAGGTCAAGGCTTAACTTACAGTCTGTGAGGAGGTGGAAGGACTCTGAAGGGTCATTTTTATCATAGGTAATTCATTGCCAGAGGTTACCCCTGATTAGAAATCTTTTGTGGAGACAGCTGGTGATAGAGGCACAGTGAGGGGCTCAGGAGCCTGTGGTACTGGGACAGTTACAGGGGTCCTGGGTACAGCCAGCAGTTCCGATGGGGATGAGGATTTGGGTGCATTTCAATTTAATTCTCTTGTTTTTTTTTTTTGTTTGTTTGTTTGTTTGTTTGCTTGTTTTGTTTGGTTTTTGTTTTTCTTTCTTTCAAGACAGGGTTTCTCTATGTAGTTCAGTCTGTCTGGAACTCTCTCTGTAGACCAGGCTGGCCTCAGACTCAGAGATCAGCCTGTCTCTGCCTCCCAAGTGCTGGGATTAAAGGTGTGTGGCATCATGTCTGGCTTTAAAATTCAACTGTAGAACAGGAATTTAGCAAAGAGAAGCCTAGGCTACCCAGGGACCTGGTGGGGAGCTGGGCATAGAACCTGCACACTGTCAACACTTTTCTGTTTGGAAATGTGTTTCCTTATGTCACACTCACAAGTGTGGGGAGCACAACTCAAGGCTGAATTTTCTGTTGGCTTCTCCCCCAAAGACAAGCTTGCCCACTTCTCTCTGTATACTAAGTTCATATCCTGTTCCTCTGGTCAAAGTTGGCCAGAGCCCTTGCCCACCAAGGAACTCTCAGACTCAGGCCTGGGCTTAGCTTCATTAAGGGCCCACCCACTGTCCTTCCAGTGGTTTGTGCTTTAGTCTGCAGAGGGCGCTGTGAACATTTTCTTAGCTCTGGGCTGTTTTCCTTCATGCTGTCTCTGCCTCTCTCTCTCTTTATTCCCCCCACCTCTGTGTGTGTGTGTGTGTGTGTGTGTGTGTGTGTGTGTGTGTGTGTGTTTATGTGATGTGTATGTGTTCTTGTGTGCCTATACATTGGTCTGGAGGTTGACAGTGTGTCTTTTCACTTGTTTTCCACAGTAGTTTTTGAGGTAGGATCCCTCATTTAACCTGGAACTCACTGATTCCGAAAGACTTAGATGCTGAGCAGGCTTCAGGATCTGCCTGCCTTTGTCCTTTAACTCCAGTTCTGGGCTGCTATCATGCTTTATGGTGTCCCATTTTCCATGTTGGGGATGTGAACTCAGGTCTTCATGCTTGGTGACAAGCACTTTCCTGACTCTGACTTTGTCCTGCCTCTATCCCTGGGGTTCTTCAAGGCTGTGTTTCTAAGGGGAGAATTTTTTTTCCTTGTCCTATCTGTCTGAGGGCATCTCCGTGTCTCCCAATTTCCATTTCTGTAATCCATTTCCATTTCTGGAGCTTTAGTATCCTCCTGTTCTTTCCCCAAAGTTAGCACAAGATGGCATGTTATTCTCTGCCATTTTCTTCTCCCATTCAATATATCCTGCAGGGTTTCTCTCCAGTCTCCAGACTCACCACTCATACAGGTTTTCCCATTACTTGGCACTGAGGTGCAGCTGTGCTCTAATGTACTGACCTGCTCGCCCTTACAGATGGAGAGTCTATTGTTACCAGACTTGCAATGGTACAGACAGCACTGCAGTGATTCAACACACACACACACACACACACACACACACACACACATACATACACACACACATACACACACATACACACACACATACACACACACACATACACACACACACACACACATACACACACTTCATGTATTTAAAGAGAGATCTGTGGGGGTAAACTTTACATGCTGGAACAATGACCAGGCAAAGGTATTGTTAGGTTTTCTATAGCAGCATCCTTTTGCGTATCCATCACTGAGGTGGGAAAATTCCCCTGCATGAAAGGGAACAGAAAGCCCCAGATATTGAAAAACCCATCTGATGGAGAAATCCAGTATTTCATGGGCTTCTTTTGCCCAGATCATAAAGGTCTTTTGGGGGTACAGTAGTGAAATAGGAATGGGTTCCGTGAACACATCTGTGCATGCTGTGCAAAGCTCCCCTTCTCTTTTAAGAAGCTTTACACAATGGTGGGAGCTGTCCTTGTGGAGATTTGGGGCTATTAGGTAGGAGCTGGGGCTAGACTTTTCCCACACAAATGTGTGTTCCATTGTAAACAAAAGAAGGAAGTGTCAGGCAGGCCTTGTGTCCAGAGATTCAGCTCCTGATGTGGTTGTGACCTTGGTACATGGGCCATGTGATCGCAGCCTCTCTGAAAGCCATGGTGGGACTTGCAGGAAAACTTTGAGCAAAAAGGCCATGGAACTCCCGGTGTGACCTTTGTGAGAACATGTCAGAACAGGTTATGTGTAGGAAGCCCACTATAAACAAGGCCACCAAATCCTATCGGGGAGACACAGGCAGAATGGTGTTGAGTACCAACCCTTTGAGGGGCTTCTGACTTGGGACCTACTCAGATGCACCTACAAACGTCTTTATATATCCCCAAGTCCCGTTTGAAAGAGTAGGCCCATGTGTCACACTGTGGGACTTGCCCATAGGCCCATGTGTCATACTGTGGGACTTGCCCACAGGACAGGAAGAGCCTAGAGAGAAGGCCAGAGGAGGGAGGCCGGTGTCAGTACCCCACTGTCCTGAGTGAACTCTTTAAAACCATGGGAGGATCCCAGAGGCTCTTTCGGTTTACCGAGTTCTGCCGTATATGGCAAGCTCCCAGTGCTGTCAGTGCCAGGGCTGCCTCCAGGCTAAGAATCAGCTGGGTAGCTCTGGGCAATGGCATGTACTCTGGTCCTCTGCAGACTTGAGTATGCCCACCCAGACACACAGACACAGACCTCTGTCCCATACCAGTTGGCTCTTCTGATAGGAGAGAGATTTTGGATTTTTCTTTAACAAGCATACGTGGATTTAGAAGGAGAGAGCCATGCTCCAAGCCCAAAGCCAGTTTAATTTTTAATAGAATTGGGACCACATAAAGGCTATTTGCCACTTATGTCTGTAGAGGGCAAAAGGGACAAGAGGGAGGTGGGCCGTACCACTTGGCCACTTTACTCTTTTTCTTGGGACTTTTCTCTTGACGATTGTCCTCTTCCTTCAGATATTTCATTTGTCTGGTAGTTTCTGGACTTCTTAGTTGGATGCTTTTACTCTCCTGGAAAGATAAAACCCTCCCCAAATGTAATTCTGGAGAGTTCCCCTTTTTTTGGCATGTTATCTCTTTCCTAGGGCAAAAATGTTTTTGGCAATAGAAAAAGTATTATCTTTCAGTTGAACTTTTAACAATTCTTTTGAAAATTTGAAACTAAATATACCTTACTGGATAAATATATCTATTTTCCCCCTTTTACACACACACACACACACACACACACACACACACACACACAAATTCAAGGTTTAAATATGATTATTTTTAGGTCACAAGGGACATTCACTTTGAATTTCAGCCTACCTTTTGTAATGGCTTTTACATTTAAATAATTACAATTCATATATGCCTGCTTCTGCCTTCCAAGTGCTCCAATTGAAGGTGTGAACCTCTTTGTTCAGTGTAACAATAGAATTTAGAAACCAGCTAACTTTTAGGATCCTCCTATCTGCTGGGATTAAAGGCATGGGCTTACACCGCCCTGTTCAAATATTTTATCTTAGCTCCAAATCTCTCTAACTCTTAGAGATTTAGAAAACAAGTTTGAACTGTCGTAACCCTTTGAATTTACTTAAAACATTTCATATCTCTTGCTTGTTTTAAAAATACTAAACAAAGAGCTTTCCTCATTGTATTTAAGAGGAAAACTCAAAAGCTGAGTGCAAGGTAGTGAGGGCCACTTGCAATCTATGTCTAACATTCTAACATGGAATTAAGACAGGTGATTTAAGAAAACCCATTTTTCATTTCATGCCAGTAAGGCAAGTGTGCTTTTGGTAAATTAATTTTAATTACCAAAGGGAGGTTGATAACTTTGAAAGACCAACTCCTGTTGAGTCCTGCTTATGGACAACCTGTCGGTGATTATTCTTGATAATATCTTTTACTACTTTTCTTAGAAGTATTTTTCACTTTATGGTTTGTTTCTGAGATTGGAGGAATGTTAATGTGTGTGTTTCATTGTTGCAACAAATCACATCCCCATGCATTCATGGCTGTATTAGCCACATAAGGTTGTAATTTTCCTATTTCTCCTTCTGGCCCTATACACTTGACCTATCTTGCACAGTGTTTTACCTGAGATAAAGTTTCAATTCTTAGAAGCTGAATATTTACCTCCTGAAAAAGCTAATCTGCATACCAAGGTTGTGGTGATGTTATTGTCACATCTGCTCCCATGCATGTCATCTGCTGAAGCTAACACTTCAGCTTCGATGACATTTGTATTTTTTTGCTTTGGTCTCTAATCATTTATAGCAGTTTGCAAAAATGCTTGTTTTCTGGTCTCTCCTGAATTTTTTGTTTTATCTTTTGAAGTTGGTCTGTCTTCAATTATATCCAGAGCAGTGTTCGTTTTAACACAGGCATTAAATATTTTAATTGCTCTGTGGCAGAGTTCCTCTGATGTTGACAGGGAATGATTGAATCAAATTTGATATCAGGGCTTTCGGGAGGCCCCTTAGGGCATTCCCCAACGGCCAAGGGTTACCTTGCCTGTCTCTTGTTGCCTGTCTCTTGTTGCCTGTCTCTTGTTGCCTGTCTCTTGTTGCCTGTCTCTTGTTGATCTGTATTCATTAGTCCAATGCCAGCCTTTGACACCTTACACATACTCCAGAAGGCTGAGGTCTTCTTTTTTAGTTATTTCTAGAAAAAAAATACAAAACCGTTGTTTCTAGGAACACCTACAATCCCCTTTCAATAACCTTACTACAATTAAGACATCTGCATTTGAATTTTTCTTAATACTTTTAGAAATTACTTTTCTTACCAGCTTAGCATTATAAAAGTGAGGTCCAATATCAGATATATTTCTAATCCATTTCTCCATTGATGCTGATCTTGCTTTTAAGGTCTAATCACCCTTTTGGATTCTGAATTAGCATTTTCAGAAGTCAAGGATTTAAATCAGTATTTTTCTGACTTCTGAATCTGATACTATTCTATTTACAGCTAAAGTTAATCTTGGCAAAAAAAAAAAAAAAACAAAAAACCAAAACAAAACAGTAAAGGCTTCTTTTGTGTCTTGTGTGATTTTAGGATAATTCTCGTCTCTCCCAAGAGAGACCAGGAAACAAGCATTTTGACAAACTGCTATAAATGATTAGAGACCAAAACAAAAAATACAAATAAATGGCATTGAAATTGAAGGATTAGACCTCTTTCCTGATTCTCCAACCAACCTTATGCTAAGCATTTAAAGCTGCTAAATGACATAGTGTCAAGGTGTGATCATCAAATTCAAGCTGGCTTTGTAACTCAGTATATTTACCATCGACTAGCAACTGATCTTGCAAAATATCAATGCCTCTAGCCTTATTTCATTGTTCTATGGCCCTAGCTTCCTCTTTCTACCATGTTTACCACTATACTGAGGACCAGCTTTCGATATTGCTGTTGCCAAATCTTACCAGTCTTGGGGAGGAGGGGCAATTCTGTTCTGAGTTGCCCATGAGTTTAATATCTGCTTCACATAGGGTGGATGTAAACCATAGGAAATGACCACTTCTTTCAATCTCCTCAAATCTAATATTTCTACAATATTCTGTTAATTTCTTCATAACCTTGGGGTTACTTGTCATTTCCTGGTAGGTCTTATATAGTGATTGGATAAACTAAGGTTGGTTTTCTAACAACCTTGGGCAGCTCCCTTTCAATTTCATACTGTGGTGTCATGGTAGGGTCTTGTCTAAATTCCTCTGTCTGTATATGAATATTTTTCTTAGTCTCATTTATTGGTCTTTTCAAGGTTTGTCTAAATCCCTCTATGTCTGAATATTTTGCTTATTTTCATTTATAGGCCTTTTTAAGGCTTGTCTAAATTTCTCTGTGTCTGAGTATTTTTCTCATTTTAATTTATAAGTCTCTCTAATTTTCCTTATAAGACTTGTATCTTATTAATACACTTTTTATGTTTTTCTTTATCCTGTATCTCTAAAGATTGTTTTATTTGAGCAGGTACAGAAAGCCACTATGGCTATTAAGGATAAGATATGAAATATCAAGATGATAATAGTCATAAACAGTATTGAGTCAATTTCAGTTCGCTCTTCATTCCCTTCTTCTATTTTCAAGCCATCTAAAGTATCACTATATAGGGTCCTAAAGCCTTCTATTATGGTACTTCCCACCCTTACCTCTCTCCTTAAGGACTTTCCAGGTGACTTACCATATCTGATGCCTTCTCAGTTTGTCTGCAGCTGGGGAGTGCTTTCCCTGTCTGTGGAGTCATGCCACAAATTGGAGCACCAAAATTTTTTTTTTTAAAGCAAAATTTCAAACATTTGATTTACCAAATGAAGACTGAGGAGCCAGACACTTTAGTGGAAACCTGCTAGCTCAGAGAATCAGAGAAAGCACCTGACTGATCCTCCTACTCTACCAACATCTCAGGAAGAGAAGGAAAAAGCTCCTTCTCTTTCTCCACAATGTCTTAAACACCCTCCCACTCAAAGACTCTCCTTTCTTTTTCCTGGATTTTCTTATGTTCACTTCCTGTCAACTGGTTGCTTGCCCTGCCTCTTGACCTATTGTTGACTTTATTTAGCTCTTGTTTACAGAAAGCTGGAGGGTTAAAGGTGTGCATAGGGTTGAGCCACACCACAACTGTTTGTTTACAGAAAACAGAAAGCTCTTGAGTGTAAAGGTCTGTGCAAGGGCTGAGCCACACTACCACAAGAACCAGAGTTTTCCAGTTCACAATCTCAGGGTTATTAATGTGATCAAATGTCCTGCAACACATCCTGGCTTCCATTACCCCACTTGAATAGAAGATGAAGTTTCAGACATGACTGTAGCTATACACAAGAGCCCCTCTACTCTCCCTACCTCCAGAGTGCACGAGGATGCACAGCCAAATGAAAGCATAGACATGGGACCTCAAGGACAGCAGCATAGATGGACTCACACAACCTCCCAAGTGAGTCTCTAGCTTCATCTCCATACTCACTGGGTCTCCTTACCTCCTGTACTGGCTCAAATGAGAAACATCCCCCATACTCTTGGGAGTTTAAACAGTTAGTCCCCGGATGGTAGTGTTATTTGGAGGGGGTTTAAAGGGTGTGGCCTTGTAGGATGAAGTCCATTCCTAAGAGTGGGTTTTTAGACCTTAAATCTCACCTTAATTTCAGTTTGCTCTCTCTACTTGGGGCTTATAGCTAAAGAAGTGTACCCTCAGAATCCTCTTCCTATCACCTTGCCTGCCACTTGCTGCCATGCTTCCCTGCCATGATGGACTCTTAACCTTCCGGAAAACCATAAGCTTAAATAAATGCTTCTATAAGTTGCCTTGGCCATGGTGTTTTATCATAGCAATAAAAAAGTTAATGGCCACTCCAGGTGACAACATCCAGCTCCTGATGAGCTAGTGGTAGCCGCAGCTTCATCTTGAGGTAGATCTGAGGCTATAGTTATGTCTTTGGCTCCAGAGGTTATTTTAGGGATTTCTAAGGATAAAGTTCTTTGGAAGAGTCTTTCTGTGGTAGAAGGTAGCCTGGGACTCTCTGGAGTGTTGAGTCTGCTCAGTTGTGAGCTGAGTTAGGTGGTATCTATGTCTCTTCAAGGGTGGGTGAAGTATTTTCCTGCTGATCTTCAGAGTCTAGCAGCTTTATTTTTTATGCTTGAAGGCATGAGGGGAAAAGGATGGTGAGAATCTAACCTCATGTTGGAACCTCTTCCCTGAGACCTCCAACATAGAGCTACCCACCATTAAGAAGCAATGCTGTGTGCAGACACTGAGCTAGCAGTGTGGGTGGGGATGCTAAGCAAACCAAATATCAGAGAGGCTAAAGGACAGACTAGCATAGGTCAGTCATGACAACTACAACAGTTTCAATGGTTGTAGGCTATTCTCTGGAATGTTGTGATACATTCTCCTCCCACCCCCATTTTTAACTTTTGAGAACAGCCAGCCACATTTGAGATCTGCCATTGTACAGTTGGCTAAAAGGGCAAGTGAGTTAAGCAGGGGCCTGGTCCTGGCGGCCTTGTTCTGCTACTAGGTTTAATGTTAAGCATCATAGTCATGCTATTCCTCTGTGGTGAAATTATTTATCCAAGAAGAGCATGGAATACCCCCAGATGGTACTATAACACATCTCAGTGCCAGGCAGTGACATTTCTCCCCTCTATGGTGCTTCCTCCGCTCATTCTCTACCATTCTATTCTGTCTTCACTTAGCAGTTGAACACCCCACATTCTGGGAAACTCTAGGAGATCACTCACTGCCACCATTTTGGGGGTACCCATTGTCCTCCCTATTAAAAGAGTTACTCCTAATGAGTAGTCTTGAGTTGATACCAGAAGTCTCTAGCTCCATCTCCTGTGGAGTGAAGTTATTGGTGGAAAACAGTGGAGTGACTGGGAAGATATGTTCCTGAGTCCTAACTATCATGTCCAAATCAACATGATAATGTACAGGAAAGCATGGATTTTGTCAAGTACATGTATGTGCAGATAAGTGCTGTGTGTCAGCCATTCTGGGGTATAGAAGATGGGATGTGTGAGCTATTCTGTGCTCTTGGGAAGTGGATCCACAGGACCACTGTGTCCACTTCTCCACCCTCATAATACTGAGCCAGTTCAGAGATAGCTGTCGCATGATAAACTACCTCACCGCTGGCTGGATTTGATGCCATGCTGGACCCCATTGGCAAATACCAGGCACTTGCTGTTACAGATCTGGAGAAGCCAGTAGCATCAAGAGAAAACTGATATGGGGTTTTTGTAGCCTCCTTCAGCCTATGATAGAGGAAGCCATACTCTGTTTTGGAGATGTGGAGATGGGTCTGGATACCCATGATGGATTGGTGCTCTGGTCTGGGTGATAATTCTTGCATATTGAAGGGCTGTGACAAGAGCTCCACAGTAATCTCAGAGATGGTGGCATGCTCTTGAGTTCCAAAAAATAGTGAGGATATGGGCTGTAACACAGGAAGGATGTCTTGTTCCTTTATCCAGAAAATCCAAGATTGCTTCTTGCTTGCCAGCATCTCATTGAGGAACATGGAGTTCCTGGCCGAAGTCAGTGCACTGGATGGCTGTAGCTTTATCTCCATGTTGTTCATCAGGAAGGTGTGTAGAACATTCAGCTCATGGATACTGAGTTCAAAGAACACCTCTTCCTTGCCATTTAGGGCCCACTTCCAATGAGGCTCTCTTCCATGGTGGCTTGTGACACCAAGAAGGTGGTAGTCCACCACAGCACCAAGCTTATTTGTGCTACCTCCATGGCCTGGAGGAGGAGAGGCCTTGGGTATTCCCTCAGAGTCCCTTGTCCCTAAGACACATCCTGTTCCTACCCCCTTGAGCTTCTTTCTTGTACTGCAGCTGAAGCTAGAGCTGAAGTCTGTTGTTTCATGCTTCTTGGTCATCCAGGTCCGTGAGAATCTGCTTATTTCTTGTTCATCCACTAACCTCTTAGACTATTTTGTATCTAGGAAAATTTCTAAGTTATCTCAGTGGGCAACCATTTCCTAGGGCAGGTACACCTAGAGTCACAGAAGCCCAAGATTGTGTCCTTAAGGGCAGCAATGTGGTTGTGAGGCACCAGGAGCTAGGCAGATCCCTGGCAGACAGATAGGGAAAGGGCCACAGATAGGTAACTTCCACAGATAGGCAAGCTTCCAGCTCCTTCCTCACCTTCTGACCCTGGACAAAGGCTTGTAGGTGTTTCCTTTCTCCAGCAGGGCCCCGCTTCCTGACTGGTCAGATATGCCAAGACTGGCCCTGAACATGTTCACCTGAAGCATCAGGACTCCCAGCTCCCCTTTCTTTGTTTAAACTGACCAATCCAAAATTAGGGGAAGGGGACTTTCCTGGCTGCCAACACCACTTAAAACCTTCATCTTTCATGGAACAAGTTCCCACTATGTTTTTCAGAGCCTCTCTCTGCCTGCCTCTCTGTCTCTGTTTCTCTGTCTTTCTGCCCTCCTCCTCCTCCTCCTCCTCCTCCTCCTCCTCCTCCTCCTCCTCCTCTTCTTCTTCTTCTTCTTCTTCTCTCTCTCTCTCTCTCTCTCTCTCTCTCTCTCTCTCTCTCTCTCTGTTTCTCTGCCCCTCTCTCTATCTTTCTCCCTTTCTGTTTCTGTCTTTTTTGGTGTCTCTCTCCATCTCTCTTTCTGCCTCCCTGTCTTCATCTCTTTCTCTCTCTGTCATTTCTGTCTTTCTCTCTCCATGTGCCTCTTTACTTTTAACAGTTTGTACATGTTGTTGCCTGCTGTGTCTTGGATTTGCCCTACCTTTTAATTAATTATCAGAGAAAATATCCCCAATCAAGATTCATAGATGGGAACACTTACTTCCTGGTGAGACAGAAAGCTGAACTAACAGCAAAATCAGCTTTTGGTGTATCTAGTAACCTTTCTGATGAGTGTGTTTTGGAATTCAGTTTAGTCATTCAAGTGTTGATCCCTGAGTCAAGCTGCCTGGGTTCAAGTCCTGGGACAACACATCACTGAAGGTTACCTTGTGACCTTGACCATATGGTTTAAACTCTGGCCACCAAAGAGGCCAGGGTTTCTGCACAGGATGTGTTTTTTCCATTATCCAGAAAGTTCAGCACATTGTTACTGAGCATCAGAGTCTCCAAAGGTACTTGGAGTTATTACCTCAAGAAAGTGTCTTGAGTGGCTCTAGTTCCAGGTTCTCTATGTTAATCTGGAAGGTGTTCACAGACCCTAGCCCATGACAACTCAAGTCCTAGAGTACCTGTGCCTTCTATTCACGGTCCACCTGGGGTCACCTGTAGCATCAAGGTGGCACTCACCCATCTCAGGGCCAAACAGCTCCTCAGTATCCCCACTGCTCTGGAGCACAGCAGAGGAAAGAGTGATTTTCCTTTCCTGTCTAGCATCTCAGAAGGCTTTGTCCCAAGGTCACATCTTTTCCCATAACCCAAGCTTCCTTGCTCCAGCTAAAGCCAAAGTTGTAGCCTCTGGGTCCTTACTCAGGATTTGCAGGGCTGTCTGGGCCCCTGTGTGTAACATTCGTCATTTCCTCTTTCCTTGAAAATCTCTTAGATTCTTTCCTATTCAGATAAAATTATACATTCCCCTCTATGTTGGGTGTTATCTAAGTAGGGAAACATCCTTTAGCCACAGGTGTATCCTGAGTCACAATGGTCCAAGGCTTGGTCATCAAGTGCTAAAATGTGCTCCTCTCCTGGTAAGGCAGAGGATGATGCTGGCAGCAGAACTAACTTTAAATCTTAAAAATTAGTTCTTTGAGAATTTCATGCAGTATATTTTGAACATATTCACCCTTCTTAGTGACACAAATGGTGGGTGAATAACCAAGTGTTTTCTCATTGGATTGAAGTCCTGCCCCACTGACCACCATATCTACCACCATTAAAAGGCCAACGACATGTGGCTAGAAAGGTCAGAGGCCCTAGGGGAGAATTCCACGCTACCTCTCAGCTACACTCCAAATGACTTACATTATAGCACAGACCAGAATGTGTCTCACTTCTCAGCAGAGAAGCTTCTTCTTGCAGTAGATGGTAATTAACACCCACATCAGGTCAACATGCAGAAGAAAAGACTCAGAGTTCTCAGAACTCATGTTTGATGCAATAATTGCATTTTGGGGGAATATGTTTTGAAATTTCATGTAGACTTTCCAAGTAATCCTCCTGGATTGAGGTGCGTGGGTGTAGGCCCTGAGAAACTACACTAATCCATCTTAGTGTTGGATTTGGGAGTTGTATGGGGAGAGGATGAGAGCGCTGTGTAATCTGAAGGTCACGGTGTTGGAGGAAAGTGCAGACTCTGCTTATCTGGTTGCTTTTCTGTTTTCCTATGTCCACAGCACCTGAACAGGGCATCCATATTCACCCATTTAGTTCTTCAGGTTGCCTCATGTGCCTTGGGTAATGTCTCTTCAGTTTGGGATTTCTCTCTCTCTCTCTCTCTCTCTCTCTCTCTCTCTCTCTCTCTCGTGTGGTAAATGTGTGTGTGTGTGTGTGTGTGTGTGTGTGTGTGTGTATGAATGTGTGTTCATGCATGTGTGGGTACCCAAAAATGTATATGCATCCTGTCTGTGGAGGTTAGAAGCAGACAGAGGGTGTGCTCCTTGTTGACTCTCTACCTCATTTTTTTGAGACAAGCACTTTCATTGTGCCTACAACTCAATGATTCAACTACACTGGCTGGGCAGTAAGGCCATGACATCTGCCTCTCTTCTCTAACCCCACTTCAGTGATGGGGTTACAGACAAACACCACTGTGCCAAATTTTATGAAGGTTTGGGATCTGAACCAGGGCCTTCATGGTGTGGCAAGTATGCTACTGACTGAGCCATTGTCCCAGCTCTGGGTTCTTCAGGGCTGTGTTTCAGATAGAGCCATGATGGAGCAGTCTGTTTCCTTTTCCCTAAGCTTTTCCAGGTAACTAAAAGCCCTCCTACTCCACCTTCATGGAAAGATGGCTCGCTCTTTCTTTCTTTCTTTCTTTCTTTCTTTCTTTCTTTCTCATCCTTACATAAAGTCAGCTTACTCTCTTGTAATCTGTCATTTTTCCTCCTCCAACTTAATATCCAGCTCTGGGTTTCCTTATCACCCACAGACTTTCCTGACTCACAATTTTCCCCCATCACCTGGCAGCAAGAGCAACCATATCTTAGCTCACTGAAATTCTTATCCTCACAGAAGGAAAGTCAGTTATAAACAACAGTGCAATGAATCAGTACACACACACACACACACACACACACACACACACACATCTCTTGTATGTGTTTATAGGTTTTTAGGGATGTCTCCTAGGTGCTGGACTATTAGCCAAAGCACAAAGGTACTGGTATTTTTTTGTTAATTTCCGTATAGTTGCTACTTTCAGCATGTGAGTCCCTCCTATCATACAGTTCCCCTGCAGCCTCCATGAGAGGGAGCCAAAGGCCTGAAAACTCAACTGATAAAGAAATCCACTATCCCAGTGGACTTTCTTTACGTTGATCATTGTGGCCTTTTGGGACATTTCTATACACAAACAAGTGAAGCCCGAGGTCACCCATCTGTGTGTGTGTGTGTGTGTGTGTGTGTGTGTGTGTGTGTCCCATGTCCTCCCACTGCTTCTAAGATGCAGTGTTCTAAGGTGGACACTGGAAGAACTTTTATTTGACTCTATGGGCCTCTGGGGCTATTAACCAGGACCTGAGGCTTGGCTTTTCTCACAGGATTGTAGGTTCTTCCTTCATAGTTGAAAGGAGGAGGCATCAGGCAGTCCCTGTTTTTGGCTGTCCACTGTCTGTCAGAGTTGTGGCCATTGTTCATGGGTTTCTGGATGCCATAGGAAAAGTTGAAGGGCTGGTGCACGAAAACTGTAGAGTTTCAAAGTATAGTCATGTTGGAGACATCTTCATAATCAGGGATGCTGTACAGAAAGGCCACTGTGACCCAGACCCCAGATCTCATGGGACAGACACAGGCTTCAGTGAGCAGGGCAATATTAAGTACTGACCCCCTGAAGGTTCTCTGACTGGGGACATTTTAGATGTGTCTATAAACTTCCCGAGATATCCTTAGTCCCATTTAAAAGAGGTAGGCTTATATTTCACGACCTCTGAACTTGCTCTCCATCCTGCAAAACACACTCTAAGGACCAGGACCAGGTCCACATAGAGACTAGTGACAGGGCTAGAGGTGGGCAAAGGAGTCTGGGTCAGTACCTCATCTTCAATGGTGTTACTGTTCTCAAGGAAGCTCTCTAAGACTCAAGGGGCTCCCTGGTGGATCTGGTTGTATAGGTTGGTGCTAGTCTGCTCAGGCTCCTGATTCTTGGTCCCTGCCAAGCAGAACCTGCAGGCAAAGAAGAAACTAGGAAGATGTTGCTTCCTCAGAAAGAAAGTTATTTCCTCAAATCTATAAGACTGCTCATCACCATCCAAGGTTCAATGGCTGTGAGTCCCTCTACTTCCTCCTTAAGTGCACACAGGCAGAGGCCTCCAGGAGTGAAGCTTGTACACACAGCCAATCTCTGAAGGGATCACCTAGATCTTTCTCCTGAGATTCCCTGGGACTCTTTATTTGGCCCTGGTAACAGTCTACTTATTACATTCTGGTGGTAACACCTTCTGAGCCCAGGGCAGATGTGTAGGCAGTAGCTGTGCCTATGACCCTACTTGAGGTCCTACTTGGGGCTGATAAAGAGCAGATACTGAGTCAGAGACTGTCCAAATCAGAAGGTGGCCTGACATTCCTGATAGTACTACATCTGTTCAGGTGCAGGGATTGGATCTTGTGATGTCGTGTGTCATGTGTTAGTGATGTTTTCCTGTCTGGTCTGCAGTGTATGGAAGCTGCTTTTGGGGTCTAGAAACATAGGAAGAAAAGGAGGATTAATCTATTAATCTGTTTTTGGAACAGAACATTTTTGTTCTGCACAGGGTCCTCAACATGGACCAAGTCAACAGTTAACTGCTGGAAAGGCCCCACAGCAAACTTGTGAAGCCAGGGTGCCCCTGGGCACTAGAGAAGATGACAACATGGCTGCCCACTCAGGAAGCATCTTTCCTTTATTCAGAAACTCCACCAAATTCTTGGGCAGCAGAGTCTCAATGAGGAACACAGTTATTGTCTAAAGCCTGTGTACTGGATGGCTCCAGCTCTACCCTGCTCATCAGAAAGCTATGCTCAGCCTCTATCCACACCATGGGGTCCACATGGGTGATGGCAGTCCTCTAATGAGAAGCTGGTGGTGTCAAGGAAAAACTCCTGTGTGGCCTCTTTGTGTGGTGGCCTCTTTGATTTGTGGAAGAGGTTTTGCTCTGCTTTGGACATGGGTCTGGCCTGTCCATTCTCTGACCTGGAAGATAGTTTTCTCATGTAGACAGACTGTGGCAGGAGTCCTACAGCAAACTTGGTGACATTAGGGTGCTCTTGGGCACTAAAGAAAATGATGACATGGGCTTCCTGCACAGGAGGTTTGGTTCCTTTATTCAGAAACTCTAGGACATCCTTCTTCTTGGGCAGCAGAGTCTCAATGAGGAACACAGAATTTTCGTCTAACTCCTGTGTGCCTATTGGCTGCAGCCCCAGATCCGTCCTGATCATCAGGAAGCTGTGCACAGCCTCAATTTCCTGGGCGCTCAGGTCTGCAAACACTTGGGCCTTGCCATTCAACATCCAGTTGGGATACTCCACCATGGTCATCTGTAGAACCAACATGATGGCCATGCAGCCCAGTGCCAAGCTCCTTTGTGCCAACCCCATGTTTCTGGAACTCAGCAGAAGAGAGGAAAGAACTTATGTATTTCTCTCTCCAAGCCAGCACTGCAGAGCATCTTGTCTCTAAGCCCTGCCTTTCCCCCCGACTGTGCTATCTCCTTTACCCAGCTGAAGCCAGAGCTGGAGTCTCAGTCCTTACAGTTCACAGTGCTGTCCGGGCCCCCGTGTGTACCCACCTCAATCGTCACTGCTATGAAAACCTCTTATAGTCTTTCCTATCTAGATCACTTATGCTTGCCCCTTCTCTTGGTATTATCCCAATGGGGGAAATTTTTTAGCATGGCCAACCGTGAGTCACAGCAGCCCAAGGCTTGATCATCCAGGGCCACAAAGGGCTTATGTCCTGGTGTGACAGATGGTTGCACTGACAACAAACCCACCATTTTATACTGCAAATTACCTTTTAGGGGCATGCATTTTGAAATTTCAGGTGTATGTTCAAGGTACAGGTAAAAACCTGTCTGAGTTCGATTCCTGGCAGATCACAACACCAAGGCCTACTTGTGTAACCTTGCATGTGCTGTTTAAAATCTCTAGGGCTCCCTCATCCTAACTGTAGAATAGAAATGACAGGAGCCACAAGCAATTTTCTAGCATTACTGAGTAAACAGGGTGAAAAGCATGCGGGACCATTGCGTCCTTCCAGGAGTGCATGTCACATACATGTCTCTTCAGAGTGGCTCTGATGATAGTTTGGACCTCAGCACTTTAGAGATTTTGAGTAATACAGACTGTCTGGGATGAGACTAGGCTGTGAATACAGGATGGGCAAACTCCAGCCCCACTTTGTCTTTTTTAGACTCCAGTTGGGTACCAAAGTTGTCTTGACCGGATGCCAGATGAGACTGGACTATATCAGAGGAAGTCCCAGTGCTAGGACTTGCAGGAAGATAAGGGCTGTGGTTGCTCTTTGCTCTTGGGCAGTGGATCCCTGAGGACTGTGGTATTCGAGTTTCCATCTTTATATTTGGGTAAGGTAGCTCTTCTGGGCTGTTGTAGAAATCGCATTTACAAGAGGGCAGTTCTACTCTGCAGTGCATAGTAGACCCCTTCTGGCTTCCTCAGCCCAGTAGGGGGCAGCAGTGTCCTTCTATACAGTTCTGCAAGCTAAAACTTTCCTGGCTCTGCTACAGAGGCCACACTCTTGAAGGCCTGACATTGGATGACATGGTTCTAGAGGGAGAACTGGGAGGTGGGGGGAATAAAACCTCATCCAGTGGCATGGTGGCCTCCTCCAGCATGTCACAGAGGAGGCTATACTCTGCTTTGGAGTGTCTGGAGGCCTAAGACTAGTATTATTGTGCAATGGGGACAGTGCTCTCATGTGTAATGACTGTGACAGAGGCCTGACAGCAATCTGACATTCCAGTGGTCCTGGCCATTAAAGATGAGAATATTGATTCCTTGTCTAGAATTTGCCTTTTCTTTATCCAGAAAATCCAGCACATCTTATAGGCAGCATCTCTATAAGGTACTCAGAGATCATGACCAAAGTTGGTGTCATGATGGCTGCAGTTCCAGCTCCTTCATGTTTTCCAGTAAGCTGTGTACAACCTTTAGCCCACAAAATCCAGGAGCCAGAACACTCAGACATTGTCATTAAGAGTCCATTTGGGGCATTGTCATGAACATCTGTAACATCAAGGAGTCAGTCACTTAACCCCATGTCTGGTTCCTTCAAACCAGCCCCAGGGCTCCAGATTTCAGGACAGAGCAGAACAGAAGACTTGAGTATTTCCATCTCCAGACCAATACCCCAGACTCTCTCATCCCCAAGTGTTGTCTACTTTTTCTACTGACTTTGCTTTCATGCCTAGCCACAGTGGAGACCAGAGCTGTAGTAGGTGGGTTGCCATCCATGGTTCCCAATGCTGTACATGTGCTTAGTTACTTCCCCCTCATCTGTGAATCTCGGTTTTTCTGATTTACATAAACCCTTCCATTTCCCCACTTCTTCTGGTGTCATCTCAGTGGGAACATTCTTCAGCCATCTTCAGTCACAGCAGCCCAACGCTGAGTTATCTAGAGCTATGAAGTTGCCCTGTCCTGCTGGAATGGAGAGCTGGACCAACAGAAAAAAGCGTCTTTATGATACAACAAATTACCTTTTAACAGGATGTATTTTGAATGCTAGTATATTTGCTCAAATTCAAGCTCTGGTGTTAAGTTGCCTGGGTTCAAGTTCTGAAAAATCACACCACTAAGGACAACCTGATTATCTTGGTTGTGTTAAAGTCTCTGGGCTTCTATTATCTCAACAGTAAAATATAACGACAGCAAACATGCATATCCTGCGATTCTGGAGAAAGCAAGGTAACAGAAATACAACATGCTCAGGACAATTCTGGTGGCAATGCTTGTATGTATGTATGTATGTATGTATATTTGTATGTGGGGTTTTTTTTTTTTTTTGAGACAGGGTTTCTCTGGGTATCCCAGGTTGTCCTGGCACTTACTTTGTAGACCAGGCTGGCCTTGAACTCACAGAGATACACCTGCCTCTGCCTTCTCAGTGCTGGGATTAAAGGTGTACACCACCCAGCTACACTTCTTTTAAAAGTGGACCCCAATGATACTGTCTGGACCACAGCACATCAGAGATTTTGAGTGCTGTGTGATTGTATGGACTCTGTCCAGATTTGAAGCTAGAATATGGAGAGTCCTGCCCTGACAGGACTTCTCTGGCCATGTAATGGTGCATTCAAGTTGACTGTAAAAAGAGGCTTCTTTGGTGAGGAGCTGTAGCTACATTTGTCTGTGGGGATTCTGATAAGGTATAGAGTGTAGTAAGGGATTATGCTGGTCTGGTGGATTGGAGTCTTCCCTGAGGTCTATGACCTCACTAGCCCCAGGAAGCTGGCTAGGTTTCCAGTACCTGGCATGATTTCCCTCCTGGTGAGCGAGCCTTCAGCACTGTTTGACCTAACCATGTCAGTGGTTGGCTGCCACTGACTCATGGAGTGAATAGCAACATTAGTATTAAAAAACAAACAAAAGCTCCCTCCCTGTGGCTATCAGTTGCCAATAGTTTCTCAGCTAGGAGAGGAATTTCATGCTTACCTTTCCCCTCCATGCTGGCATTTGGTCTGACTTAAACTTGCAGAGGTCTTGTGCACATTATCACAACTCTGAGTTTGTCTATGCAGCTGCCCTGCTGTGTCCAGAAGACACTGTCCTTGTATTCATTCACTGGCTCTTACACTTGTTTTAAACCCTCTCTCCATAATGAGCTCCAGCCTGCGTGTGTGTGTGTGTGTGTGTGTGTGTGTGTGTGTGTGTGTGTGTGATGCAGACGCAAGAGCCTTTCTTCCCACGGCCTCCCCCACCCCTAGCACTTTGCTACTGAGTGGATAGAGGAGTGAGCATCACTTGACAAAAGTGAAAGACTGTTATGCCTGCCCCATAGCCTGGTGAGCTGGTGGGCTGCTGGGAGCCTCAGTTCTTCTTTCTGTGTATATCCTGGCCCTGGTGATCACAGTCAAGGATGGACGGGGAAGCATCCCAGGAATTGTCTTGGGTTGTAGGTGCTGTTGTGAACCAATTGAATTCCTAATATTTGTCCAATGCCAGTGGTATCTGCTTGGAAGAGAAGAAGCCAAGTGGCTCTGGGCATGGGATTGCCTGCTAGCACTTCTCAGGAAACACACTGTGGGCCAAGGGTGTGAAAGCTGCCTCCTGCCCAACAGTGATTAACTTCCAGGAATCTGGAAGGCTTCTCATCATAATCTGCCATCTGAGGGCCAGAAAGTCCATGAGTGATTTTATCCCATCCTTGAGTGCATGGTGACATACATCCAGATGTACATACAGACATGTACAAGACTGGAGGATGGAAGGACACTATAGACACGTACAATAACAGGAGAACCTTTAGGCATTCTATCCTTCCTCTTTGGGCCTTTGTACCTGGTCCAGGTGACAGCTCACTCCTTCTAGCCTTCGGGCAGCATCTGCCTGGTTATGGAACTAATCTTCAGGCAGCAGTTGCTTCAGTGGCTCCAGGGCTCTCATTGGAACTGCTAAAGAGCAGATGCTTGGGCAGAATCAGCTTGAAGTAGAAAACTACCCAGTATTCCTATGAGTACTGTGTACTCCTGCTCCAGTGTGTATTGCATGATTTGGTATCTTAGGCTTCTGGGGTTGGTGGTAGTCGGCCTCATCTTCAGTGTCTGGAGGCTGTAGAGACATGAGGGAAGATGGAGGGTGGGAGTCAAGTGTTGGAGCAGAAACCTTTTCTCTGTTCCAGGGGTCTCCAATGCAGACCACACCATGGCCAGCTGCCAACAAGAAGCACTGCTTGGGCAGGGATTGCATTAGTAGTGTAGATGGGAGGTGCAGCAGATCCTAAAACAGACAGCCAGGTGGCAGTATGTGGGTCACTCCTGCCAACTGTGGATGTTTTAGGGTGAACTTTAGCTGTTTGCTAGAGAGCTGTACTCTAGCCTGTTTGCTGTTTTTAACCTTGGAGAAGGAGCAGCCATGTTGCCACAGGCCTGAGGACTGTTTGGCTAGAAGGCAACATGGGGTTGATTGGATGGGAACCATTCATGTGGTCTTGGCTTTGTTCTATTAGTGGATCTGATCACACCCATGCCATTCTTCTGTGCTGACATCATTTACATGCAATACACCAAGCACCCTAGTTGTTATTGGAAAGTATCTTAATGTGCTAGGCAGCAGAATCTTATCCTCACAGGCACTGAGTCTCCATCACAGACATACCAAGCCACAGACCACTTACAGGGTTACCCTAGGGCTAAGTTTGCTGCCAACAATTCTCAGGGGCACATGTTTTATGTTGCCAGGTAGCAGGTTGAAAGAATAACCCTGGTTTGTTTAGAGTCCTATCCCTCTGGTCTCTGCAGTGAAGTAGGTAATGAGAAGCAGTTAAAGGCCAGGAGAAGTCTGTGCTGAATCAGCTGCCCCATCCCATGCAGCTCAGTGCAGTAATGCATCAGGTGTGTGTGGGTGTCAACATGCAGTTTTGTGTGCAGAAAAGTGCCTTAGGGAAGCCATGTGAAGGTTGCACATCATTAAGTTATGAATACAGAATCTCATCAGCCTTTGATGCAGGCATTTATTGATATAAATTTCCCTCTTAGGATTGCCTTCATAGTGCACTGTAGATTTTGTTATATTTTCATTCTCTTAGAATTCTAGAATTTTGGAGATTTCCCTCTTGACTTTTCCCTTGACCCAGTTTTCACTTAGTAGTGTGTTGTTTAGTTTTCCTGAGTCTGTGTACTTTCCGATGTTTATGTTCTTGTTGATAACCGGCTTTATTCCTTTGTGGTCAGATAGGATGCCTGGTATTATTTTAGTCTTCCTGTACTTGTTGGGGCTTGTTTTGTGTCTTACTATGTGGTTTATTTTAGAGAAAGTTCCATGGCTGCTGAAAAGAATTGTATTCTTTGGTGTTTGGGTAGGGTTTTCTGTAGGTGTTGGTTAGATTAATTTGGTTTATGATGTCATTTAACCCTAGAGTTTCTTTCTATATTTTTTGTCTGGATGACCTGTATTTTGGCAAGAGCAGGGTATTGAAGTCACTCACTCTCACTGTGGTAGTGTCTATGGTTTTAGATCCAGTAGTGTCTCTTTTATGAACTTGGTGCACTTGTGTTTGGTACACAAATGTTTAGAATTGTAATATTATCTCAGTGGATTTTTTCCTTCTGTGAGTGTGAAATGTCTTTCCCTAGCTCTTCTGATCAGTTCTGGTTTGAAACTGATTTTGCAAGATATTAGAATAACTATATCTGCTTGTTTCTTTGTTCCATTTGCTTGAAATACCCTTTTCTTTCCATCCCATTACCCTAAGACAGTAATTTATGTGAGCTATGTTTCTTGGAAACAACAAAAAGGATGGCTCTGTATTAATCTCTGGAATTCCTCTCCATTATCCAATTCTGCTGCCTAGCTATCATTACTGTAGGGTTGAAATTGACACATCTTTTATGAAATATGTATGAGCTTATAAGCTACATGTAAATAAAAGCCGTACTACAAAACCTGAAAAACAAATCTAGTAGACTCTCCAAAAAGAATCCTGTTTTCTGATCCAGTCTGTCAGTCTGTCTTTTGGGGGGGGCTGAGACCATTAATATTGAGAGTCACTATTGAACGTTGTTACTTAACTCCTATTGTTTTGTTGTTGGGGTGGTGTTTTCTTATGTTTCTTTTGGTTGACTGTTCTGGGATTATTTATTCCTTGTGTCCTTTTGGGTGTGTTTAATCTTTTCTTCAGACCAAAGTAGTCATTCTGATGTCTCCCATAAAGCTGACTTAGTAGACATAAATTCCCTAAATCTGTTTTTATCGTGACATGCTTTTCTTTGTCCTTCCAATTAAGGTGGACAGTTTGGCTGACATCTGCGGTCTTTTATAACTTGTACAACTCAGTCCAGGTCCTTCTGGCTTTCAAAGTCTCCATTGAAGTGTTAGGTGTTATCATTATGAATCTGCCTTTATATGTAACTAGTTCTTTCTCTCTTGTAGCATTCAATACCCGTTCTGTGTTTTGTACGTTCAGAGTTCTGATTATTATGCATTGTGGGAAGTTTCTCTTATGGACCTGTCTACTTGATGCTCTATATGCCTCTTGCACCTCAATTTATCATCTCTTTCCTTGGATTTGAGAAAATTTCTTCTATGATTTTGTTGAAAAAGTACTTTCTATGCTTTTGACTTGAGTTCCTTCTTCTTCTATGCCAATTATTTGTCTCATTGGTCTTTCCATGCTGTCCCGTATTTCCCAGACTTCTTCAACGTTTAGTCCTCATTTTAAGATTTAACATTTTCTTCCAGTGGTCCATTTCTGCTACCCTGTCTTCCAGATCTGAAATTCTCTAGTCTCCTTGATCTATCCAATCTCTTGTCGAGGTTTTCCTCAGAACTCTTTGTTTGAATTCCTAGTTTTTCAAGTTTTTGGCTTTTCTCAGAGATTCTATTTCTTTATTAAGATCTATGGTCATATCTTAAGATGTCTTCATTATTTTATTCAACTGTTTGTGTTTTGTGGTCTTTATTCAAACATTTATTCATGTTCTCTTTGAGTTCCTTGAACATATTTACAATCACTATTTTGAAGTCATTGTCTTGTGCATCAGCAAAATTGCTTTTCTCAGGGAATATTCTACACTTAATCTTAGCCAAAAGGCTGAGAAGTGATTCAGGGAATATTCTAATGAAGATGCTAATGTCTGGAGCAGAGTTACTGTCTTGGTTATTTACCTTGTGTGTTAGAGATCTGGGCTTTAGAGTAAGTCAGTGCTGGCGTTTCATGGTATGGATATCTGGTCTTGATTTTGTTAAGTGAGAGTTTGTTTGGATTGCTGTTTGCTGTTATCTGACTTTATTAGATTGCAAAGCAGTTGAATAGTGCTTGGTTTTCAGTTTTGAAGCCACTCTGGTGTTTCAGGTCAGATCCCATAGGTCCTGGAGGTGAGTGGTGGGTGGGTGGGCTGGGGGAAGTGGGCTGCCTCTGGGATCTCTAACTGTTAGGGCTCTGCCTCAGAATTCATGGGGTCTTGGAGCAGAGTGATAATTGGGATGGCCGATAGGTAAGTGACAGGGAGACTGGCTCAGGGGCTTCTTACATGGTATTCTGACTCAGATTGCTCTCGGTCCATGTCAGCATGCTGGATCCGGGAGAGGACTGGCTTAAGATGTATATAGTGGGGTTTCATGTCAAACACCGGTGGTTCTCAAGCTGAGTGGTGGCCAATAGGCTCAGCAATGCTTCTTTTTGGGATGCAGCATCTCAATGAGGAACACAGAGGTCCTGGTCAAAGATGGTGTCTTGGATGGCTGCAGCTTCAACTTCCCCATGTTCATCAGGAAGATATGCACAGCTTTCAGCTTCTAGGTGTTCAGTCTAGAACATCTATTTCTTGCTATTCAGGGTCCATTTGGGGCATTCTGTCATGGCAGCTCAGAGGCTCTAGTATATAGCAGCGGGGAGGAAAAGAGAGAGGAGGAGAGGACTTGGGTATTTTCCTTTTCAAGCTAGCACCAAGGAGTGTTTTGCTCTGAGTCTCACCATGTTCCTATTTTATAAGCTTCCTATGCTCCCTTCAGCAGAAGACAGAACGGGGGTCCCTCAGTCCCCATATCTGGTCCCCAAACTGTCTAGGCTGCTATGTGTGTACCTGCTGATAATCTCCTTTATCTTTCAAAGTCTTAGGTTTCTCTTACCTACAAACATACCCTCCTTTTGCTCTGCAATTGGGTTTTCTCAATTGGGAACTTCTCCTTTTAGCCAGGGGCACCAGGACTCATGGCAGCCCAAAGCTAGGTCTTCAAGAGCTAAAAACATGGTTATGTCCTGGTGCATCAGAGGGGTGTACTGATATCAGAGCTACCTTCTGATGGAACAAATTACCTTTTCAGGGAACATATTTTAAAGTTTAGTGTAGAGTTTCAAATTTCAGTTCCTGGGTTCATGTCCTGATAAACCACAAAATACATCCCTCTACCCCGCCTTAGTGCTGGTTGTGAGTCTTGTCAAGGGTGACAGCTCTGTATAATTAGGGAGTCACAGTGTTGGAAGGAAATGTGAGATTCCCGTTTTTGTTTTCTTCTGCCTAAAGGCCCAGGGTAGAAAAGCACACATCCATATCTGCTTTTTCAGATTGCTCAGAACAATTTCTACACATCTTGGCTAACATCTCCTCAGTTCAGGAGCTCTTTAGTGCTT
>JADRCH010000110.1:4503832-4603687 GCA_019843965.1 Rhynchomys soricoides
GCATGCTCCTTATTTCCCACCTTATTTTTGAGACAAGCTCTCTCACAGTACCTGAGTCTCACTGAGTCTGACAAATGGGATGGCCACTGAGCTCCTGGGTTCCACCTGTTTGCTCCCTCTCCCAGCAGAGCAGCTACAAACAGTTGTCATAGCACACAATTTCTCATGAGTATTCGATGGGCTTGTGAATGCAGGTTCTCATGCTTGCATGGCAAACGCATCACTGACCGAGGCAGTATCTTGATCCTAGCACTGCAATCTTTGGGGTTATGTCCAAGAGTGAAAAGAGTGTTTCCTTTTCCTGTCAGCCCTAGAGGACACCTAGATGCCTTCTATCTTCTGCTCCTTGAAAGATGACTTTTTATTCTAATCTCATCTCATATAATGTTAGTTTGCTATAAATGTTATTCTCTGCCATCTTTTCTCCTACTTAATATACCTTTCAGTGTTCCACAGAGTGACCTAATCCGTGCTTTTTTTATCACCTGGCACCACAGTACAGCTGGGCCCTCGCTTGTAGAACTGTTTCTCCATGCAGATGGGAAGTCAGTTGTCTACAAACTATTGCTGTTACTAATGATAATAACATAACATATGAGTTAGCATAGTCTTTCCTGTGCTTCTAGAGAGCTCTTGGGGTGAACCCTGGACATTGGTCTAGTGGGCAAAGTGTGAAGATGTTGGTACTTTGTTAGATTTCCCCATAGCAACTTCCTTAGGTAGACCCATCATTCAAGTGGGACAGTTCCCTAACAGTCACGTTACGAGGAAGCTGAAAGCCTCAGGTATTTAAGAGATCTAATAGGGAAATCAATGTTGCAGAGGGTTTCAGACGTGAAGGTCAATTTTGGGTCTAGTAGACAAACATGGGTGGAACTCATGGAAACCCATCTGAGCCTGTGGCCCACACCCTCCCTTGATGCTAATAAAAAGCTGCATACTTGGTTCCATGTTGCCTAAAGGAAGAGCATCAGACAGCAGATCTTGTCTTCAGGGATCCATTGGCTGACATAGTTGTGGCCATTGTATGTGGGTATTAGGGATGCCATAGAAGTTCAAGGACCAGAGGGTGGAGCCCATAGAGTCCCAGATGTGGCCAAGTTGTGGACACTCTCAGAATGGGACTTATACAAGAAATTCATTGTCACTCAGGCTACCAAATCCTGTGGGAAAAACAGAACAACAGTGGGCAGAGCAATGCTCAGTACTGACCCTGGAGATACTCTGGCTTGGGTCATTTTTATAAGTTCCTACAAACTCCCCAAGATGTCCACTGACCCATTTAAAAGGGGTAGGCCCATCTCTCATGACATCTGAAGATTCCATTCACCCACCAGGCCAGGCCAGGTTTAGGAAGAGGCTAGCGACAAAGCCAAAGGTTGATGGTGGGGGGTGGGGTGCTAAGTACCTTATCTCCAATGTTGTCATTCTCAGGGCTCTCAAAGAGCACAGCAGGATCCCAGGGATGGTTCTGGTTATATAGGTTGAACACTGGTCTACTCAGACTCACAGTACTTGGTCTGAGGTGCCTGAGCACTCTTAGGAGACACCTTCAGGGCTGAGGATGGGGAAGCTGCTGTTGCCATGAATAAACTGTGATTATCTCCTAGCAGTGTATTGGACTGTTCATTGGTATCCAAGGGACTGGAACCCCTTGAGCTCATCCTCTTCTTTCTGTGTGCATCTCAATACACAGATATATGGCCTCAGAAGTAGAGCATGGGCAGACACAGGAAATCACAGAGGAGTGTGTCCAGCATTTCCTCCTCGGAGTATTTGATGCTACCCACCTGCTGAGACAGCAGCCTACTCCTGCCATGACAGAAGAGGACATGTTTACCCCATGTAGTGGCTTCATAGGTGGCAGATATTGCTGTGACTTCAGATGCCCTTTTAGGGCTCTTAAAGGGCAGAGTCTGTCCAAACAGAAGATAGCCTGATGCTCCCAAGAGTACTTCTGCCTGCATGGGTGTGAGCTGGACTCCATAGCACCTTCTGCTTTCAATGTTGGTGATGTTTTTCCTACCTGCTCTGCAGTTTCTTGAAGCTGTCCACAGTGCCTATAGGCATGAAGGTGGGAGGAGGGTGAGAATCAAGCTCTGGAACAGACACATCTTCCCTTTGACATGAGATAAACAGTATAGATCATATCTACGGCCACTCCATGAGGAAGCAGTGCTGGGCCCATGCACTTGCTTAACAGGGTGGTCATAGAGACTAAGTAAACAAAACTCAGTAGAGCTAGAGGAAAACCCATTCCAGTCATGGGTACTGTGGACCTCCGTTTCAGTGTGATCCAGGCTGGTGTGTGTAGCTCTAGTACAGCTGTTTTCTGTGGTTTTAATCTTGAAGAAAGGGCAGCCCATGTTTTAGCAGGCTTGAGGTCTATCATCTGGGCTAATGGGCCACAGTGATCTTAATAGCTATATGGCATTTACCTGGTCCTGGCTACCTTGCTCTGTTATGAGATTTGATGTCCTTCCTTGTACTTTGTGGTAAGGCTGTTCCATAGTATGTAGACTTCAGGCAGACCTTGGTTCTTGCACACATAATGGGTCACTGCCAACAATCCTGGTTTTCCTAGACACTGACTTGACTTTCATGATGATAAATCCCCTACCAATGACATTGTTCTACAAAGGAACAGCCTTGTACCTGTTGCTGATGCCAGAAAGTTTAGTCTGATGTCAGTCCTACTCAAAGGTCCCTCCAGGTCTTTGCACTCTTCACTCTGTAGACAAGGGTGGGGTCTAGAGGCCTGGCCTAGGGCTTGAGTCTGTGAGTGGGTGGGAGGACTCTGGGAGGACCTTGCTGTCATAGATAATAATTGTCTTTGGCTCCCCAGACTGGAAGCTCTTAGAAGAAATCTGGAGGTAGAGACACAGTAAACAGCTTAGGTGTCTGTTGCTGGGCCTGTTCCAGGTTGTGACCAACAGTGGGCACAGAGGAGGAACTAAGCAAAGGGAAGCATAGATGCTCACCAGGGACATGAGGGTGGGATTGGACTACAGAACCTGAGTATTATAGACACTTCATGTTTTTGCATTTATGAGTGTTTTTTTGCATCATTCACAAGTGTCAAAATACATCTTTGCTCATAAGAGGCCCAGTTTTCATCGTAGATTCTTTTGACCAGTACCAAGTTCAGGACCAGACCTGTGCCTCTGGTCAAAGCTGGTTAGAACCATAGCCCACCAAGGGATTTTCTGCCTTGGTCCTGGACCTGACTCTGTCCCCCTTTACTACTCCTTGGCAGGCTGCTATTTAGTCTGCAGAGAATGAGATTTCCTGACTGTGGCAGTGAAAGGTATATACTACACTTCCTTCATCCCTTGTGAGTTGCTGGGCTGCTGAGAGCCTTAGTTCTTCTGCCCTATGTCTGCTGGCCCTCATGATCACTGTCAAGGCTGGTCTAAGAATCCTCATTGTCCAAGCCTGTTATTTCTAGACTCTCAGGTTTGTTTTGGTCTCATGGAAATGGCCTAATCTTGGACTTCATCTGTTGGTCCTTTCTTGTGTCTCTGGTATTGACAGTAAATCCAGAGACTCATGTGAGTTTTCAGAGTAGCCTAACACCTCTGAGTGCGAGAGACTTCTGGTGGAACTCAGAGCCAGTGGGAGGACATGGCCAATACTCTTAATTGTATTGTCTAACTTTAGCCAGACCTATTTTATTTAATAGTAGACTTCACTTTGTGTGTGTGTGTGTGTGTGTGTGTGTGTGTGTGTGTGTGTGTGTATTCATGTGTGCTGGTGTACCTGGGCCTCTATATGCTTGAACAAGGAGGTCAGAGGTTCCTCAGGGGCTCTCTACTGTTTGTTGTCATGACAATGTCTCATGTAACCCTGACTGTCCTCACACCTGCTGCACAGCAGAGGATGACAGTGAACCTCTGACCATCCTGCCTTCGCTTTCCTATTTCTGGGATTATAGGTCTGTACTACCACATCTGGATTTTCTCTTTTATCTATTTTGAGATTAGGTGTCTCATTGACCTGTATGTCTCCAAGGAGGTGAAGCTGGCTAGTCAGGGTTCTCCTTAGATAGCCTGTTTCCTCAGCTCTGGGATTACAAGTTTGGAACAACAACCAACACCCCCCCCTTTGTGAGTTCTGGGATCAAATTAATGTCTTGTGTTCCTGCTGTGAGAGAACAAAGGTGACTTTACTTAATCCCTGGCTGTTTTAGGATGAGGCATTAAGTGCCAGAGACTGCAGTTTCTGGCTTCAGAGAAACACAGAAGGCAGGTCAGCTACAGCAGCAAAGTAACTTAGACTTAGATAAATAAACTTTTTATTATTACACAGCAATCCTAAGTATCCTGTAAGACAAAAGTCTTATCCCCACCAACCCTCTTCTCCCTCCACTGCCTCAAGAGGAACCCACAACAAAAAAGAAGACCATGCTGGGACTGGACCCTGGCAGAAGCCAGAGGTCTTGTACCACACCAATGAGTCATTTCAAATGAACATTTGCAAGCAAAAATGTGTGAAATACACTATAACATGCTACAGCTTCCACAAGATTTTTTTCTTCTCTTTTGGGGAGGAGGTTGCAAAGGTGGAGAGTGGGTATGAGGGGAGGAGAAGATGAGTGGGATTGGGCTACATGCTGTAGAATTCACAAAGAACCAATACATTAAAAAAAAATTATAAAACCTGAAACCTAGGGGATGGGCAGATAGTTCAGTCATTTAAATGCTGGCTCTACTATGATGCCCAAATGGGGTGCAGGACCTGCTTTCCTGCTCTCCTGACCCTGGTGGAATCAGCTCTCCTGCCTACCATAGGTGGCAAAGCTAAAAACAAAGGGAGGAGATCTCTCCCTAGCCCATGCCACTGTACAGCAGACAAAAATCAAGGCTGGCTCTCTCATTCTCACACCCTTGTGGTGGACTCATGCAAGGGCAGGGGCAGCTCTACTATGCTGCCCAGGCAAGGTGAAAGGCTTGCTCTCCCAAGTGATGTAGTAGATGAGCGGCTGGCACAGGCCAGGACCTCACCATGGTCCCAGGTGATATCATTGGATACTCGAATCAGGCTCTTCCTCACTACCCTCTAGTCTCCACTTCTGCCTCTAGTCTCCAGTTCTAGTGCCCACATCCTTCTGCTTCTCTTTCTTTTCTATTCTCTACCATTTACTTGTTCCTCTTAGTGGCACCCAGGGTCTCTGAGTGTCTGTGGTTATCTCAGGAGTAGTTTCAGGAGTTCTATGCCCTACTTGTGCATTATGGCACCAGGCAGGGGTCATCTCAGGCATGGTCTGCCCATCTGGCCTGCACAGCCCTGGACTGGTGATTATCTCATGCTAGCTATCTGTCAGGGCCCCATCTTGGGCTTGCTCCTTACCTGGACCAATCATGTGGCCCCATTTGAGAGTTCTTCTAGTCTCTGGCTCACTCCCCCTCCTCTTGTCTCTGGCTTGCTTCCCTCCCTGGGAGCCCATCTGGACCAGCCAGGTAATGGACTGGTGGTCATCTCACTAATTTCAAGGAGTGTTAGGACCTGCTCTCCTGCTCTCATGACCATTCGGATGGTCACAGGTTAGAACACTGAGCATAGACATAGCCTCTCTCCTCTCTGCCACCTACTGTTTTAGAAATGTTTCAATTAGCACTTATGTAATGAGATGTTTCATTATGATGTTTTCATTCATAAACACAATGCTTTAAAATCACCCCCCCCACACACACACTTTCCCCTGTTGTGTACTATTGAGTCCTACTCACCTCTTTCCTCTTCTGGACAGGTTCCTCTCTACTTTCTTGTGCACTGGGTATTCAGCGAGTTTCATTACAGTTGCTCCCAGGAGCGTAGTGAGGGTTTGCATCCATGAACATGGGCAACTTACCAGAGGTGACACCACTGAAGGACATATCTTTCCATCCCTCATCAACCATTAATCAGGTATGAAGCCTCAGGGATAGAGACACCAGCATGAGCCCTCTTTCCATGATAGGAAATGGATGGCCTAGAATCATGGATTTTTGCCTGTTTGTCCTTTTTGTTTTGTTTTGAGACAGGGTTTCTCTGTGTGGTTCTTGGCTCTCTGTAAACTAGGTTGGCCTCAAACTCAGAGATTTGCCTGCTTCTGCCTCCCTTGTGCTGGGATTAAAGGTGTGCACTGCTACTCCCCAGCTCAGGATTTTATTCTTAGTGTCATAACATGTAATATTTTTGTTAGTTCTACGAGAATTTTATACAACATATTTTATATCATTTTAATCCTTCCCCAACTACACAGATCCATTCTCTTTCCCTGCCTACCCAATTTTGTATCCCCTTTTCTTGTTTTAAATCAAGCACAATTTGTGCTACCCATTTGCTCTTGAATACCTAGCCATCTACTGAAGTGTGTCGGCCTACTAGGGGCCGTACTCTTAAAGAGGACTGACTCTCCCAGCAGCTTTTGATTGCCAATAACTCCTCAGCTAGAGGTGGGACTTTGTCCCCTTCCTCCTCTGTCCATGCTGGGATTTTTGTCTGGGTTGAGCTTGTGCAGGGTTTAAAGCTTATTTATTCTTCCATAATTTCAGACCTATAAGTAGAGTATACCTTATTCATAATCCCCCCAATTATTCTTTATTATTTCCCTCAAGCTCTGGGTAAGCTCTCCTCTTTTATTAATGTAATATTTTTATTGATTCTTTGGGAATTTCAGTCATTTATCCTAATCTGTCCTTCATGGCTGGCCTCCTACATTACATTTTCTCATCTCTGAATCTCTTCCAGCTTTGTCTAAGAGGAAGGAGATGTGGAAGCGTGGTTTGGAACCTCCTTTTCCTGACACAACCTGGGAAGGATGGCAGGGCAAAGGTGCTCAAGGGAGAACTTGGGAGCCAGGGATTGTTTTGCTGCAGACTGGAGGCATGCCTGCAATCCACCTCTTCTCAGAGTCCTCCTGTCACCCCAGAATCTTGTAAAGTGGCCTTTTGCTACTCACTCAGGTTTTATACTTCCTGGCCACTTACACACCCCACTTTTTGCCAATATCACTGGTGTCCCATCAGAGCAGACCTTGAACTCTGCTCTGGATGCCTCTAGTCCCGCTCAGTAAGAACAACTGCACACACCGTGGGATCAGAAGGTGGGGAAAGTCGGAAAGTAAGAGGTACAGGGAGAGGGAGAGGGAGAAGGGGAGGGGTAAGGGGAGAGGAAGAGAAAGAGAGGGAGACAGAGACAGAGAACACACATGTCCACAGAAGAGATCTTCTGGTTTCTAATATACTCTTTGTGAACCCCAGTGAGCCATCCATCACAGCCATGAATGGCTCACAGTGAGCCATTCATTTCTTGTGCAGGAAGAAGAAAATGGGATCAGTTTTATTGAACCCTTGAGCTTGGCTTCCTCTCAGTTTTCAGGCTCCTTGTTGGGGGCCCTGACTCTAAGAGTTATGAGTAACAGCTCCATGCAGATGCTAAGTTGTACTGGAGAGACAGTGGGAGCTCCCTGTCTGTATCCTTCAGCTTGGGGTAGGAAATGCCATACCTGACTTGTTAGGTTTTTAGGTTCCTCTATGCCCCTCACATTGTGTTGTGTATGTGTGGGCATGTGTCCTTGTGTGCATGCATAGGAGTCTGCCAGTATCCATGCTCATATGTGCACACATCCCTGTGGAGGGTGTGGCTGTCCCTCATTCTCTGCAGGGTCCCTCACTGGACCTCTAGCTTACTGAGTCTGATATAATGGATGAACCAGCAGGCTCAAGGGATCTCCTTAAGTCCACCAAGCATCCTTGTGCTGGGATTATAGGCATGCAGCCTCATGTGCATCTTTATGTAGGTGGTAGGGATCTGACCTCAGGTCCTCAGGCTTACCTTATTCCAGTCCCAGCCCTGGAGCTGTTAGTGCTGCATCTCTAACCATGTCATGAAGAAAAATCCCTTTCCCTGTTCCTCCAGCTTTCAATGGCACTGGGAAGCCTTCTACCTTTTATTCCTGGGGAAAATGGAGCTTTAGTCTTCTCTCACTCTTAAACCACAGATAGGGCACATGCATGCTATTATTTGCCATTTTAACTTCCCACTTAATCTGTGGGTTTCCCCACAGTCCACAGATTGTCCTTGTTCATATAGTTTTCTATTACCTGACCCTGAGTATGGCTGAGCTCTAGTTTACTGCACTATTCTTCCTTGTAGATGGGAGGTTGGTCTTCTCCATGCTTTTGCTGTCAAAGATAACAATAACACACCCACATATGTTTTACCTATTGTTGTAGAGGGCTGTTGGGGGTAAACCTTAGATGTAGAACAATGTCCACAGGATGAGAGTGTTGGTAGTCTATTTAGGTTTTTCAATAGTAGCTTTCTCTGCATGGCTGTCATCGATGTGGAACATTTCTCTACAGCTTTCCTGACAGACAGTTGGAAACCTCAAATGCTAAAAATCCTACCTGAGATTTCTAGTATCCTATGGGTTTTCTCTGCCCTTGTCATTAATGTCTTTCTGGGGTCAGTACACACATTTGAATGTAACCATGGCCACCCATGAGGGTGTGACCCATTCCCTCCCCCCAAACACTAAGAAGCAACATTTGGGGGTGGAAGCAGAAGGGTTTATTGTCTACCCTTGTGCTGATCTAGGACTGTTAAGAAGGAGCTGGGGCAGGGTTCTTCACACAGGGTTGTAGGTCCTATTGTGGTTGAAAGGAGGGAGAGTCAGGCAAGCTCTGTCTTCAGGGATGCAGTTCCTGATGTTGTTGTTGTATCTAGAAGCCACGGTGGTTGAAAGGCCGGAGAACAAAGCCCACAGAGCTCTCAGGTGTGGTCGTGTTGGTACTATCCTCAGATTGGGGCATGTTGTGGAAGCCCACTGTTACCCAGGCCACCAAATCCTATGGGAAAGGCAAAGGCTTCAGTGGACAGGGCAGTGCTGAGTACTAGCCACCTGAGGTCACTCTGGTTTACTGTACCTATGGACCTCATGAGATGTCCTTAGTTCCACTTTAAAAAAGCAGTCCCATCTGCTATGACCCCTGTACTTGCCTACCACTCAGTAATCAAAACTGCTGGGACCAGAGACAGGTCTAGGCAGCGGTTGGTGACAGGCCTGAGGTGGGCAGTGGGTACCGGGGACATTACCTTATCTTCAATATTTGTATCATTCTGAATAAAATCTTCAAAGACCACAGGGGGATTCCAAGGATTATTTTGGCTGTAGATACTGCTACTGCACTTCTCAGAGTCTTGGTACTCGGTCACTGCCAAGGGATACCTATAGGTAGAGAAGAAGCCAATGACTCTGGGCACTGGAGTTGCATCTGATCTCTTTCCAGGTAACACCCCCAGTGTCAAGGATGGAGAATTTAGTCCTCTATAATGAATGTTTATACCCTAGGGATCTGGAAAATTGCCCATCACCGTCTAAGGAGCAGGATCTCTGTAAGCATTTCCACCCCTCCTAGAGTGCACAAGGGTGCATATTCAGATGCAAACGGAGACATGGACCTTCCAGGACAAAAGCCCAAACATAATCACTATAGAGAATTGCTGGCCCTGTTTCCCAAACTCACCTGGTCCAAGAGACACCTCGCTTCTTCTGCCAGCCTGGCAGTTGCATGTGATGGATTTTGGAGTGGATCTGCAGGCGGTACCTTCTCCTGTGGCCCAAACGGGTCGTATGGAGGTTGCTAAAGATTAGGTATTTGGGAAGCGGCTTTCCAAAGTGGAAGGCTGCTTGGCGCTCCTGGGAGTAATTTGTTTGCTTTAGGGTATTTCCAAGGACATGATGTCTCAGGTTCCTAGAGTTAGTGATGGTTTCCCGTTTGACCTGCAAGGTCTGGAAGCTGTTCTTGGTGCCTGGAGGCAGGAGGAGGGAAAGGATGAGAATCAGTTGAAACAGAATCTGGCTTTCTCTACCCCAGGGTTTCCAACTAAACAATAACCATAGACAATTCCAGGCTAGGGCCAGACACTGGGCTAGCAGCATGGGCTAGAAGACCAAGCAAACCAGAAACCAGAGAAGCTGGAGGACAGCTCGAGGGTCATTCCTGGCAACTGTGGCATTTTCACTGTGATCTCACTATTTCCTGGAGAGCCTACTCCAGCATGTCTATTTTTAACCATGTAGAACAGGAAGCCCATGTTTCTGCAGGCTTGAGCACAGTCTGTTTATATTCCTGACCAGAGGGCCCAGTGGGGAATGAGCATATGGAAGCCACCTATCTGGTTCTGGTGGCCTTGTTCAATTATGGGATGTGATGCTAAACATCACTTCTCTTATGATGTCATTTATAAGAAACACACCAAGCACTCCCAGATGGTACTAGAACCCATCACAAAGTACTGGGCCAAAGCATTGTTTAATTTCCATTGAACTCCCTATGCCCATGCAACATTCTACTCTAAACCCAATAAGGTAACCCTAGGGTACTATTCACCACTACCATTTTTCTAAGAATGTGTGTTTCTTTTTGTACAGAACATGGCTAAAACAATCTCCTGATATTATGCCAAGGACTCTTTAGCTCCAACCTATGGAGTGAAGTTATATGTGGGTAGTATTTGAATATCTGAGTTGGTGTGGTCCTGAATCCTACCTGCTACATCCAGGTCAATACGATAATGTGCTAGATGGGTGTGGATGTTGCTGAATAAGTGGGTGTGTGATTGAGAGATGTAGCGCATCTCCTTGGGCTGGTAGAAGGTGGCATGGACCAAACCAGTGGCTTGCATCTTTGCCTTCATTGCCCCATTAGGGTAGAAAATGAAGTCCCAAATATAATCATAGTGGTGGACTGTTGAGATTGTTCGTAGCACCAGTGTGTGTCCATTTGTCCTCTCACTGGAGTTGAAGTCTTCTCTAAAGTTGGAGTTAAAGTGGTGTCTAATTGACATTTCTGCAGGCATCTCAAAGAGACAAAGAGCTTGTGGATAGGAGACTGGCTTGTTGGTGTCATAGTGATGAATGACTTCCAGGAAGGTGGCTGTGTCTGGACAATCAATGCCAGGGGCTAACTGTCGAGTAGCACTGCCGGGGCCCCAGCCCACATCCATGTACTTGGCCTGAGTGCCTGCAGATATATGTCCTCCAAACTGTGCCACAGCCTCTTGTACACTGACTTCATAGGCAATACGCACACCCCGAAAGTGCACGTTCAGGATCTGCAGACCAGAGGAGGGTCTTAGCCGGAAAGAGAAAATCCAATCTCTGTAGAACACCGTGTTGTCCTCTACATTATAGCCAGGAACATGGGGCACAGACACTCTGGGTCTAGCCATGCTGATGGTAGAGGGGAATTCCTGTGGGATTTTGGAGGAAGAGAAGACTAGGGGCTGCTCTGTGGCCTTGTCAACTGACTCCATGAGGACCACTGTACTCACTTCTCCATCTGCATATTTCTGAGCCAGTTCCTCTGGGCTGTTGTAGAGCTTCCCATTGTACCAGAGCTGCTTCACTTCCCAGTGCTGGACATCTGTGCTCCCATGATCCAGAAGGATCTCCAGGCCTGTGGGCTGTAGGAAGTGGCTTGCCATATAGCGTTGCAACATGAACCAGCTACAGCGCTGGCCAGACTTTGTGCCATGGGGGGCCATATATGTGAAGGTCAGACCACCCTCAAAATAGTCTTTTAGTGAGTAGTCAGTGGTGTCAAGGAAGAACTGATGCAGAGGCTTGGTGGTCTCCATCAGAATACAGTAGATTAGGCTGTACTCTGCTTTGGAAATGGGTCTAGATGCCCAGGATGTATTGTGCCCAGGCCCGGGAGATATTTCTCTCATGTAGATGGGTGATGGCATGGGCCCAACAGCAAACTCAGTGACTTTAGGGTGCTCCAGAGCACCAAAGAAAATGACGACACGGGCTTCCCTCACAGGGCTCCTTTCTCCTTTGTCCAGAAAATCCAGCACATCTTCCTTATCGGGCAGCAGCATCTCTATGAGGTATACTGAGTTCTTGCCCAAAGTTGGTGTCTCGCATGACTGCAGCTGCAGCTCCTTTCTGTCCATCAGGAAGTCCTGCACAATCTTGATCTCATAAACACTCAGGTCAGAGAATACCTGGGGCTTGCCATTCAGGGTCCACCTGGGGCGTTCAGCAATGGCCATCTGTAGCAGCAAGATGACAGTAACCCAGCCCAGTGTCAGGATCTTTTGTGCCATCCCCATGGCTCTGGAGAGAAGACTTTAGTATCTCCTTCTCCGAGCTTGCTCCTCACAGTGTCTTACCCTTCAGCCTTGTCTGTTACCTACTGACTGGACTTCTTTCTTCTTCCCAGTGAAGTCAGCTGAAGTCTCTGTGTCCCCACTCACAGACCTCAGTACTGTCTAGGTCCTGGTGTGTGCATCTTCCAATTTTCTCCCTCTGAAAATCTCTTATAGTCTTTCTTATCTAGATAAGCATCTCTGTTTTCCACTTTTGGTGTTATCTCAGTGGGGAACCATTCATAGGCTAGGAGGACCATGAGTCACAGCAGCACAAGACTTAATCCTCATGGGCTATAATGTGTTTGTGTCCTTCTGGGTCAGAGGACTATACTGACAGCAAAATTACCTTTAGAGAGATATATTTTGAAATTTAGATTTCAAATGCAGGCTCTGCACTCAAGCTGACTGGGATTGAGTCCTGGTATGTTACAACATTGAAGACTGCCTGTGTAACCTTGAGCCTGATGTTTAAATTCTCTGGCCGCAACCCTGTTGTCTCACTGGAGTAAAACAAGACAAGGCTAACAGTATATATAAAATGTTTAGGACAATCTCAGCCTCTCAGCAACACAGGGATTATTGATTTAGCTTCTCTTACCTCAATGACGCAGTCTGGACCCTATGGATCATGTACACTGGAGTTTCTGGATACTATAGACTGACCAGACTGAGTCTGTTTGTCAAATAAGGATGGGGAAGAGAGCTGTTCTGCCAAGCCTCCTCTGGCATCCCTGGGTGGTACTCAGGTCAGGGCCTCCTTACCATTAGTTTTTGGGAGCACCCTGTCAACCCACCTCAGGTGATGAGTCAGGGTACTTTTTTCCCTTTCCATTTGGTAAAAGGCATGGTCGGATTTTCACCTCCTAATTTTTTGTCCAAATTGCAGAAATGTACTGTGTACTTATGGAGGGTATGTTTGCTTGCAATGCTGGGAGAAATGGGTGGCTGCCATTCTGTCCTGCCCTGTCTCTGTCGGTGTAGCTGTCTGGCAGGCCCTGCTGTCACAGGGAGACCTATGCACTTGCACACATGCTAGACATTGTCACTGTTACAATCTCTGATTTCTCTACAATCTAACTTGAAGTTAATACTGGTGGTCCCTGGAAGGAGGCACTTTCCTTGTGGCATTTCACTACAGTCTGCCTTGTACCTGACACTATGGCTAGGTGGTTCCATCTGACTGTGGAGAGCATTCAAGTGTCCCATTGATTTTTCCAGCTGCACTCCTCCATAGGTGACAACTGCTGAGCTACAGGGACACACACATTACCACCTCAAAACTGATATGTGGGTCAGGGATCACACTCAGCACATAGTCAGAGCATTGTGAAGAATGTGTAATGACAGACATCAGCCACCTCAGTGTTAGGGGCATTCTCACCCTCCCCTAACCCACAAAGCTTCCTCTTCACCCTCTCTTCACTTCACCCTCTGCCAGCCACTGAACTTTCCCAGAACAGGGCTGGAATTCTACAGCATCCTGGTGCTTCCTGTCTTTCATGTCCGGTCCCCTACTATTTTGTCAATTATGCCCAAATGTCTTTCTGATTTGTCCCAAAGGAAAAGATGTCAAAGAGAGGATTCAGAACTCTGTCTTCTGAAATAACTAGGCAGCAGAGATGGCAGGGGTCACAACTACACCAGAGCTATGAAGGCCAAGGAAGAACTTGGTAACCAGTAGGCTTTCTTGTACCCAACAGGAGGCAGGTTTGTTCCCAGAACCCACCTCTCAATGTCCTCTTCTGTCATCCAATAATGTCTTTGAGATGACTTCTGTGACTTGTTCTGGATTCTCACACTTGCTGGCCTCCTGCTCTTGGGCCTGTCTTCTTGGTCAGGCCCCTCCCATGTCAGCCTCGCTGGTGCCCGATAGGAACACACCTATGAGCATCAGTTCTTATTAAGCTGGTAAAACTGACCCCCAACTTCATGCACAGAAGGATCTGACAGCTAGTCAGTGAGGGGGCAGCCCTCCATTATTTGTGGAGGAAGAGGATTGTATCAGTTTTATTGACACTTGGGCTTGGCTGCCTCTCAGCTTTCATGACTCCAGTTTCTTCTGCTCCTGGTTCCTTGTTGGACATCCTGGCTCTAAGAGTCTCCATGAGTGACAGTTCTGTGCAGTTTAGGAGTCAGTGCTTAGGGGACAATGTGAGTTCCCCATGTGTTTGCTTTTCTGTTTTCCTCTGCCTGCAAGCTCCCGGTAGGAAATTCCACATATATCTTGTTAGTTTCCTCTTAATCTTTTTCTTTGTATTAGTTTGTTGAGAATTTCTACAATGAGTTTTGACCATATCCACTCCTGTCCCCAGCTTCCCCCAGGTCCATATCTTCTTCCTACCCACACAACATTGTGTCCTCTGTCTTCCCCATCAACTGCAATTTGTGCTGCCCATATACTCATGGATGTGTGACCTTCCACTGGAGTGCGGTTGATTTTCCAGTGGTGATACTCTTTAAAGAAAGAGTATTTTCCACAGAAGTTACCAATTGCCAATATCTCCTCAGTTAGGACAGGACTCCTACCCCCTCTATGTTGGAATTTAGTTTGACTTGAGGTTTCATGGGTCTTTTGTTTGCTGTCATAACCACCATGAGTTCCTAACTGCCGCTGCCTTGATGTGTCGGAGGACACTGTTTCCTTTGTACACTGCCTCTGGCTCTTACGGTGTTTCTACATCCTGCTCTGCAATGATCTCTCAGTCTTCAGGGAAAGAGATGCAATCTTGCTACACAGGATACAACCTAGACTTAGCATTATTGTTGGGATGATAACCAGTGGCTAGATGTGTCATAGGCCCTAGGGGAGAACCTATTACCATTATTCTGCTAAATGGACATCGCACTAAATGGGCTCCTAATGACTTATATACAAATTATAGTGTCTCTCAATGCTTGTCAGAAAAGCTGCAACTGCAGTAGATAGTGAGTAACACAGAGACAACCTAAAACTGGCCAAGGCGCAGAGAATAAGAGTCTGAGGAGTACTTCACCTTGCTAGTTCATGTTGCTCTAAATAATTTCCACATACTTTGGGTAATCTCTCCTCAGCTCCAACCTTCTTTTTAAACTCTTCTTTTTATCTTTCTTTTTTTGTGTGTGAGAAATGTGTGCATAAGTATGCTTTTGTGTGTGTATGCATATGCATGTGTAGGTGCCCCTATGTGTGTGGACATTAGAGGTGAATGCTGTGTTATTCACCTTACTGATTTGAGGCAGGATGTCTCTCTCTCTCTCTCTCTCTCAACCCTGAGCTCACTGAGCTCTTCTATGTTGGTTGTCCAGGGAGCTCCAGAGATCTGAGTGTCTCTACCCTTTGACTCCAGTGCTGTGTTCACAGACTGTTCTGTGTGATTCTGCTGTGATTGATTTTCCCTGGACATTGTGATCTGGTCTCAAGTCCTCATGCTTTCATAGAAAGCATGTTACTGATTGAGCTGCAGTTTGGAGTTCTTCAGGCATGTACTTCTGAAGGAGCCATAAAGAAAGTCTGATTCCTTGTTTTGTTTTGTTTTGCCTTTTGAGACATACATATGCCTTACACCTTCCATTCTTGTAAAACTGGATCTCTAGTCTCCCCATTCTAAGCTAAAAAGTAGCATACTGCCTACTTTACTGTCATTTCTTCTGCTCTTAAATATGCTTGTAGGGTTTTCCCTATAGTCCACTGATGGTATTTGCTCATCCCCTTCTCCAACAGCTGGCATTGTGGTGTGGCCATGCTCTAGTTTATAGAACAATTCTTCCTTACAGATGGAAAGCTGGCTCCAGAATTCTGTTGTTACAGACAATACTGCAGCGAATCAGCACACCTGTATATTTTCTGGTGTTTGGAGAGGAATCGTGGGGATAAACCTTAGACACTAGAACAATGGCCACAGGGTGAAGGTGTTGGTAATTTTTTAGATTTCCCCCTTAATGGCTTCCTTGCACATGACAATCATTGAACTTGCAGTCTCCCTGAGAAGGAAGTGAAAGCCTTAGATATAGAAAACTCCATCCTCTACAGAAATAGAGCATCATCTTGAGACTTCTCAATGGGCTTCCTTTACTATGGTCATGGAAGTCTTATTGGGGTTCAGCAGACAAATACAAGTAGAGCTCATGGGTATCTATCTGTGTTTGTGACATATGCCCACACAGCTCTGGGAAGCTGCACACAATGGTGGAAGATGAAAGAGTTGTTGTCTGTCTTTGTGGTGCTCTGGGGATATTAGGCAGGAGCCTAATACTCTTTACACAGGACTTTAGGACTCATCATAGTGGAAAGATGGAGGCATCAGGCAGGCTCTGTCTTCAGAGATCCAGGTTCTGTTATAATTGTGCTCTCTGTATATGGAGCACAGAATTGCTTCATTTTGTCCATTTGTCTATCCTCATATCTATCAGCCAATTCATCTGCATTATATCAGAGCTTCTTCAATCTACAGTGCTCTTACAGGGTCTCCAGACCCATGAGGCATAGGAACTTCTATCTCATGCTATAAGATAAACCAGATGCAAAGCTGGTTGTATTCCAGACCAGGGTTGATTAGACATAGTCAGTGTGATGATCAATGTCTTCTTTCTCCCTAAACTTTTGAGAAAAGGAATAGGGTCTGCATCTCTTCATTTTGGCTTCATTTTGTCCCAAGCAACCAGTAACACATTATGTATGCATGCAGGCAGGGTTATTTGCAGACCTTGGTCACAGCCAGTCTATCCCCCTTTGTATCCAGGTATGGGGCTGTTTGCCAAGCCCAATTGTGTGCAGAGCTCTTGGGAGGTCTCAGATCTTGCCCATGTGTTGGCTGCATTGGTTTCTCTAGATCCTAACCTGACCTCAGTGTTGCTGGGTCCCCCATGGGAAGCTCCTCCCTAACTGCATTTCTTTATTGAGGACCTGTCTTGTGCCTGTTGCTGATACCAGAAGTTTCCATCTACTGAGGATTCCCACTCACTGGCCACTGTATCTCCAGCTAGCTGGTGTGAGACAGAGTCTTGATTTATGTCTTGGGTCTGTGACTAAGTGGAAGGACTTCATCTGTTTGAAGTGATTAGTTGGTTTTGTTTGCCCAGGTGAGAAGCTCCCAGGAGAACTCTGAAGTATTTTCTCCTCCTGTTTAGATGGAGAGGGGGTTCAGAGATCTTTTTGGCTGAGTGTTCTTCATCAGCAGAGCACGGGGTGGACTTAAACTTACTTTGCTTAAAAATGGTGGTCAGCTACAAACTTAGCTGTCCTTGGGCTCCCGAAGCTATCTTTCCTGCTTCTGGCTCCTTGATAGTCTGGGCTCTAGAAATTTCCATAATTGCATGGATGACAATTTTGTGCAGTTTGGGAGTCACAGTACTGAAGGGTCAGTGTGGAGTTGCCTGTCTGCTTGCTTTTCTGTTTCCCTTGTCAACAGGCCTTGTCACACCAGCCCAGAGTTCTTCAGGTGTTCTAACCCACTTTCATACAGCTTGGCTGACTTCTTGCTTCTGGAGCTCTTTAATGATTTTCTTTGTTTTGCATGTCTCTTTCTTTCTCTGTGTATAGAATATGTCTAGTCATGAAATTTTTGTATATTCACAAAAATTCACAAAAATATTTGGAGTACTCAGGTATGCTGGTTAGTTTTTGTCCAGTTTTACACAAATTGGAGATGCCTGGGAAAAAAGAACCTTAACTGAGGAATTGCGTCCACCAGATCGACTTGAGGGGCAGTTCTTCCTCTTACCCCCTCCCTCTGTCTCTTTGTCTGTCTGTCCCCTTCCATCCTTCCCTCCTTGATTATTTTCTTTGTTAAGACAGAGTATCACTGTGTAGATTTTGCTGGTCTTGAATTCACTGTGCAGACCAGACTAACCTGGAACTCACAGAGATCTATCACCCCCACTTTTCCCATCCCATCTCTGCTTTCTAAGTGCTGGGATTAAAGGTGTGTGTCACCCAGTAACCTAGGCCCAGAACATTTTCTTGATTGCTAATTGATGGAAGAGGGCACAGCTCACTGTGGGCAGTGCCATCCTTGGGCAGAAGGTTATGGATTGTATATGAAAGCTAGCTGAACATGAGCCTGGAAGCAAGCCAGTGATCTGTGTTCCTCCATGGTTTCTGCCCCAGATTCCTGATTGAAAGTTCATGTCCTGACTTTCCTCAGTGAAAGACAGTTACTTGGAAGTGTGAGCTAGATAAACCCCTGTTGTCCTAAGTCTCTTTCGGTTATAGTATTTATCACAGCAACGGAGAAGCCAAGTAGGACATGTATGTACATGTGTGTGAAGGGTATTGTGGAACTTACTTAGCTGTTTCCATTTTGGTGACAGTCTTTCATGGAATCTGGATATGTAACTGATTCAGTTAGACTTGCTGACCAGTGAGTTCCAAACAGTCTGGCTGTAGGGAAAATCTGTCTGTCTCAACAGCACTGTGGTTACAGATGCAACTGTGTTCAACTTTACATGGATATTGAGATTCTGAACTCAAGGACCATGTGCTTATGCAAGTGCATTACTGATAGACCCATTGTCCCTGAACCAACTCTTGAGCTCTTCAGAGCTGTGTGTCTAATGGAAGCACTATAGAAAACGTTCCTTTTCCTATGTCTTGGAGGCACACATATGTGTTCCAACTCTAATACACGGAAAGACAGATCTCAAGACCCTTCTCTTGCTTCATAGAAGCTGGCACCCTATCCATGCTACTCTGTGCTATTTTCTTTTACTACTGGGTAGGTCCTGCAGGGCTTTCCCTATAGCTAGGCTGTCCAGGTTTATGCCTCTTTATCTATCACCAGGTACCACAGTGCAGTTGTGCCCTACTTTATTGAATTGTTCTTCCCCACAGATAGAAAGTCTGTTGTTTCCAGGCTTCTGTTGTTATTGGCAATACTGCAATGAGTCAGTATATACTTACACACCTACTGGTAAAGTAGCAGTTCTCAACTTGTAGATTGCTACCCATTTGGTAAACCTCAATCTCCAAAAATACTACATTATGATTCATAATAGTAGCAAAATCACAGTTATGAAGTAGAAATGAAAATAATTTTATGGTTGGGGGTTACCACAGCGTGAGGAACTGAATTAAGAGGTTTCAGTACTATAAAGATTGAGAACCATTATTATAAAGAGATTTTTGAGAGTAAATCACAGATTCTGAAGCAGCAGCCAAAGAAGGAACGTGTTGGAAATTTCATTGGCAATTCCCCATAGCATCTCCTTGTGTATGCCCATGACTGACATAAGACAATTCCACCGAGAGGGAGCTGAAAACGTCAGATTAAATCCAGCATCTCATAGACTTCTTTTGCCCTAAATGTAGAGTGCTTTGGAGAGTAAACTTAAAAACATGCAAGAAGCCCTTAGCTGCCCAACTGAGCATGAATCACTGTCTCCCTCAGCTCTAAGAAGCATCCTAAAGTGGTGGGAGCTGAAGTGTTGGTCTGTCTCTGTGGGGATCTCATGCTGTCCCCCAGCAGCTAGTGCTGAGTCTGTCATATAGGGTTGTTTGTAAAATTGTAGCTGAAATGGGGAAGCATCATGCAGGTCTTGTCCCCAGGGATCCACCACTGGACAAGGTTGGGATTTTTGTCCTAAGGCTATAACATCAGGTCTCTGGAAGCCATCGAGGGGCCCTCTGGGAAAAACTTGAATGGCTGGAGCAAGAAGCCCATGGAGTTCTAGGTGATGCTATGTTTGGGACATCCTTTAAAGTCAGGAATGTGTAGGAAGCCAGAGTTCTGTGGAAGAAACACAGGCTTTAGTGGGCAGGAGGGTGCTGAGTATCAGCCACCTAAGGGGACTCTGGCCTTGGGTATTTATAGATGTGCCTACAATCTTCCAGACAGGTCCTCAGTTGTACTTTAAAGATCTAGGTAAATCTACCATTGCTGGGTCTCTTGGGTGGGAAGGTTCCCCAGCATGGAGAGGGCGTTTCCTGACAGGGCAGCCCACAGAGGAGATAAAGAGTCAATGAGGGGAGGGAGGCACCATGGTCAGGGGAATCTCTCAGCTGACTTGCTGGCAATCAGGCTGCTTCTGTGGCTCTGACTTGTTAACAATCAGGCCATTTTTGTGTCTCTGACTAATTAGCAACCAGGTGCTTCTTTATTTATATAGGTTTCACCGAACAAAAACAGACTAATGGTTATCCAAGTGGTATAGAATATATGTTTGACTTTTCATTACATCTTCAGGGTTACAAGTTCAGTCACAATTAGAAAATACAAACAGAATAGGTTATTATTATTATTATTATTATTATTATTATTATTATCCCTATAACTCCAATCTAAAGAAACCAAAGAATGTATTCTCCAAGACAACCACATTTATTGTGTGACAGCCTGCTTTTACACTGGCAGTGTTTGCTATTTGAAATCAGACAAATATCTGAACCATTCTTTTTATGAATAGCAAATACTAGTGCCTAACTTCTTTTACAATATGTTTCATCATCTATGCTATGAAGTACAAAAAGTTTATTTTAGTCAATCCCTTATTTACTGAGTTTAATTCCTCCAGGAGGGTACCCTGTATGACCCCCTATCTTTAAACTACATTTTCAGAGTGCTCAAAGCCTATAATAAAAAGAGACCTTGACACTGTAACCTATTCTTCTGGCCAGTCAGAGTTTGTCAATTGTTTCTGTTTACCCTGCATCAATTATACTGTTTGAGTTTACTCAGAGGCAGATGAACTAAGAAGATGCCTCATCTAGCTATGTGCTTACTCATCTTCGGGCATTAAGGAAGACTTCGAAATAGTGAACAGACAGAGTTAATTTTAGGATTTTCCTTAAAAAGACTCAGGCATAATTTTTCTCAGGAAAAGAAATAAAGTGAATCATAATGCAGAAAGTTCCCAAGAATGCAATACACGGAGACCAAAACCTGAAACTGAGAGATACAACGGCAGCAATTGCAACATTAGACTCAGCTCACTGAAACTGTGCTAGCTTCATGACTCTTGCCATTTCTAGTGGATATGTCTATGCCATATCATGAACTCTAGCCTCATTATACGCCAAGCAACACTCTGGGTTCCGGGGACTGGTCAGGTAGGACTAAGGCCAAAAGAAGACAGGGCAGATTGCTTTGGTACCTCTTCTTCAATGTGTTCACTGTCCTGAAATAGCAATATTGGGCAATGTTGGGGTTAGGGTGTGTATCCTGTGCACAGGATGTGCAGAAAATCCAGTACCCCCTTCTACTTGGGAGCAGCACTGCAATGAGAAACACTAAGTTCTTATTCATCAGAAAGGTGCACACTGACCCCAGCTTGTGGGCACTCATGGATGGGAATATCTTGACATTGTCATGGGCATTCTGCTACTGCTGTCTGCATCATCAGGATGGCAGTTGCCCAGCCCAGTCCCAGGTTTCTGCATGCCGATCCCATGGCTCTGGATTGCAGCAGGGAAGGAGAGAGAACTTAGGCACTTTCTGCTCCAAGCTAGTCTATCAGGTGAGCTTCCTCCTCTAAGCCAGAGCTTCAACCTCTGGGTTTCCATTTACCTCTACTGCTGCTCAGGACCCTGTGTGTGTATCTATTTCCTTCCTTCCCTACAAATATCTTATGCTATGTCTTACGTAGATAAATTCTCTTAATGGTTTCCCATTTTCTTGGCGTATCATTTGCAGAAAATTCATTGGCAGATCAACCACGAGTCAAAGCAGCCCAAGGCTTGGTGCTAAAGGAATCAAAGTGTTTATGTCCTGGAGTGGCTGAGGGCTATAATGACAGACAAACTACCTTTAGTATAATAAATGGCCATTTGGGGAATGAATTTTGAACTTTAGTGTAAATATTAAGATGTGGGCTCTGGGGTCATGCTGCCTGGGTTAAATCCTGGGAAATCACATGACTAAGCACAAGCTATGTGATCCTGGACCTGCCGTAACAACTGAGAAATGGAAATGAAAGCTGCAGGATGCACATCCTGAAGGCTGTGGAGGTTAGAAAGTTCACAGTAAGTGTAAAGCATATGAGACAATGTTAGCTTTCCAGGAACACAAGGAATGCTGGGCATATCTCTTTAAAGAGAACATTGTTGATGCAGCCTAGACCCCAGTTCATCAGAGGTCCTGACCACTGCAGACTGGCTGGACTTAGTTAAGTTGTGAAGCAAGAATGGGAAAATCCTGCCCTGCTCAGCCTTCTCTGGCTTTCCAATTGGGTAAGCGAGTCTGGGTCCCTTGACTATGAAAACTGTAGTAGTTAGGTCATCCCAGTTGGTAGTCAGAGAGATGTCCTCTCCCTTTTGGGGAAATGTTGGGCCATAAATGCCTCAGATAATGCAAAAGACCAAAATGTCTCCTGTTCCTTTTGTATCTAAAACAATATCACAGATACAACAAATGGAGTAAGAAATAAGCAGTGAAATGAATGAAATAAAAAGTTTGCTAATAAAATTAATATACAAATTCATAAATGAATGAAACTCAAGATAGATATTTGAAAGTAATTACAATAAAATCTCTACGTACCCTGAGGATAGACGAATAGTCCCTGTACATTAAAGCACATACAAGTGAATAGAGGATATATCTGTGTTCATACTGTGAATTGCTTTTTTAAAAATTAATGTATGTATTATTTGCATATCCCTCAGAATATTATATCCATGTCTAGTACTATCAAAGGACAGAATACGGTGCTAGATACACTGAAACTGAAATTAAAGACAGAGGTGGGGTGGTTAAAAGCACTGACTGGTCTTCCAGATATCCTGAATTCAGTTCCCAGCAACCATATGATGACTGACAACCATCTTTAATGGTATCAGATTCCCTCTTCTAGTGTCTATGGTGTGTGTGTGTGTGTGTGTGTGTGTGTGTGTGTGTGTAGTGTGGTATGAACACAGAACACTTATTTATATTAAATAAGTAAATGAAGAAATAATAAAAGATAGCTGACCATTCCTGTATGGGGACTGAGAATCAAACCCATGTCCTTTTAATAAGAACAAATGTTCTTTATCCCTGACCTTTCACTCCAATCCCAAAAAGGAGATTTAAATGTATATCATATCCAATTCACTAATAAACTCAATGTAATGCAAACAATATTCCTGAAAGGCTTTCCAAAGTTGGTAAACTCAGTCTGCAACTTATGTAGATAGTCAAAGGATAGCATAACTATGAAAATTGGAACCCTAGAAATGTGGCATTATATCTTCTGACTTTTTTGAAGAAGACATGGTCAGTGTTTTACAGCCTAATCCTATCTGTAAGCCATCAGTAATATGTGCAGGGTGGGTTTGCTTGCAATGGGGGCAGACCTTCTGTCCACCCTTGTATTTGGGTATAGGGATGCCTGATAGACTCTGCTATGTGCAGATGCCCTAAAAAGTCTCAGTGTTTGTACATGTGCTGGTGTTATCACTATCACAGGCCCTGGTTTCTCTATAGCCTAACCAGCAGATGCCCTTCCTTGTGGGTATTCTCTCAGGGGAGCTACCTTGTACCTGTCTCTGATACAAGAGGGCTCCATCTGACTGTAAAATCCCATTCAAGGTCCTTTTGGGTCTCTAGCTGCATCCTTAACTCTTATAGGCAGGATGGACTTCAAAGGCCTGGCTTACTCCTTTGGCCTGCGAACAAGTAGACGGATTCTGAGAAGTCTTTCCTGTTATAGGTGATTAATTGCCTCAGATTCTCCAGATTGCAATCCCTGTGGAGGAACCTGTAGAAAATTCTTTTTTCCTGCTCAGGTACAGAGAAGTATAGAGAGGCTCAGAGGTCTGTGTTGCACACATCCTCTACCAGCAGAGGGCACTGGACTTGGGTGATGTCAACTAAAAGTGGCTTGCAATGAATTAGAAAGGGCAAACTACAACAAAACTGGCCCACTGGTGCAATACTGGCACAAATACTATGGAAGGAACCAACCACTTCCGATTGGATTCACTACCCATTCTGCAAGTTGGAATTCACACCGGATCCCATTATCAGGGCCAAGAGTCTATGATTAGACAGGTCATAGGGCCTAGGGAGAGACTACTAATATTATTCTGCTAAATGTGGATAGTATTAAACTGACTTGTTGTTGTTTCCATAGATAGATAGATAGATAGATAGATAGATGATTCACATACAGATAGATAAATGATAGGTAGGTAGATATAAAAACTATACATGTGATCTTGTATAATATATAGAAAACAGAACAAGAAAGGACTGGACATAGTTAATAAATAAAGTACTAAAAGATGATGTAAAGCTTATTACTTTTGTAGTTCAAGCTCTGTAATGTCACTTTTGCTCTTTTGTAGTGGATAAGTTCATAAAATGTATTTGATAGTGAAAGTACCCAATCTAATGTGAAGCTCCACAGCTTCTGTTCTGAATGGCTACTGTAATGGTATAGAAGCTCAGTGTGCTGTATAGTCTTTGGATCTGGTTAATTTTGGTGTGTGACTTTTTTGCAACATTTTTAAATAATAAAGTTTAAAATAAACACACACACTTTAAATGGAGTTACGTCACAAAGACTGATGTTTGTCACAGAACCATAGATTCTTATTTACCAAAACCTCCAGTACCAGGCATGGGAAATCTCCTTCTCAGCTTTGGATCAGAGGAATCCAAGAGATTGTCAGAGCAACATCAGCTATTGCCATTGCTCTTTGTTATTTCCCACAACTTGAAGGTATTGTTTAAGACACCACCCACTTTGGACACAGGTCCGGGAGGAATTGAGCTAGAACTAGCCTGGAAGACTCATCTCTAAAGTCTAGCTTTCATAGTATTGGAAGGTCGTATGCAAGCTGCCAAGGAAGAAAAGCAATGAACAGACCAACCTAGCAGAGATGCCCATGGACCACAATGACAGCCATGTCAAGACATTGCCAATGCTGTAATAGTGACACTCTTATCTTGGGGTTAGTCAACACCTGTCTAGTTAGATCTCATGCCCATTCAATAGGAGGGAATTCACACTACTGTAAACCTAGCAACCACCATGCCTGGAGAGGTCACAGGCCCTAGTGGAGAATGCTTGTCTCTACTTTCCTAAACCAATATGAATTCTAATTGACTTCTAACCCAGCAGTTCTCAACCGTGGGTTGCAATAATCAGAAAACATATATTTCAGATGGTCTCAGGAACCCCAAACCATAAATTTCTTTTTGTTGCTGCTTCATAACTGTTATTTTGCTACTGAGCAGAGTCTCAGTTCCTAAGACCACTGGAAATATATGCTTTCTGATGGCCACTAACCACAGGTTGAGAACCGCTGTTTACCCTTATACCCACAGAGAAGTGTGGCCCTCAGCCCTCACTAGGTAAGCTTCTTTTTGAAACAAAAGGGGACTATCCCAGAGATCCACAACTGATTTGCAGAGAGTAAGTGATTGTAGCCTTCCCAACTGCAGCTGATCCATCTGAAGTGCAGACTTCACCTAAAACTCAGGGAAAATCACAGGAGACATAGGAGTCGGAGGACAGGTAACATCTGTGAAATAGTTTCTAGACATGATAAGGAAACCGACCTTTGAAATCTCAACAGCAAGGCCTAAAGAAGACCCACATGAGGACAAGCCCAGGGGCACAGGAGTGTGGCCAAGGAAAATGATAAGACCCTGTCAGTTGATGAAGTGCTACAGGGAATTAGTTGCTGCCGAGAGAGGGAGCGTCAGTTTTCTTTAGGAAAAAAAAAATCTCGCTGACAGGTTATTCAATCCCAAATGGTCATTCGTAAACACATCTACATATAAACAACATATAAACAACTTAGCAGAGGTGTGTGTGTGTGTGTATGTGTGTGTGTGTGTGTGTGTGTGTGTGAATAATAAGAGTCATGAATTTGGGACCAAGTGTGGGGGGAGGGGACATGAGAGAGTTGGGACGGGAGAGGGAGAATGGTGGAAATGATATAAATATATTACTTATAAAAAGTTAAAATTCTGGGGGAGTGGGGGTGGTGGTGGAGAGATGGTTCAGTGGTTAAAAGCACTGACTGCTTTTCCAGAGGTCCTGAGTTCAATTCTCACCAACCACATGGTGGCTCACAATATCTGTCACGGGATCTGATGCCCTCTTCTGGTGTGTCTGAAGACAGTATACTCATATACATAAAATAACTAAGTATTTTTTAAAAGTTAAAACTTTTCTCCCACGGTTTTATTGTAGATCACACTCTGGTCACACCGCCGTCGTTACCCTCTTGCCCGTATGCCAAACTCCCTGGTAACAAATCCCCCTTACTGTCACCAGTCATTTATTCATTTATTCATTTATTCATTTTTCCTTTCTGTAACCCACTGGACTGTCTTGGGTTGCTTTCCTGGGTGTGGATTGGAGTTTTTCTACTTGAGCAAGTGTAACTTACCAGTGTTTACCCAATCAGTGAGTATGACTGTTTCTTCCCCCTGCAACCATTAGCTACCCAATGCTCCTTGGTGGAATGTTGTTGGAACCACAAAATTTTGTTTTTTGAACAATTTAGATTCAGAGAACAATTGAGCCAAAGACATAGAGAGCAGCCTGTATCACCTGAGTTGTCACAAACCTCCCCTATGATCAGCATCCACCAGAATGGTCCATGCATGACTGCTTTTGAGACACACAAACACACACACACATACACACACACACACACACACACACACACACACACACAGAGAAGTGGCTGTGGGGCTGAGGAAGGTATTGTTCATAGGACCTGCTTGCCCTCTGTTTTTTATGACCCTGTTATCTTCTGAGCTCTTTGAATATACTCTTCTAAGTCAAGTACAGCCTTTTATCCTTCATAACAAAGAAGGTTTGAATATGTTTTAGCAGCCCACTGGCATTGATTGTCTCTAGGCTTTTTACAGACAAAACTGCAACAAATCAACATATGTATTTGTGTGTGTGTGTGTGTGTGTGTGTGTGTGTGTACATGTTAGAAGGAGATCATCTGGTAAACCCCAGGCACTAGACCAATGTTTAAAAGGCAAAGGTGTCATTTTATTAGATTCTCATATGACAGCTTCTTTACTTGTGCCCCATCACTATGGTGAGACAATCTCCCTAAAGTCTCCTGATAGGATGATAAAAGCCTCAAATGTTTTTTAAAAACCAACCCCCCACAACCCACCTGAAGAGAATTCTGTGGTCCTTCCTTTGCATTGGTCATGGAAGTCTTTGGCAGGTATGGTAATGAAACACAAATAGAGCCAGGCCTCCCCTGCTGATAAAAAGCAGCATCCAGGGTAGAAACAGAAGTTTTGTTTGTTTGTTTTCCTGTCTTTTTGAGGCTCTGGGGCTATGCTGCAGAGGCTGGAGTCAGACCCATCACACAGGCTTGTAGGTCCCATTGTAGCTGAAACGGGGAGACACCAAGCAGTCCCTATTCTCAGGGATCCAGCGCTGGACATGGTTGAAGCCCTTGTCCTGGGGCCACACTATCACAGTGTCTCTAGATGCCAGGGATGGGTCCTCTGGGAAGAAGTTGAAGGGCCGGATCAAGAAGCCCACAGAGTTTCCAGGTGTGGCTGTGTTGGGGACATCCTCTGAGTGAGGGATGTGTAGAAAGCCCACTGTCACCCAGGCCACCAAATCCTATGGGCGAGACAAAGGCTTTAGTGGGTAGGGCAGGGCTGGGGACCAGTCATCCTAGGGTACTTTGGATTGACTTTAAAGATGTGTCTACAACCTTCCTGAGATGCTCTCAATCCCATTGAAGAGGTGGGTGGATCTATCATGACCCTGAACTAACGTACACTAGCAAAACTGTAATTCTAGAACAACAAGGCTTGAGGTGGGCAGGGGTGGGGATGGGATCAGTACCTCATTTTCAATGTTCTCATTGTTCCGAAGGAATTCCTCAAAGACCACAGGGGGATCCCAGGGGTCATTCTGGTTGTAGAGGCTGCTGCTGTAGCGCTCAGATTCCCTATACTTTGTCACAGCCAAGGGATACCTGCAGACAAGAGAAGTCAGGTGTCTGGGCACTGGTTGCTGCCTTTGGGTCCCTTCCAGGGAGCACCTTAGGGGCCAAAGATGGGGAAGTTGTTGCTTCCACAGATGATGGTGATTATCTCCTGGGAGTCTTCAAGAATGCCCATCAGCACTCAAGGGTCAGGAGCCTTGTGAGCACCACCTCTCCCTCCCCAAGTGCAAAAGAGTGCACATTCGAAAGTACACACAAGCTCAGGGCCTGGAGGATCAAAGCACACATAGGCACACACAATCACGGAAGGAAGTCCCCTTCAATGGTCTCCTCACCTGGCCCAAGTGACAGCCCTCTCCTCCTGCCAGCCTGGAGGCAGCACCTGCTCAGCCATAGAGTGGATCTGCAGGCGGTAGCTGCGCCTGTGACCCCAACGGTTCTTTTGGGGGCTGCTAAAGAGCAGATACTTGGGCAGAGTCCGTCCAAAAGGGAATGCAGCCTGCTGCTCCTGGGAGTACTGGGTCTGCTCAAGTGTGGGCTGGACCAAGGAGTGACTTGGGCTCCAGGGATTGGTGATGTTTTCCAGCTTTGTCTTCAGTGTCTGGAAGCTGTTCTTGGTGCCTGGGGGGGGGGAGTGGGGGAGGGCATGAGAGGAAAAGGAGGGTGAGACTCAAATATGAAAAGAGAAACCTTGCTGTCCATAAGAGTCCATCCTAGACCATCCCCGGCAGTAAAGAAGATGCAGTGTTGAGAGCCAGCACTGGCTCCAGGATGGGACACCATGGTGATGGCAGTCACAAACGGAAAGAAACCAGGGGAGGTAGAGGCCAGTCCTCAGGTCAGCCATGGTATGTGGCACATGCACGTGATACCTTAAAGATCTCTGGAGAGCTGTGCTCCAAAACATTTTTTGTGGTCTGAACTGTCGTGCAGGGCACAGTTTGTACATGCCCGTGTTTGTACAGCCCCAAGGACTGTCAGTATACTATGGGTCTGAAGTCAAGTGAGGCCCAATGGGTGGAAGACATTTATCTGTTCTCCGTGGTATTGCTCTGCTATCAAATCTGACACCAGATATCAAAGCCCTGATTTTACTCTGTGCTGACATCATTAATCCATGAAACACATTGAGCAACCTCAGAAGGCACTGAGCTCCATTTCAGAGTACTAGGCTTCAGAGTCTGTTACCTACCTGGACACTTACCCCTTCCTCACTCCATATATACCAACCTACTGAACCCAAGGCAAGGAGAGATGCACACTCCACATACAGGGTAACCCTAGGATACTTTTCCTCACCCTGGGGACACATACTGCTTCCTATTGCTTGGAAGCAGACAGAAAGAATAACATCGATGTGACTCAGACAGTCTCAGACCATCCCCTGTGGAGTGAGTCTATTAATGAGAAGCAGCCCAATGACAGAGAGAGAGGTTGGTAGTGAATCATACCTGCCACATCCAGGTCAACACGGTAGTGCACCAGGTGGGTGTGGATGTTGCCAAGCAGGTGGGTTTGTAGGCGAGTGCCATGGCGCAGTCCCTCGGGAGTGTAGAAGGTGGCGTGGACATATCCAGTGGCATGCATCTTGGTCTCCATCACACCATTAGGGTAGAAGATGAAATCCCAGATATAATCATAATTATAGACTGTTGATGTTGTCCGTAGCACCAGCACATATCCCTTCAAACCCGCATAGAAGTTGAAGCCACCTTTAAAGTCTGAGTTAAAGTGGCGCCTAAGGGGCACCCCTGTGGGCATCTCAAAGAGGCACAGAGCGTGTGGATAATGGACAGGGCCATCGCTGTCATAATAGTGGAAGGCATCCAGGAAAGTAGCAGTCTCTGGACAGTCAATGCCAGGGGCCAACTCATGAGTGACACTGCCCAGACCCCAGCCAACATCAATATACTTAGTCTGCATGCCTGCAGGCGTGTGTCCTCCGTATAGTGCTACGGCTTCCTGCACACTGACTTCATAGGCAACACGCTCACCCCCAAAGAGCACATTAAAGATCTGCAGCCCAGAAGAGGATCTTAGCCGGTAAGAGAAGCTCCAGCTTCCATAGAGCACAGAGTTGCCTTCTAGCTTATATCGGGGACCACTGGGTTGGACAACACGGGGGCCAGCAACAGTGACTGGCGTGTGGAATTCCCCTCGGGGCTTGTAGGAAGAGAAGAGTGGTGGCTGCTCTGTGCCATCGGGCAGTGGGTCCTCAAGGACCACCGTGTCCACTACTCCAACTGCGTATTTCCGAGCCAGTTCCTCTGGGCTGTTGTAGAACTTGCCGTTATACCAGAGCTGTTCCACTCTCCAGTCCTGGACATCTGTGCTTCCATGATCCACTAGAATCTCCAGCCCCGTGGGATGGAGGAAGTAGCCTTCCACATAGCGCTGCAGGATGAGCCAGCTTTTACGCTGACCAGACTCCACACCACGTGGAGCCACATCGGTATAAGTCAAGCACCGGTCAACACAGTCCAGGAATGAGAAGCCAGTGGTGTCAAGGAAAAACTGGTGCAGAGGCATGATGGCTCTCTTCAGCATGTGATAGAGGAGGTCATTCTCTGCTGTGGACATGGGTCTGGATGACCAGGACAGATGGTGCCCTGGCCTGGGGGATAGTGCTCGAACGTAGTAGGGCCGTGGCAGGGGCCCCACAGCAAACTCAGTGACATTGGGGTGATTCTGGGCACCGAAGAAGATGATGGCCCTGGCTTCCCGGACAGGGGATTTACTTCCTTCATCCAGAAATTTCAACACATGCTTCTTCTTGGGCAGTAGCATCTCAATGAGAAACACGGAGTTCTTGGCCAAAGTCAGTTTCTTGGATGGCTGCAGTCGCAGCTCTTCCCTGTTCATCAGGAAGCTGTGCACAGCCTTTATCTCCTGGGGGCTGAGGTCTGCAAATACCCTCGCATTGTCATAAGGAGTCCTCACAGCAGATGCTGTGTCTACCGTCTGTAGAACTAATGTGACAGCTGCCCAGCTGAAGGCCAGACTCATTTGTGCCAGCCTCATGGCTCTGGAACACAGCAGGGGGAGGGGAGAGGACTTGAGTATAACCCTTAACTTACTGAGAGCCTCACTGAAGCTTGTTCCTCAGCCCTAGCATGCTCCTTCCACTAGCTTTCCCCTGTAATTCAAACAGAAGGCAGAGATAGGGTCTTGGTCCTCCTCACTCATGGTTAGTAACACTGCCTGGTCCTCTGTCATGCATCCACTGGCTTCTCTTCTCTTCTGTTTACCTCTTACATTCCTGTTGACTTTGTGTCTACTCACATTCCCATGTTTGGGCATTTCTAGCAGTTTATTCCAAAAGAGGAACATTGTCCTCAGCCAGGGACATGAATCACAGCAGCCCAAGAACTGAACCTCAAATGCTACAAAGCCTTGTATCCTGGAGGAACAGAGGGTTATAATCCTTGCAAAAGAACCACCTTTTATGAAGTTGTTCGTATGAGTCTATGGGTTTGTATATCGGCGTAAGGGTGCCTGTGCATGTGCACGTGCATGTATTCCTACATGTATAGGGGGAAGTCGAATTCCAGTGCTCTTCTCTTCGTTCCTCATTCTTTTTTTCCTTGTAAGGCAAATTCTCTGACCCTTACCTGAAAATCACAGGTTGCACTAAGCTTGCCGCCTAGCAAGCTCCAGGGCTTTCCTGTCTCTGTCTCCCCAGCAGTGGGATCACAAGCTAGGGCCAGGACTGCCTACATTTCATGTGGGTTATGGGATTAAACTCAGGTTCTTGCACTTGCAGGGCAAGTTCTATTATCTGAGTCATCTCTCCAACAATACCTGTTCAGGGCCACTTTTTAAGACTTAGTGTAAATGTTCAAAGTGCAGGCCCTTGGGTTTGTCTTGGGTTCAAATCCCGGTAAATGTCGTCATAAGGACAACTTGTATGATCCTGGCCATATTGCTTAAATTCCCCCCTCCCCCCCAGGTCTCAACTGTGAAATAGAAATGACAACAGCATCATGCTCCACTCTAAGCTCATCCCAAAAAGCAAATCAGATGTTAATTAAAAAGTTTGGAACAAATCTGGCCTTCTGGGAATACCTGGAATGCTCTTTTTCTTTAAACTTGATGATGCAGTCTGCACACTGAGGGTGATAGAGACACTTCAGACCACATCGGGAGCGTAGGCACAACCCTGCCCACTTTCTCTGGCCCTTCACTGTAGTATGTACACACTGGTTCCTTGACCATCAAAGTCTATAGGAGCTCCCTAGTCAGGTCATCCCAGGCAACAAATCAGAAATAAGCCATTCTTCTTTCCTCTTTGGGGAGGGCATAGTCAGGATCTTTACCCTCAACCTTGTCCCCAAGTCACCAGGAAAATATTGTGTAAGCATGTAGGGCAGGGTCTCTGGGATTCTAGGAGTCTTAAGTGTCCATCTCTCTGAACTCTAGGAGTCTTAAGTGTCCATCTCTCTGAACTCCCTTGTACCCAGATGTGAGGCTGTCAGGCCCTGTTTCATGCAAAGTTTCCAGGAGACCTTGGCTCCTGCACACATGTTGGCTTCTGTCATTGTTATGAGCTCTGATTTCCCCAGATTCTAACCTGACCTCACTAGTGATGGGCCTCAGTGGGAAGCCCCTCCTAGTGGTATTTCTCAACTGCTTTAAGTTTTCTACTGACACCAAGAGGTTCAGGCAGAACTTGGAGTCTTACTTAGACATTCCACTGGCCCTCTAACTGGACTGCTCAGTCCTAGACTTTGATTTTGAGAATGGTTTTAGTTTCATAGGTACCTTGACCAAGAAGTGTAGAGCACTGCCCCATGTCCTCTGTCCCCTGCCCCTTGCCCCAACCTCCTCTGCTATCAGCACCTACAGAGTGTTCCTTGTATAACAACTGAGCCGCAGGGATGCCCCAATAATACCCAGGGTCCTGATGTGTAATGACAGCCACCTGCCACCAAGGTGTTAGGTAATAGTCTGTCGTTCTTACCTCCGAATCCTCTAAGCAGTACGTATTCTGCATTTTCCATCTACCAACCACTGATCTTTTACTAGTTTTCTGGAAGGTGGGGCTAGAATCTTCATGTAAATATTGTGTGTCCCTAGTGTTTTCCTGCCCTCTAAGCCCAGCTTCCTTCTTTACAGTCTCTTGTCTCCAAATGTGTTTTTGCTTTAGCCAGTAGGGAGGTAATGCCACAGTTATTTAGAATCCTCTCTTCTGAAGTCACATGGGCAGTGTGGAGGAGGGACCTTCAGCAGAGCCATAGAGGCAAGGGAGAACTTGGTAGCCATTGACCCTTCCTGCTTCAAATGGGAAAAATGCCATCCACTCTCTTATAGGGCCCTCTTCTCTCACCCCGGACTTGCCTGCGATAGCCTTCTGCAGCCCATTCTGGGCTCTTGAACTTCCTGGATCTCCTCCTTCTCTGTCATCCTGCCCCCTACCCCTTACACTGTGCCTTGTCACCTCGCTCTTGGCCCTTCCCTGCTGACCTGTTTGGTGTTCCATCAGAACCCACCTGTGCGCTCTGCTCCGTCGCTCCCCAGCTCCCAGACTTTGTTCCTGGCCACTGACCCCAGAAGTCTTCTTGAAGATATTGGACCCCGCCCCACAGGGAGGGACAGGGTGAGGTGTGGGTCAACCTAGCTAAGGACCTATAGCCCATGGGGTTCCTCCCTGGACAGGTGCTAGGGTGCTGCTGGCTGAAGTACAAGTGTCTTTGGACTATTTCCCTGTAATTTCCCCTTTAACAGGTTGGCAACCTTTCGCAAGAACTGTCCATGGCTTTCTCTGTTACACGCTGTGTAATATAATTTGTTAATATAGTGTCATGTTCAGATATTAGAGTGAAAACTACAGAGACATTTACTAGCCAGTTTTTTTCAGCTTTGATAGTTATTTATGCTCTCTCTCTCTCTCTCTCTCTCTCTTTAAATTAAAATAGAGTGACATCATTTTGCCCCTTCCCTTCCTCCCTTTGATATCTTCCAGGTATCTTTCCTTCGACCCCTCTCATTTCTCCCAACTCTCAAATTGGTAGACTCTTTTTCTTTGATTATGATTGTTACATACATGCATATGTATGCATATATTTATGCACAAATAAATAAACACAACCTGCTAAGTCCAATTTTACTGTTTATGAGTTTGTAGTTTCAGGACTGACCATTTTGTACTGGATAATGAATAAGGGGGACTCACCCCTGGGAGAGGCTAATTCTCCCTCTCTCAGCAATTGTTATAGTTACCTATAATAACTGATAATTCTTTGTCTTAGGGTGGGACCCTGTGAAACTTTCCCCCTTCCACATGTGGCATGTCTATTAATATTACCATTGTTCTGGCATTGTTTATGCAGCTATTTCTAGGAGAGAGTGTTTTACATCAGGCTTTCTGGTTTTCTGGACCTTAGAATCTTTCTGCCTTCTCTTCTGTGATGTTCCCCAAGCCACAGATGCAGGAGCTGTGAGGTTGATGTATCTGTTGGGGCTTCCCACAATCTATTGATCTCTGCATTGTGTCCAGTTGTGGCTCCCTGCGATGCTTTCCATTTGCCTTAAAGGGAGCTTCTGATCAGTTCTTAACAGGAAGCAGAACCTGACAAAGTGGGGTTGTTAAGGACAGTCACCCAAGCAAAAAGAGAACTGGTGTGTATAGAAAACTTGGGATCAGAGAGGGAGGCACTTGAAGAGAGAAACTGCTAGTTGAGCCTAATGAAAAGAGATTTCCCAGCACTCTGGGATCCTGGTAGTATTCAGAAATGCCAGAGGCTATAACTGTGGGCCTCATCACTCATGTGGGCACTGGGGGGCCTTGATGTTCTCCTTTCTGGTGCTTCCCTTGCAAATCATCTCAGGATCCACTGGCGACTAGATAAAGAAGAACACAGTTGGCTCAATATAGGGACTTTGAGTGGAATTAGCTATAACTGTCACAACAGTGATGACTACAGTGAAAAATGAAAGTTTCTGTCTTTAGAGTTGGGAATTCTCCTTTGTGAGACCAACAATTCCATGGAGAGCTAAGGGGGTTGTTCCAGGAACAACCCAACGGTGGAAACTCTAACCTCTTTTACTTCTATAAAGAAAAATAGTTGGTGGCAGGAGAAGACACTTGACAAGAGCAGCCATATACAGTCACATACAGTCACACACAGTCAGATACCTCACACCTCATACCAATGCGAACTTGAAAAGGATCAAAGACCTAAATATAAAGTGAGGACCATAAAACTATAAGAAGAAAGCAGAGTAAATCTTCTCACCCCTTGGTTTGATAGGGGAGCCTTAGCAATGACCCCAAAGCACAAAAACTAGTGGATACAACAGATACATAGGATGACAGCAGCAATGGAAGAAGAACGTATAATTCTATTTGAAATGGGCAAATGAATGGGGCTGGAGAGGAGCTTGGTGGTTAAAAGAAAGCACTGCTCTTGCCAAGCATCTGAGTTCGATTCCCAGCATCTAGGCTGCCGGTAATTCCAGCTCCAGGCAATCAGAAGCTTCTGGCCTCCTCAGGCTCCTGCACTCATGTGAATCTACCCTCCCCTAACATACGTACACAGAATTAAAAACAAAAATGGATTTTCATTTATAAGGGACAAGTATTTGAGTGGATATCCACCTGAAGAAAACACTTTGTCCACTTCAGTCACCAGAGATGTGTACATCAATGTAAGGACAGGTTCGAACCCCTCTCTGCTGCTTGATAATAGTTTACTGCTGTTAACTACTGTCTTCTCACTGGGTTATAGAATGCTGAAGGTTATTCCACTTACCCAACTGCATCTTTAAACACACTAGTCTTCCCCTCTTTACATCCCACCCCTTCCTAGGCTCTTCACCAATAATCTCTCTTTAATGGTGTTAGAAAGACAGGGTCTCACTATGTAGCCCTAACTGGCCTAGAACTCCTCTATAGGTCAGGGTGGCCTCACACTTACAGAGATCCACCTACTTCTGCCTCCCAAGGGCTGGGATTAAAGGCATGTGACATCACACCCAGCTCTAGTCTCTATTCTTACGAGATCAAAGTGCAACATTTTGACTTCCACATATAAGTGAGAACACAAGGAATTTGTATTTCTGTGCCTGGCTTATTTCACTTAACATAATGTCTTTCAGTTCCAATGATGGAAATTTTTCAATACAAATGACAAATATCTGAGATGACAGCCATACCACATTTATTGATCATTACACATTGCATCACTGTATTTAAAAGTCACCTTTATTTCATAATATTTATGATTACTGTGTGCCAAATCAGGTAAAATACTGACAATAGCAATGAAATATGTAGAAGAGAAAAATACGATTCATTAGCAAGCATGATAGGGAGAAATCTTAATCCTTATGCACAGTTTGTGGTAATGTAAAATGAGGCAGTCACTTTGCAGAACATGAATAAACATAAATTTTACATATGACCTAGAAATTCCACTGCTAGATAATACTCAAGACAAAAACATACATTGGCATAGATGTGTGCACAAATGTTTACAATGGTATTAGCAGAAGAAAACTTGGATGCTTAACAACTGATACAGTTATTCATCCACAGAGAGGGATGAGGCACTGTTGTGTGCTACACCATTGTTGGATAATACAGCCACTGGGTTAAATGAAAGAAACAATTTACAAAAGGTCATAGATTAGATGGTTCTATTGATTGGAGATGTCCAGAGAAGCCATCGTCTCCAGAATGGATGTGATCTGTAGAGCAGATTAGAAGTGTGTTGGTTGATGAGGGCTGGAGATGGGGTATGAAGAGCGGATGGGATAAGCATGGTTATCCTTTTGTGAGGTGAGAACAATGCCTAAAATTGCTGATGGTTGCACGTATCTATCACATATCACAATCTGCTGGTGTGCGTTCTTCAAAGGAGTGAATCATGTATATGATTGCTCCAATGGAGCAGGTTTTTAAAACCATGAGTGAACTAACATCTAGAATACACAAGGGATGCTTGCAAATCAATCACAGACAGTAATCTCCATGGAGTCCTGGGTAAAGAATCTCAAAGCTAACTTAAAAGAAAGGAAACCAAAAGGGCTCAAGAGTAAATGTAGTAGCCATTTGAAAAGATCCAAAGCATTCAACAATGAGATTTAAGCAAATATCCAGTGACAACAGAAATTAGATAGCTGGAGGATGCCAAGTGTTGCCATAGATGTTTAGGAAACAGGAGCCTCTGGGACAGCTTGTGGGAGAGTGGGCAGAGTTGGAACGAATGTTCTGGAGTGCAGTTAGCAGGGTGTGGACAGTGAGGTTGCTGTGTGCATGTTCTGCAGACAAGCAATTCTGCTTCTTGGTGTATGTGACAGAGATCCTGACAAGTTCAGAAGTGGGCATGGACCCCAGCTACTGTAGAGATGGGAATCTGGAGGTTGTTGGGGCTCATCACAGGCACAGAAATCAACACTCAGTTGTGGACTGTGTCCATGAGGAAACCCCAGGAGAGGAGCTTAGGATCTGAGGGGAAGCAGGCTGAATGGCTGAGCGCAGTGCTACCAAATTAACATGAAAAGGATGCACACAAAGCCACTGGGCATATTTTAAAGAACCAAAACACATAAAGATCAATATAAAACTGTCTAGAGTTTAAACACACGTCACCTAAGTCTAGGTTGGCCAACCAATGGGTTTTCTGGGGTTAATTAAAGGAACATAAATAACTCAAAGGTAACTCATGAAAGATGCATCCTTGGCTCTCTGCCTGTCTATAAGAAGCTCCACTGGAGAGACTATCTTCCTCTCCAGCAGCTGCTTCCTGTTTATTAACCCTGTTTTCTGAACTTCCTGAGTCTTACAGGTTTTGTTAGCATCCTAGGTTGTATGAATCTCCCTTCCTCCCTCTCCTAGTAGGGAATGCTTCAATTAGGAGGAAATAACAACTCAACTCCCAACTCCCAACCCCTTCCTCTAACTCCTACGGTCTTTCCGCTCCTGCTGATATGTTACCTGTGTCTTGGGGGTTGGGTGGGGTGGGGTGTGACATAAAGATCTGATTATTTCCTTCCATTTCTAGTTGAGCATTAGACTTTATAGCATGACAATAGCCATTTATTCTCAGCAGCTTGACTGGTTATTAATATCTGCAGCAACCACCCCCCACTGGGGGGGATTATTTTCTCGTAATGACCAAGGATGATAATCCTTGGGGATAAACACAAGTGTTTAGAAAGCAATTTTCCAGGTACATCACATCTGCTTAATCCAGCTATAGCAGAGGTCTCCCCACTGAGGCCTTTAACACCCTGAATCATAGATCTTTGTCCTAAACTACAGTACCCAGTGTGGCTACTTCCTTCATAGTGGGCCTTAAGTCCAATAACAAAGCAGTTGCTTGTATCCACAATAGTTGTACCACTACTGCACCAGCAGGACTATATTGTTTGGAAAGTTGGTGTTCCAGCATACAGGGTCCATAGCTAAACAGAACTGTTGGTAATAATTTTCTTCCCAGTAACTTGCACATTGCCTTCTGGAACTGAAAAAGCCAGCCATGGTGGAAAAAGCATAAAGTTCAGGTCCATTAGATTTCTCTATGCTCTCTAGCAAAAGCATGTGGTGTCCTCGGCAATAGGGACTTAACTAGTTATGGAGTATAATCAGCGGTAGTGGCCATAGCCTGTATGGTGTGGGAGCCTCAGGAGTTTCCCTGGCCATGATTCTTAGAGAGGTAGACCACCCTTGGCACTGGTATCTTTTTTTTATCAGTCAGGCAGGGATGGTTTATTGAATGCACCTCAATACTGGTCAGACCAGGGACATAGTTTGGAGTTAGGTCTGAAACTATGACATCAAATATCTTTCTCTGTCAGCTTATAAAGGGGAAAAAAACACAAAACCCACAATGAGTTCATACACAGGTGCAGGAAGTGCTGCCCGGTGGTCAGCTCTGACTCAAGCCATTTTAGACTTAACAGGTCATATTGACATTTAACTTGATGGGTCCTACGTGAAACTTTGTGGAATTTCTTAAGATTAGCAAAGCTCAGAACATACAGAACACAACAGGGTATGTGGTCAGCATGACCCTGCTCTGAGTCAAGTTATTTTTCTGCATCAATGACTGTCAGGCATGTTACAGCAACAATATGAAATAGCTGACAGGCATGGAACAAAATGGCTATAGCTATGGCAGGGGAGGGGGGGTCAGATCATAACACTTACACCTTTACCATCCACGGTTTTCAAAGCACTTCCAGTACTTTATGTCACTCGGCACTGGTATCTTTACTGAACCACTTCAGGCAGTTTGGGAGTGTCCCTTCCCACTCATGTGTTTGCTATCGAAGCTTTCCAGATGCTTTTCCAACTCTCTATGACATTCAACTGTGCAGGGGCTTTCCTAGAGGACCTTCCCCAGCCCGGAGAGGAGAGTCAGAGGATGGGCTAGGGGAGGGAGGGAGCCAGGCACGATGGTCAGGGGAACCTCTCAGCTGACTTGCTAGCAACCAATCAGGCCATTTCTGGTGCTCTGACTGACTAGAACCCAGGTGCTTCTTTATTTATACAAGTTTCACAGAACAAAGTCCGACTAATGACTATCCAAGTGGTATAGAATATGTGTTTGACATTTATTGTAAGTTCAGGGTTAAGTTCAGTTACAATTAGAAAATACAAACAGAACAGATTATTCTTATTATGAGCAGCTCTGTAACTCCAGCTTGAAGAATCTAAAGAATGTCTCCTCCAAAGCAAACACGTTCATTATACAACAACCTGTTTTAACTTTGACAGTGTTTGCTGCTTTAAAGCATCTGTATAGAGTATCTGAAGCAGTCTCTTTATGAATAACAAATACTAGTGCCTAACTTCTTTTTTGTGTTTCATCATCTATGCTATGAAGCACAAAACATTTATTTTAGTCAATCCCTTATTTGCTGATTTTATTCCTCCAGAAGTGTACCTCGTATGACCTTTAAGCTACATTTATAGAGACCTCTAAGCCTTTAATAAAAAGAGACCTTGAATCTATAACCTATTCTCCTGACCAGTCGGAGTTTGTCAACTGTCTCTGTTTACCCTGTACTGATTGTACTGTCTGAGTTTACTCAAGGGCAGATATCCCAAGATTCCTGGAGTAATGGCCTCATATAGCCATGAGCTTGTCTGTGCTTACTGGAAGGCAAAAGGAAGACTTCTAAATAGTGGTCAGATAAAGTTACTTTTAGGATTTTTCCTAGAAAAGAATCAGACATATTTTTTCTCAGGAAAAGACATAAATTGAATCATAATGCAGAAAGTCCCAAGAATGCAGCACAAAGAGAACAAAACCCAAGAGTTAGCAGTAGGACAGCGATTGTAGCAATCTGCTCCACTGTGCTGGAACTGTGTGGAGCAGCTGTGCCAGCTTCGTGACTCTCGCTGTCACCAGTGGATGTGGCTGTGTCACAAGGGTTGGCATTATATAACGAAATTTCCCAGTGGGTGGAAAGGATCTCTGAAGGCTGACTGCTGTCCATTTCAAAAAGAAATGTCAGTTGTTCTCAGATGGTTAAGAGGACACTAAAACAGAAATGTCAGCGAGCTCCAACACAGCACAAAAGGATCTCCTCTGCCAGTCATTTAGTCAGAAGAGCAACAGTGGCGTAGATGAGGCGTAGATGAGACTACCTCATCCAGCCCTACACTCATTTCCCATGAGCCACCTGGCCTCCTCAGCCGGGGAAGATGAGGAAGTTGCTGCTTCCATGGCTGCTGCTGCTGCTGACTCTGATCTGGACAGGCTTTGGACCAGAGCTGTGGCCATCACTTCTCCACCAACTGCACCTGACTGCTGAAAGTGCTTGGGATGGAGGAACAGTTTCAGTCCTGAGAACACTTTCCTGGAGAGGGAAAATACACATAACACACTCTGGGGCCACTGTGTACCCCTAGGATACGTTTATTCTCCTTCACCTGTGCCAATCTCTCAGTTACTCCTTGTGACAGACCGTTGCCCAGGCTTTGAAGCTTCCCAGAGGCTCACAATCACTGAATTCGGCTTCTTGACAGATCCATGCAGCTCGTGGGACAGCTTAACCTACTTGGAGAAGTTCCAGACCAATGAGAGACCCTGTCTCAAACAAAAGGTGGAGGGTGCCTGAGGAATGACATCTAAGATCACCTACTGACCTTCACACACAAAACCAAGTGAATACACATACCTACACATGAGTATACCTATATGCATATACACAGACACCTTCATGCACACATAGCACATAAGCACCTTCATCTCTACACACACACACACACACACACACACACACACACACACACACACGATGGGTCCTTGTATGGGTTTCTGAGGTCATTGTTCAGGTCAGTTCTGCAGCAGATGTCCATAATCAAATAAATAGATGCCAGGGAAGACAGGATGAATGACTGCTGGCCATCATCCTGGAGTCCATGACAGTGAGAGTTGGAACACTACCAGAGTCTTACCTGGGCAGGGTTGGGGAAAGGGGAAGACAAAGAGTGTCTGCATGCATATAGAGATCTGTGACATACAAAGAGGGTTTGTGTTTTTACTATAAGAAGCACATAGGGCAATGTTACAAGAAGACATAGAATGAATGAAACAGGAGAGATGCTGGAGAGTCAGCTGTAGCTGACTATTCTCTCTAGACTACAGATTCCTGAGCCTCAGGACTCTGTCCTGTTAGCTTTCTTTGGATGTTGCTACAATGTGTTAAAAACCAGACCACAAAATAGCAAAAATGGATTATCTCATAGCCATGGAGGCCAAAAGCCTGAAATCAGAATATTGTCAGGACCACATTCCCTCTGCAAGGCCAAGAGCTGGGTTCTTCCTGCATTTTCCAGCTTCAAGAATTGGCAGTATTAGGAAGCAAACCTCTACCCCTTGGATTATAGGTGCTTTTTTTCTTTTCCGGCCCCAGCCTTTCCTGGTGTCCTGTCCTGTGCCTGTGTCTTTTCTAATGGTCTAGGGGCACCAGTCACTCACTAGCACATTGACCATGCTGCTCCATCTTAAACAATCCATCTGGAATGAACTTATTTCCAAATAGGCTCATATTCTGAATCACAAGAAGTACATGGTTTGCATGTGCAACCCCACAGGCCCTCTTCCCCCACCTCATCATAACGAGCCTGTGCAGAGCATAGGAGTGGCTTCCCAGGCCTGTGCTCTGGTGTAGATTGCTGGAGCTCTGAGACTACACAGAGAGGAGTCGTGTCGGGTATGACAGGGCTGAGGAGTAGGAGAAGGGCAAGGAGACTGTAAAGTCACACAGCTGACATGAATAGTGGGCTCTTAGGACACGATGTGCGGTTTGTGTCGCTGTGCTAGAGAAACGGAGATGGTGGGAGGCTAAAGAGAGGAACTCTGGGAATGTGAGGTGAGGGGTGCTTAATGATACCCAGTGGAAACTTGAGAGAAGAAGACAACTTTGAGAGAGATGCCCAGGGAACAGAGGCAAGTGATATCCTTGGGCAGAAAAGCTAAAGTGTCACCATCCTTTTTTAGACTATGTGAATGGCTCATGCTGGCTTTGAGTTTGTGTCAATTCTCTTGCTTTAGATTCCAGGGTTGGCTTACACCATGCCTAGGTGAGGCCACTGGCTTTGACTTAAGTTTAACCAAAATGGTGGTTGGGGGAAATGAGGTGTAACAACTGAAGATTCAGGTTCTGTGGCTTTGTCGTCCCTTCTCCTGGGCTTACCATACTGCACGCCCAGCTATTGTTGATGATCTCAGCATCTGAAGCACAGTCCTTCCCTCCTGCAGTTAATCATTGGTGACAATTACAGATAACATCTGGCCAATGATTACAAGCCCTTGCCCTTCACCTCTCCAGCTGTCTGTTTTTCTTAAAGGGACAGAACTGAAGTACTTAGGGACATACTGATGCTATCTGGTTCAAGCAGTTCACACTGTGTGTGAATTGGATCCAGAGTCCTGGGGTCAGGTGGCTGATGTAAAGATTGACTTCAAGTGTAAAAGCTTTAGGAGAGACTTGCTGAATGCCAGGCTCACCAGGAATAAGGATTTGTCTCTTGCTCTGCTCTGTGTGATGACAGCCCCCAATTGAGACTTAATATCATTTAAAATTTTTTCCTGAAAGCACAAAATTTCTTCTAAAGATTTCTGTGATTCCCAAATAAAGAGAACTATGACATAGAGCAAAGTATATAAATAAGTAGTGAGAAAAGTGACTATGGCTGGAGGGATAGCTCAGTGGTTAAGAACACTGGCTGCTCTTTCAGAGGACCTGGGTTCAATTTCCAGAATCCACGTGGTGAAAACAACCATTTGTAATTCCAGTTCTGGAGGACCCAACATCCTCTACTGGTTTCTGTGGACACTGCACACATGATGCATAGATACATACACAGGTAAAAACACTCCACACATACATACATCATTTTATTTTTATTTTTAAAAGGAGACTCAATAGAGGGGCTACTGTCCTCTGATCTCACTTTATAGTTCAAAGTGTCTGCAATATCAAAAAATTACAGAGGCTAAAAAGTAAAACCTGTTACTCTCACTTCAGACTTAGTGGAATTAGCTTTGCCAGTCGTCAGTGACTGAAAGAAGGAAAAAGGCTTTTCCATACCCAGTCAGCCAGAGCCCTTCTTAAAGGACACTATCTTCACATTGAGTCACTCCGCTTCTGGCCAGCGGGTCATGAGGACTGCAGAGTAACCAGTGTGTACTCTGAGGAAGAGAAGGGAGTGTCCTCAACAAATCCAACAGAAATCACATGCTCAATGAGACCCCAATCCCTTTTGAAACCCAACATTATAGACAGGATGAAACTACTAAAGACACCAATGGGCACTAGGAAGCCTTGGTGGACTTGACTGGTAGAAAGGAAGCTGGCCAGGTCTGGGCCGCCTCTTAGACCTCAGCACCTGGAGGGAAAGTATAGTAGAAGAGTGGTCTAACTAGTAATACCACAAAGCAGAGGGAGTCACCAAACCTGAAAGGGGCTCTGCCCAGGACTGCTATCAGAAGAAGATACCAGTGGGACTGGGTTCAGGAAGAAATTTCCCTGCAGGGCAGATTTCGGCCATATCCATGGCATTGTAATCTGCAGCTGTAACTGTCCCAGTGCTCACTCCCATTAGTGTTTCTGAGAATGAATCCTTTGACCTGCCTTAGCTTAGTGACACTGTGTCTACTCAAGTGTAGGCCCCCTTCCCCAATTCAGGTTTAATCTCTTGAGGAAGTCTGTCCACAAACATTACTTTCATCACAAACTGACCTGTTAGAAAGCCTATCTGGAGCTTTCTAAAGGGTTATCTAAATGCAGTCACTGCAAGGACCTTGTCTTTAAAGAAAAGATTAGATCCTGGACCCCGGGCCCTAAACAAAACTCTGATCCTTTCAAGTTGACGTTCATGGATGGTTTCCAACCCAACTCAATTTATCTTGATATAGTGAGCAGAAAGTGATTGCTATCCTCAAGGACAGGGTAAGGCTAGTATCATATGTCAATTGATAGCCGAAGGAGATTAGAGAACTGGTTCTTTCTTCTTCTTAAGATTAAGGGGGAAAACAGGGCTGAAGAGATGGCTCAGTGGTTAAAAGCAGTTGCTGTTCTCCCAGAGGACCAAGGTTCAGTTCTGGCATTCACGTGGTGGCTCACAACTCTAGGCCCAGGGGATTTGACACCTTTTTCTAGCCTCTCCAGGCACCAGGCACATACACATGCAGGCAAAACACCCTTACACATAAATTAATTTAAAAATGATTAAGGAGGAGGAAATCTCTGGTGGCAGAATGGCGTAGACAGGGATCCTCATGAAATGACAAACAGACTCTTGAGCCCTACTCATAGTCTGCAGTGGAGATGTGGTCCTCTTCTACTCTGTCAGCTGTGCACGGAGTGACCCTGCCCTATCCCTCTTCCTACTGTCTACTCTTAACCCAGGGACAAAGTGCACCATGGGTAACAAGACACCGCAGGTCCACAAACTAACGGGACACTTATTCATATCTTATATGAGAAAATATCTCAAGACATAAGGATGGCTCTTGAAACATACCACTTTCATGAGCAGTGCCAGATTGGTGGACCCTGGCTGACTCCAGCAACCCAACAGAAGGCTCTGCTCTTTCTTCTGATTTGACGTTGATGAATCTCTGTGTTTTCCCCTCAAACTTCCCCATGTTCCCTCCCCATACCTCTTCCTCATCTTCTTTCCCCTCAGATCCTCCTCACTTCATGGGGAAGGCTTCTGCAATGACATTTGCTATTGACCTAACTCTGTCTGCACAGCAGTTTCTATTTCTACTATTATTTGTGTAGCAGTGAAGTTCCCCCGCTTTGTGTAAGACAGGGTCCCTGGAAAATTATCCTCATGTGGCATCACAGACTCTGGTAAGGAGAGCTGTGGATGTCCGTGAGCTGGAAGGGCTGTACTTGCCTCAGTGTTCTCCTCACTGTCCTTTTCATTGGGGTACCAGGTTTCCATTTCCTGCTGAGCCCTGTCAAGTGCACAGACAGCCCTACCTTGGATGAGGCAGGGGAGTCAGCTCTTACAGTAGTGTAGTTAGGTTAGAAGGGTTGGTGAGGTGACAGAGAAGGAAGGAGACCAAATATAGAGGGCCCAGGAAGGACCATTATCAGCAGGTACCTGGAGGAGAGGCTCCAGGCAGACTGGTACTGACAGCAAATGCACTTCTGAGGCCAAAGTCTCAGATCATGGCTTCTGGGCTTCAATCTTGCTGATGTAACTCTTCCTCTTACAGTTCAACGTTTGTCAGCTTGCTTCCACTTAAGGTTCCCACTTGCTGAAGCAATAAGCCCCGGGGCAAGGAGTCTTTCTCTAAGAAGAAAATAGTGCAGTGCTGGATCTGAGGGTGGACTGGAGGAAGCAAGGCTGGGTAGGAGGGTTGACATTTGTGTTCTATTTGGGCCTCAGAAGGCAGCTGACTTGCTAGGAAGCCATGTTTCAGTCAGCAACTAACCACCTGAAAAACACAAGACAGGGGCTAGGAGGGGCTCAGCCGGTAAAGTGCTTGTGTACAAGTGTTGAGGACCTCAGCTCAGATCCCCAGCGCTCACAACGACTTTCTGAAAGCTGGCGATGATGACATGTTCTTATAATCCCAACACTGAGGATGCAGAGATGGGGTATCCCTAGAGTTTGCTGGCCAGCCAGTCTAGCCAATAGATGAGCTCCAAGTTCAATGAGAGATTCTGCCTCAAAAATGTAAGGTGGAAAATGCAAAGAAAACATTCTACACTGACTCCTAGCTTCTATATGCATGTGCATATTATCTATATGAAAAATGAGAAGGCTGGGAATCAGGTCAGATCAATAGCCATCCCTATGATCTAGCCCTTCAGGATGACTGGGGCCAGGCTTGTAACACACCTTGACTGTTAGTTAATTGTTTCTTATTTTAAGCTGTCAGAATCAGGAAGAAAATTACAGTCTAGTCACTAGTGGCTTCTCCTTAAAGCCAAGATTCTTCTATCCACTGGGAAGTGGTTCTGATCACCCCATGAAGAAGACAGGGCCTCTCACAGGGACAAGTGATAAATAATTAAGAGTTCATGAACCCTTAATTCCTACTCTGGCAACCTAAGTATGCCCCTTCCTTTGCTTGTTGAAAGTACACAGAAGGTGCCCACCCCTTATCCCACTTACCACAGGGATAGAATCTGCCATGTGTAGAGTGATGTAAAAAATGAAGCAGGCTACTGATCCATGTCTTGTATGAGGAAAAGTATATTGGAACACCAGGAAGCAACTGTTTTAAAGGGCCATTTTCATGAGCAGTAGAAAATTACAGAACCCTGGGGATGCAGGAATGACATACCAGCACAAACGAGCACAAGAGGGACTCTCCTTTATCCTGTCTAGGCCCCATCTGATTGGACAGAGCTCACCCACACTGCAGGCTGGTCTTCCAGACTCAGTCCACTGATCCATGTGCCAGCCCCTATTAAACACCTCCGTAGACACACCCAGAAAAAGTCACTCTCAGTTCTCCCTGGTGCTCCATACATCTTGCTGCTGTCTGCCCTCCTCATGGAACAGAAATGACACTGGAAGGGAGGCAGGTGAGATGTTTGTGCAATACAGAGGAATGAGCACATATGAGAAAGAAATCCATAAAGCTAGTAGAGTTGGGCTTCACTGTCATTAACAGTTACGACCCAGAGGAGAGAAGGGAAGAGAAAAACGGGCAGAATGAGAGTTGAAGTTATGGCAGCCATAATTGGAAATGCCATGGATGCCTTCAGCCCCAGAGAAGCCTTGGGGGACTCGCTTTAAATGCAATGGGATCCTGGAGAAAGACTGCACCAGGTCTCAACTGACACCCTAAAATACCTGCCAAGAAACCAGGTTGGACACTTGGCTTTGGCAAAGAGGACACAAGAGATGTCTAGAACTCTGATGGCCATGGGAGGCATGGAAGACTAGAGAGACCTGGAGAGATGCTCATTATCTACCCCAGAGAATATTATCAATATTACCTCTGAGAAGCTCAGCATAACTCTGGCCATGATGGGAAAGCAGATTCACCTTCTCACAGATATGAGGACAATTTATTCAATTTTTCCCACATTTTCAGGTAAACCTACATATTAGCCCATAACTGTTACTGAGGACAAAGGTCATGTTGCTGCAATTCATGTCTCTGAACAAATGGTGACTCATGGCAATGATCATCAAGAGATGGTAGTGAGACCTCAGAGAGCAATAGAAAAGATAACCAGTGTAGGAGTCTTTGCGACCTTAACAGGCTGCAGAGAGGTGAGCCAGGGGAGGCAAGAAGGCAGTTCAGCTAAACAGGACTCAGTAGCCAGTGTTAGTCCAAACTCCAGGAGGCCAAGTGGTTTATTTCAGGCATATTTAAGCACAGCATAATTTGTCGAAAACTATTTTGGTGATAATCAACACAATCTTGCATGCATAGCAAGCGTTTACAAATCTCTTTAAGGAACAATGAAAGCCAAATACAAATCAGATGTGACCATATAGAAATTCTTTGTAATAGGTTCTATAGATTGATTGAGGAAAGCAAATCTACAATAGGGTCTGGGAGAGGGTCCAGTGCAGGGAAAAGTCTAGCTACACAGATATCGCAAAGGTCATTAGGCTAATAAGCATATCTGCTCCAACTTTCTGGGTGGAGAACAGGTATTGCATCTCTTTTCTTGAAGGAGCTACACTGTGTGCTTAACATTTCAGGTTCCCCAGTGCTTATCTGTGAACACAAAGACCTCCAAGCTTCCTACAGACCAGGATGCAGGAAAGCTACCGTAAGGACCCCTTCCATCTCACCAACGTTTTAACTCATCAGAAATTAGAACCAAGATAGACTAGTTCCTATCTAGATAGAAGGAGACCTATAGGGAGAAAAGATTAAGAGAGAAAAATGTGATTGGTGGGCACACAGGAAAGCTTGGACAGGATGATGGGAGGTTGCATAGGTCTGTCATGACGCCTTTTATGCAGGTCAGGACACCACTATGTCAATGATTTTGAGGCTTTTTCTGAAGCAGGATGGGGAATCACTGTGAAGCAACATACCACGCTGGACTTACAACATGGAACCCAAACCCCCTCAATGGTTAAATCCTGTTCAGGAATAATGCTTATCCAGGAGACTAGTGATTAGATTTCACTCACATGTCAGTCTGCAGAGGATACCAACCTCTTTCTTGGTTGTAGGAGATTGGAGAGGTAGAGCAACTTGTCCTTTGTCTTCAGAAGGCTATCTTGTCCTTGCCACAGTCCATACTATTGGACTCTGAAAATTTTCAATGAGGCAGAAAATATCTATTTTAGTCAGATGTATGAGACATACAAGTACTTCTCTAATGACTCCAGGATGGATGCCACTTCATGCTCACCAGGTCCAGTCAACTTCACGCCATCGATATAATGAATCAGTAATGTCTCATGGAAGTAAGAAGGCGATCAAATTCCTGTGGACTAAATTATGACTTTAGGCTAGAGAGCTGATATATCCCCAGGGCTGAATAGTGAAGGTATATTTAGTTTCATCAACTGAAATTAAACTGCTTCTGGTGGGCCTTGTGGGCAGGGAAAGTGGAAAGGGCACTTGTCAGATCCATAGCTGCATAAGCAAGTCACTGGGGGTGTGTCTATCTGCTCAGGCAATGGAACCACATCTGGTAGAGCAGCTGCAATTGTGATTGCCACTTACTTAAACTTACCACTACTAGACTCCAGAATTCACTGCTCTGTCCTTTGTAAGACTCAATAGAGAACTGTATGGAGACATGGCATGAGGCATCACTTATGTGTTCTTAAGCTCTTGATGGTTACACTGATCTCTACAACCCTGTCAAGAATGCAGATCCCATGTAGAGGCTGCTGCTAAAACTCTCTGGCCTTCACCACAGCAGCCCTTACTCCTTCGTGCTGTACTCTCCCTTACTCAAAGAACCAGTATGGGGATTCTGCCAATTACTAAGGAAATTTGTGCTGCTTATTCATTTCATCACTGGAGAAGTAACCACAAGACGGATCTACCTCTCCCACTATGAGTCAGAGCATAGATGAAACTTCATGGATCACATGACCTTCATAGAGTCTTTTCTACCTGGGGAGCTCTACGATGTTTTGGGTCTCATGAAATCAGTGTTGGTTTGGAACCATACCTTCCTAAGAGTCTGATTGTTCCTTTGTCCCCAATGCACAGTTACACTGGGTAATAAAACCACATAGTTCCCTTTGACAAAGCCTAGGAGAGATATTAACAGTATAAATGCTTAGTGTGTGGGGTCATCTTAGAGAGAACTTGGCTTCTCTTTCTTCTCAGCATTCTGAAGTTGATTGAGTACCACTGATCCTCTGTTTATGTGATTTGAGGTACACCATTGTTCAACTGGCATGCAAGTTTTCTGCTTGTCCAGATCAAGCATGAACCCAGTAGACATCTTATCTATTCTGCCTTTAAGATCAGTACATTCAGCTCAGGGTCAGAGGTCTCCACAATTCAGCATGCTCTGATTGTTGCCTTGCCTTTAATGTCTACTTTGGTAGTCATATTTTGGAGTGTCACTACTTGGTCCCTAACATCCTCAGACCAAGTTATTCTCATTTCATTTCCAACTGTGAGGCAGCAGTTTTTACAGTAAGTCCTGGCCAATGGAGAGAACTCTTCATAGAGCTTTTCAAGGGGCTGTGGCTCTGTTCACAAGCCTATTGTATTGGTCAAAAGTATATCTTCTGAGCCCTCCCAGTATGCTGGGAAAGACTTAATGATCTCTATGGTGGAGCTGCAATTTCTCTACACCTTTGAAACCTTTCTATGCTAGCTCAAGGAGATTAGACCTTCATAACTTGTTCCCAATGGGCCACCTTTTTGTCCACATTTTTGTCAACCAGTCAAACTGTTAGCCTCATTCCTAACTCCCCGAGCTACACTGTTACATACATACTCTCTGTTTTGGGAAGTGTATCAATAAATTCATCCAGACCCATATTTATGTTCCTTCCATAAGTATTTTGTACATATAAGTCAACAAGTCTATTCCCCGGGCTTATATTTGTGTAAATTACAAAACTCAGGAAGTTCTTTTGGACCAGAACACATCTCCTCATGAGTCAGACTTTGTGCCTCACCTTCAGAAGCCTCCTTGACTTTAGCTTGTAGGTGTAGAAGCAAAGTGAAGTTTTGAGTCTGGGTCCTGGAGAGACTTAGAATCATCTTACATGGCAACTGCCCTGGGAGGTCATTATGGAATACATGGCAATGCAGGCCTAGGTCCCTAGAGCTAATTAGATAGGCTGGTCACACTATGTGAGGAGGTCACTACTCACTTCTCACATCATGGGTGTGAGGGCAGGTGGGGATAGAGAAACCACTTCAATTAATAAGCAAGACATCAGAATCCATAAATTCCATCTCTAGCTTCCTTCAGATTCTTCCACACAGCCCCATCTTAACTTGCAAGATCCCATTTTTTCAAACCAATGATCTTGCCAGCACAGTAGATATCCCCAGAGGTTGCACATTTAGTGTTTACTGTAACTCAGCAGCTGTACAATGGACAAGCACTTGATTTCAGCAGTTTTGGTCTGTAATGACAAGGAAGATTCAACTCAAGGCACACCTAGAAACTTCCAGGGTGTTTATGTGTAGCTGGAGGCAGAATCTAAATCTTCATGGTCCTTCTTTTCCTTCCTCTCTTCCTTCCTTTCTTCCTTCCTTCCTTTGTCCTGAGATGCTGAGAGCATTCAGTGTTGCCATGACCCTTGGTTTTCTACCAGTGTTCACAAACATCATAGGATGAGACAGAGTTGAGTCACCAATTCCCTCTCATCCTATATGAGACAGATCAGGAGAACCCAGGATATTTATTTTGCACTTATTTGCAAATGCATCATGGACTTTTGGTAGTATTTGCATTAAAAGTTAAGTCCTCAGCATTTTTAGGTCTAGTGAGATTATAGAACCAATGAAGTTTGTGTTTCCTTGAATTTCTTTTCCTCTAGAACTATTCTTGTTTCCCAAATCTGTATTAGTTTGAGTTTGATAGAGACAGAGTGGTGTAAGGAGAGATTTATTAGGGGAATTGGCTTATGCACTTAGGAATTGAGAAGCTCCCTGTCAGGCCAACTGAAGAGCCAGGGATGCTGGTAGTAAGGCTCAGTTCTATTCCAAAGGGTTCAGGACTACAGAATCAGCATAGCACTTAGTCTGAAGTGGACTGCTGCTATATTTTGGATCCCAAAGGTTGGAGAGCCTACAATTCTGTGGTTGATAAAAAATCAGCATCATTGAGTTGAAATCTTCTAGGGAGAATTTCCACAGGGTCATCACACAGGGAATGTGGTCCAGAGGGTGCTAAGACAGCATCTCAAGCTAACAGCCAAACTTGGTAATGTATAAGCATCTCCCACATAGTACTGAAACATGAAAGATTGGAGGAGTCACAGAGAGCAGCTGAGACTTGAAATGTAAGATGCCAGGAAAGGCCAGATGTGAAAGTGTGGTCTCAGTTGTTGTAAAGACCCTAGGGTTGAAGGAGTCAGGAAAGAGAGCAGCTGAGGCCTGGTAATAGGTAGCAAGCAGGGTTGCAGTTCCTGAAGAGAAGCCACTGGTGAAGATGCAACCTCAGCTGCAATGGAGATGGCAGCATATTGGACTGTGGGGTGTGGACATGACAAGACTATGGGATGGCCACCAAGGACAGGCAAGTGTGTGGTGGAGTCATCCTGAGCATACGAGACAAGTTGCATGTACATGGCAAAGCTATAGAGGTGCGGCTGCCCAAGCTCTTTGGAGCCCGAAGGCTCATATGTGATTCTTAAGTGCTGCACACTGAACTAAATCCACTCTTGGGTTTTGGTTTTGCTTTGATCTGATTGAAACTGTGTCCTGATTCTTCCCTCTTGGACTAAGAAAACATATAACCTATTTTAAATTTTATAGGAATCCATAGTTAAGAGACATGGGATTTTAAAAGAGAATATGCACTTTTAAATGTTGAAAAAAAATGTAAAGACTACGGGGCTTTCAAGGTTATAATATGTTTTATACCGTGGTGTTAACATGAAGTCTTGGGGATATCCAAGAAAGCAAAAGTTGTAGTTTAACAGTGATGTGTCCCTGTGTCAATCTGTCAAGAGGTCAATCGTGCCAGTTAGCCTGGCACATTGTGTTAGCTTGACACACACTATAGTCATTTGACAAGAGAGACCCTCAATTGACTGGTCTTTTCACTGGCCCTTAGGTGAGCTTGTGGGGCATTTTCTAATCAATAATTGATAGGGGCGAACCCACTGCTGGGCAGGTGATCATGGGTTGTATAAAAAGTCAAGTTGAATTTATCACGGAAAGCAAGCTAGTAAGCAGAATTCCTCTGTGGCCTCTTCTTCAACTCCTTCCCCCAGGTTCCTGCCCCACTTGAGTTCCTGTTTTGTCTTCTGATGATGACCCTAAAGTATAGGACAAAGTAAAGCCTCTCATGTTCTACTTGCTTTGGGCCATGGTGTTTATCACAGCAATAAAAAGCAAAGTAGGGCAAATAGGAAGTGGAGCTTGATGCTTATCTGTCTCTCGTGGTCAGGTCTGTTTTCGAAACAAAGCAAGTCTTTCTATCCTATAAGAATGAAAATAAACCCCAGCTTCATGGCGTGTGGCTAACTTTATCACAGGCTCCTCGGTGTCTTCGACAAATAAGTTCTATCCCCGATTCAAAAAACGTGCTCCATGCCAAGTGCTTTGTGGGGACATTTTATTCACAATACATGAGGATCATTCTGTTAATGACAAGAATGATAGAATTAGTTTCAACTCGCCAAACCTATGCCTCTCCTGCTCTAGGCAGCCCCAGGTATAAGACAGAGTCAAAGCCCCTGGTTCATGCCCTGGGTGGTGTGGGCTCCTGTGAGAGGAGACAGATCTATAAACAAGTGAGGATCATAAAACAGTCAAGGACAAAGTATGTACAGGGTAGGGAGGAGGGAGCAGTCCCCTGAACTGAGGTGTGGCATTGGATTACAATGTGGTTTTCAAAGACCCAGGCTTCACACTGCTTCTTGGAAGGCCTGTGGGTGTGACTTTGTATTGGGTCCACAGGTCAGTGGCAAGGAGGTTATTACAGGTCAAGGGACAAGCAATGTCAGCAGCAAAGATCATAACGCCATCAACAGGAGGGGGCAGGGTAAGTTGACTAAGGTCTGTCTATCTGGAATATTACTCTGCAATTAAAAAAACAAAAACAAAAAAATATGATACTGACATGGTGTGGACAAGTCCCAGTGACGCTTTGCTAAGTAGAAGAAGCCAGAGCCAAAGGTTGAAGGGCTATTAACTCATTTTCAGCAGGAAGTGAAGAGATAAATGTTTATCTCTGGTGGGTAGAGTAGAAGTGACTTACTGCAAAGGGGCCTGAGAGAGCTTTCCACGGGTGATGAAACACTCACCCGTGGAAACAATGGAAATGGAAACAATTAAACAATGGAAACATTTGTAAAAGCTCATTAAACAATGCTGGTGCTGGGCTGAATGGTGACTCTCAGGATGACCACATCTGAGTTCATAGAACCCTTGAAAGTGCCCCTCGAATGACAGATGCTTCACAGCTGGGCTTATCCTGAAGCTCTTGAGATGGAGAGAGCAGCCTGGGTTATCCTTATGAAAAGAAAGCAGGGCGTCAGAAGGTACAGGAGGCCAGGGAACTGTAGAATCAAGGTGTCAGTGTGGCTTCAGGAGTCTCCAGGAGCTGGCCCTGCTGATACATTGACTCTGATCCAGCAGGCCCAATCTTGCACTTTTAGGAGAACAGATACATTATCAATTTGGGAAACAAACTGTGCTAATTTACGTCAGTAACTAGAATGGGAATACACCATACACAAGATGTGCACATTTCATTGTGTGTTAATTTTATCTTAAAGGAAACATGTTAAAAAGAACTGAAATAAGTATGGAAATCTGGTTAACAATATGCAAAAGATATTTTGTTCCAGGTGATTATAGATATTTGTATCTAGCTCTGAAATGTGTACAAAAGTATAAAGGGACAAATGTGTGTGTGTGTGTGTGTGTGTGTTTTAAAGCAGGCAGAGCTAAATGTTAATTATTTAATTTGTGTTTTCACTTTTTAGGGTGCAAGTTGCACCTCAGCATGGATGTTCTTTTCCACAATATTTAGGTTTTGTGGACAGGGTCTGGCAATACAGTCCTTTCTAGCCTGGAACCTGCTTTGTTGACCAGGCTGGCCTCAGACTTCTGGCAAGTCCCCTGACTCTGTTTCCCAGGACCATCGTGCTGAGCTCCCACACTGAACTTTGTGAGGATCACTTGGAATGTAGTCAAAATCTGTTTCCTTCTGTCAGCCTCATCCTTGGGAGGTCTGTGGGGGAATCTCAGAACTTCTGAAAATGGACAGTGGGAATCAGGAAAGGCAGTGAATCTTACCCTCAGCTGTGAGGCTACTTTTTCTGAAGGTGGAAATTAAGTCTTTGAATAGACAGTAACTGGGTTGTTTGCTTAAGGAAAGATTAAGAAACCTCCCAGGACCTTGAGTTTTGATGACTAGATTCCTAGCCATGAGGATATTTTCTAGATGGGGTGGCAACAAGTTACTGAATTCTTCCCAAGTTGGAGCCTCATAGGGTTGCTGTGAGTATTCTGTTGAATCTATTGGCCATAAAGGACCTGGCACAGAACCTGAGGCTGACAGCACTCATGAGACAGCCAGCATTGTGACTGTTGGTCACATTCTTAGCACACAGACGAGTACAGACAAATGGCAAGCTCATCCAAATTCCTGGTCATGCCTTTCCTGAAGATGACTAGTGCACATTCTGTGAGACATATCCCCAGAGAGATGTCTCAGTGGATAAGAGCACTGGCTGATCTTCTGGAGGACCCAGCTCCTATACGATGACTCACAAATGTCTGTAACTCTAGTTCCAGGGGACCTTACCTTTCTTCTGACTTCCATGTGCGCCAGCCATACATGTGGTACATTGACATATATGCAGGCAGAACACTCAGACACATGCTCCCCTTAGAGTCTTCGGTCCCACATCTCTGTGTCTGGGGATACCACTTAGGGACCCTGGGTTAAACCATCCCAGGCTTGAATACCGAGCCCTCCACCACCGACCCCCTCATCCCCCACCCGGGAGAGCCCCTCCGCAGCCTCTGCACTCACACCACCAGGCGAGAGATGATCCAGGACACCATGGCGGAGCAGAAAGGATGAGAATACACAGTGTGAGTACACCTTGAGTCTAGACTATTATGAGCTCAGACTTATATCTACAGTCTTTTTTAGTGTTGGTTTTTTTGTTTGTTTGCTTGGCTTGGTTTATTTTTGTTTTATTTTATTTTTTACTTGCCTTTCCCACAGGCACCCGACCCAAGGAAACAGAATGGAATACATTGCCTCTTTTGTCATGGAGAATGCCATGGCCACCTGCTCAGAAGTGATTTTCCAGACTAAGCCTTCTCTCCTTCCTGCTTCCAATGTATTAGCAAATGGTGGTTGTTGTTTTGTTGTTGTTGATGATGATGGTGATGGTGGTGGTGGTGGTGATGGTGGTGGTGGTGGTGGTGGTGATGTGGGTGTTTTGAGACAGTTTTACTATGTGGTCCAAGCTGACCTGGAACTCAAAATACAGTCTCCATTCTCCAACAATGCTGTTATTGCAAGGGTGCCCAGCATCAAGGTCTGTTTCCTAGGAACTTTGTTTATTTCTTCCACTCCACTACTCTCCCATTTGCTTTAGTGCATGGCTTATGTCTGCCTGTATCCCAGAAGCATCCCCCGCTGGCCTCCCTGTTCCCAAGCTTGCCACCTCTATCTCTCTGTCCTTGCCAGAATGCCCTTTCTGCAGTGGGAACCTGACTGTTTATTTCTAGACTCTGGTCCCCAATAGTGTCTCTGAGTACACTGACCCCAGTCAGTCTCTGCAATCTCTATCACATGGCCTCTGTTCATTTTGACACAGCTGCCCAAAACATTCCTCTCTCCCTCATGCCTGGCCGTCTATGACTCTAATGCTTCACATGATCATTCCCCAACTGGACTCTGTCCTCATGGCTTGTGGACCTTCATCCTAGAGTCACCAGGCCTGGGGGTTAGCTTGTTGTTCTCTTTTGTGTCTCATCTCTGTCACTGAGCTTAGCTCTGGGTGTCATGTTTATATGTGGGCACAGGGAATGGAATCCATTCCACATTCAAATGAGAATAAAGGTGAAGGAAAAGAAAACTCAGTGTGTCAGCTGGGGTCATGTTAAGGGGCAGATGACATTCTCACAGGCAGAATGGAACTTTACAAAGATGAGGAAGGTTAAAGAACTCAGCAAGGGCTGGCAGAGCACTCAGGCCTTGCAGTGGTTGGTGCCATATTACCTCTAGCTGGACAGAGATCTTTTGCATAGCTGAGCCATGATAGACACTGCCCAGAACAGACGGAGCCACTGGGGCTGATACAATGACCTCATTAACCTGCTATGCTACCTACAGGTTAATCAAGGCCATGTGTGAATGGAGTCCTTAAAGGCCAGCTTTCTGGGTACAGGGCAGAGCTGAAATGGCAGGTCTGCAGAGAAAAAGAAAAAAAAAAAAACCAAAAATAAAAACAAAAACAAAAGCAAAACAAAACAAAAACTGTTGTGGAAAGCCCTGGGGCTGTTTGCACTTGGATGCTAATTCTATCCTCCTGGGAGGGGCTTCAGACCATGAGTGATTTACACCTGTGACTTCTTGTGTACCAATCCCATAATGAATAAAAGAGCCAATCACTGGGCACATAGGAAGGACTTCCGGATTGGAGGGTGAAAGAGAGGAAGCAGGAGAGAGAGAGAGGGCCCTTTTGGAATGGGGACAGAAGATAGTTAAGATATAGCTACTAGAGTCTTTTTTTTTTTAAATATATTTTTATTTATTTTATGTATATGAGTATACAGTAGCTGCCTTTGACTCACCAGAAGAGGGCATCATATCCCATTACAGATGGTTGTGAGCCACCACATGGTTGCTGGGAATTGAACCTAGGACCTTTAGAAGAGCAGTCAGTGCTCTTAACCGCTGAGCCATCTATCATGGTGGATCCACAAGGATTTGCCACCAGAGGTATCAGATTTAGGTAAGGTTTACAAGATTAGGTTTTAGTTGTTTTGCCCAGAGATTGAGTTACCATTGTTTCTGAGCTAAGTTTGTGTTGTATTTTCCTTCACGTGGCGGCTCATCTGAGTTCCAGAGAGAAAGGTACAGCCGCAAAATGTGGGTTTGCCTGATGTGCACCACAGAGGCCGTGGGGGCATTGAAGCTTGGGGCTGGTGTGGTAGTGACCTGCCAGTGGGAACCTATCGAGCTGGGTGGAGAGATCGTGGAGCCAGATAAAAGCAGGTCGGCCATTGCCTGCCAGTGCATGGTTGGCCAGCCTGACTGGAATGAGAGGACCAGGGCATAATGTGGGAACATGTGATGCGTTCCTTCTTTTTAATATTTCCCACAACACAAAACAAAACAAAAACTTCCAGGAATTCCTTTGTCCCCCCTACCTAATGAATGAAGGCAACTGTACTCATGAGAAAGAACATGGCACCCATTCTCCCAAGCAAGCAGGGTCACACTCTTTCTCCGGAATAGCAGTCACTAGACCCCCAAAAGACACATTTTCTAGCTCTACTTTCTGTTCTCAGCTTATTCCATGTAGATGTCTTCTGGGGCGCCCACAAGAAAACTAAAACTAGCAGCTTACTGGCCACAGGAGTCTCAAATGAGTCTATCATCTGCAAACTCCAAACTTCTGTCTTTCTAAGAAGGTTCATATACCAAGTCTCTAGTGCACAGCCTGGTTGGTTTTCATGACCATGAACTGAATATATGTGCTACGCCTTGTGGCAGAAAGCCTGGGCCTAAATCAGGGCCCTAAATCATGGTACCCTGAGGTCCAATGTTGTGGCTCAACTTGTAATCCAGTACTTGGGAGGTTGAGGCTGAAGTTAGCTGTGAATCTGAGCTAGGTTATATAGAGTGAGTCCTGATCTCAAAACAAACGAACAACCCCCCCCCACACACAACCCAACCAAATAACTTCCATCAACAACAACCATAACCAACAACCCAACTACCCCTGAAGAAAGAACTGAATCCCAAAGGAATTCTGTACTGTGGTGCTGTGATCCTGCAATGCCCTCTCTCGAGTGATGGAGGAAACTGTTTCTATTCTAGAATGGCTTACGGGAGTCTGCTGGACATGAACGTTGGGGTAACATGAACGTTGGGATGACAGCCACCAGCTAGGACAACTCGGGGTAGCAACCTGAGGCAGGCAAGGCTGAGGGGAGGTGGGAGCCTTGCAAACCATTGGTGTTTACTGCGGCTCCAAAGAAAAACCCAGAGAAGCCAGGCGGCTTACCATTAGGACAGCGCCGCCTGTCGGGAAAACGCAGAAGCGCACGTACCTACTGCGCCTGGGAGAAGCAGCCATAGCACACAGCCGGGACGTCTCTGCCCCGCGACTCCTCTTTAGGCATCACGGTGGAGGTGAAGGCCTCTTCTCCAGCCGGGGCGCTGTAGAGGGCCGTATTTTCACAACCAATCTTCCCGCCACTCATTCTGTAACAGCCAATAAAGACTTAGGAGCACTTGGTCCCGGTAAAGCCCACTTTCGCTGTATAAATGAGTACAGCGTCGCCTTGTGTCTGAGCAGTGCAGCTTCAGGGAATTTGGCAACCTTGCTGCTGGATTTGGGATTCCTGCAAGATACTTAATGCCCTACTGTGTGCAGCCTGTAGCAGGTGCTGACTTCTTCGTGGCAGAGACCAACTGAGTGTTTCCTAAGTTCACTGGAACAGCACCTCTTTCCTAAATGTCTCTGGCTGTTCACATGCCAGGAAACAGAGCTGGGTTTTATCTTTATTTTGAGACAGGGTTTCACTACACTGCCTAGAATATATGCAATCTAAGCAAGCCTCCTGCCTCAATCTTCCAAGCAACCCCCACTTCTGGCTTTTCTCTAATGTTCAATTCAGAGTACAATCTGTAAACGCTACCATTCCAGTGTCTTTTTGTCTTCAGGGTATGTCCAGAGACCTTCGACCCAGATGAGATTTTAGTTTCATTATTTTTTTAATAATGAAATTATGTAAATGAAAACTACACAGACATAAGGTCCTGTGGACAGACACAGAGTAAGTCATGAAATGGCTCATTGTTCCTAGGATGCCCCATCTCTTCTCTATCCACAACTGATGCACATGGCCTGTGTGCATTTCCTCTTTCGCTGTGGACCAGCTTTTGTCTTCCTCGGATGCAGGCCTAGAGGATACAGGCTGGCTCTGCCTGTTTTGAACCTCATACAAACAGAATCTTATTGAAGGCAGTGTCTGTGTATCTTCTATGTTTTTCTCAATTCCATGTGTCCATGAATGCTCCTGAATGTTCTTCACTCTGAGAATCTACAAAACCTGACATATCCATTTTACTAATGGTTTGTTTTGGATTGGGAGATATTACAAACAATGTATCTATGATTGTACTGGTGCATGTGGGCTGGTGGATCTGTCCCCAAGTGTGATAGGTGGAGTCATCAGAGGCAGGTTGAAACTTTATACTCATGTGTAGTCACCTTTCAGTGTGACTGCATCAATACCTGCCAGAGCATGAAACAGTTCCCATTGTACCATCACTTGGTATTACCAGACAGGACTTTTTCCTTTCTCAAATAAGGTAATTTGGTTTATGTTCCCTTATTGTGGTTGCAATTTGACTCCATGTGGGCGTGGATACTGCACACATTTGCAGTGTTTATTGGTCTTTTGGATTTTCCCTGATACCTTTTCTATTACGTTATCTGCCATAATGAATTAAACGAGCTCTTCAAATGTGAAGGCTGGTACTTTACTTAGCCCTACTACAAATGGTGATTTCACACAGACTTGAAAGCTTCTGAATACCCGTCCCTTGTTAATCACGGGCTCATAGATAGCCTCTGACATTGGATACTGTATCTCTTTCACTTCCTTTGTTCATTTTGAGGATCAGACATTTCTGTTTTCAGGGCAGTGAGCTTTTCCAGCCCTTTGTTTTATGTCCTGTTTTGTGTCCTGTTTGGAAAATCTCTGTTTTGAGGCTGAATGTGACCAGATGTGAGGGGACCTAGGACTGTGTTCTCAAAAATCTCTGGTCTTGGCCTTTTGCTCCCCGGCTTCTGTGTGGCAGAAGGGAGACAACTGTGTTTACAAAAAGATCATTCAGATCATTTATGCCTCCTTCTTTGGGGGAAGAGGGTCCTTTTATTGGTCCAGGTCAGGACTGGGCTGAGGGTCTCTGTGAATGGTGAGGAAGGGCGAGCTGCCATGAGGTGACTCCCACTTAGAATTCAAGTGAGATGGATTAGGGAAGAAATGGGTGGAAGACAGTGGAGCAGTAGGAAAACTCTTCAGGGCCACAGCTCTGTGCTGACTGAGATAGAACAGGTGTCTGGGCAAACATTCTAGGAAGTCGGAGGCCATTACTCCTCAGCATCCACAGGGACCAGCACAGCCTAGCCTCTTAGAATTTCCAAGGCTGATGGGACTTTCCACTCAGGAAGTGCTAGGAGACAATTGCTCAGTCGGGAAATGCGAAATTTGGAAAGAGCCACATCTAGAGTTTTTCAATTACTCCACCACCACCACCACCACCAGGTTTTGTTTTATTTTGTTCTAAACAGCCACTAGGTGGCAGATTTAGTCACAACTGGATGCTTGCAGCGAAGAGTTCAAAGAAGGAAGATGGAGGGAAGCTAGGCATCTGGATTTAAATTCAACCTTCCTTTAATTCTGATTGCAAACTCATCAGTCAAAGAGTTTTAAAACACATATTTTTGTGATGAGCGTTACACAGTGAGGCTGAGCCCAGACCTGTGTAGCATCTCCTTTTAAAGCTTTTAAAGATGATGTGGACTTGGCTTCCGAAGCATTTTTAGATCTGCCTTTTTGTGACCAGACTGTAAACATTCAGTAAATCAAATTGTTCTGCTAGGAAATAGCCTTTTACTGGCAGGATTTGGCAAGCTGCTTTGTTTGCCATCTCTGGAGGGTTCCAGACTTGGGGAGCTGCTGACAAGAAACCTGCCTGGCCTTCCATCTCCTGCCCCCCTCCCTCCACAGCCTTCCATCTCCTGCCCCACCCTGCCTGCTCCTCAGCTTCAGTCCTATCACTGCCCTCCATCTTCTCTGGAGCCTCTGAAAACCCCAGATCTTTGCAGTTCTTCATGTCATTCTTGCCTGGACCGGACCAGCTGGTACAAAGTTGAACAGTCCTCTAAGGGGGTAGTGAGGATGATTCTAGGCAAGACAGAAAAGAAGACTCAGCGACAAAGATTAGAAGCCAGGAAGGCTGTCCAGTCAGTACTGCAGCAGCCTGGAGTTTAATTCTCTTATGCTTTATATATTTTGCAGTGTGGTGGGAAACAAAGTCACAATCCAGTAGAGACAATGGTTTGTGTACATTCGATATCGGTACCCACCCGGAAGCCTCCCTATTCCTCCCTGTTCCTTCCTCCGAGACTAACAGAACATTCAGCCCCTCTCCTTGAGCTTCAAGTGTATCCCCTATTATCCTTCCATAGGTCAGCAGGCCAGGAAATCTGCCAGTTGACCCTGGCTTGACTTGATGCTGTCTGACAGGTAGGCTTTCATAGAAGCAGGCAAAATGGCTCCTGACACTTGCCTTGCACTTAAAAAACAAACAAACAAACAAATAAGACAAAAGGAAATTGTGCACTGGGAAAAAATGTGAGATTTCTGAGTTTGATTTCCCAGAATCCACAAGAAACTGGATTCAATGGTTCATTGGCATCTGTAATTCCAGCACCCCATTAATGAGATGGGAGTAAAGACAGGAAAATGGCCTGGATGCTCTAGGGATAGCCAGCTTGGAGTAGCAGAAACAGCTTTCATGTAGCTATCAGAGAACAACTTTTGAAAGTGGACTTTGCCCTTCCATCTTATTGAGGCAGGATCTTTTGCAATATATACATTGGGGGTTGGGTATGCCATGGCATAATCTATGGAGGTCAGAAGACAACTTCTGAGAGCCAGGTCTTCACTTTCATAGTGCAATCCAGGAATTGAACTCAGATCTTGAGACTTGTCTGCAAGTGCCTTTACCCACTGAGCCATCTTGCAGACCTGTCTTGGTAATTTTCAGTGATTGTAGAAAGACAGTGTATTCCGTGGTTGTTGAGTATTCTGAGTATAGTAGGAACCAGTTATTAATGATGTGGCTCAATGCCTCTATGCATTTCTGGAAACGCATTCTTTTATCTATAATTGCTTTTAGAGTGCTTGGCATTGGAGCTCCTAGGCAGGCACTCCATTGAGTTATGCACTCACCTCTACTTATTCTTGCTTCCACTGAGAGAAGAGAAGAGCGCTGCAGGTTCCTACTAATGATGGATTCCTTCTATCAGTTGTATGCATCATTGCTTTGTGTGCTTTGAAGCTCTGGTACTGAGTATATTTGTATTAATTTAGTCTTTCTGTCTTGGTGAGCCTGCCCTTTTAGAAAGATTTGTTTTTAAACTTATTTTATTTTTGTATCTATAGGGGTTTTTTCTGCATATATGTTTGTGTATCACATGCATGCTTAGTGCTTGTGGAGGCTAAGAGAAGGCATCTGATTTCCTGGAACTGGAATTACAGACAGTTTTTATCAGCAATGTGAGTGCTGGGAAATGAACTTGAGTCCTCTAGAAGAGGACAAGACAGTGCTCTTATCCTCTGAGCCATCTCTCCATCCCAAGATTTATTCTCGTGTGTGTGTGTGTGTGTGTGTGTGTGTGTATGTGTGTGTGTGTGTGTGTATGTTTGTGTGTGTGTAACATGTATGTACAGATGCTTGTGGAGGCTAGTGAGCTGCCTAATGTGGGCTGCTAACAGTAAAAGCTTTTACCCACTGAGCAATCTCTGCAGCCCAGAGCCCTCCCATTATCATGGAATAACTCTGGTTGACCCTGGACATTTTGTTTGATTTGATGCCGACTTTGTGTAGTTTTGAAAACACCCACTCCTACTTCCTCTTAATGTTTGTGCAATATCTCTTTTCCACCCTTTCACACGCAATGCACCTATGCTGCTATATTTTAAGTGATTTTCTTGCATATGATATAAGTTGAGCCACTTAAGAAAGTCATTGTGGACGGTCTATCTTCTAAGTGTGACTAGACTATTCACATGGATGGGTTTATGTCTGTATGTCGTTTTTTGGTTGTGTTGCTTTCTGCTGTTTGTTTGATTGATTGTTTCTGTTGTTTGTTCTGGTTTTCTCTCCACATCTCTTACCCCTCTCTTTCAAAATCCATTTTTGACTGCTTCAGTAGAAGGTAGAGACATTGCTGTGCATTGTCCCGTGCCCTGTGCCACATATATTCTGTCATGTACCTCACATCTCCATGCATGGAAAGTACATCATACCCTTTCTTGCTTTCAGCAGTCAAGTGTATCTTGAAGAACACAAGAGAGCATACTGAGATCCACAGATACCCACCTCATGTCCTCCCCAGTGACACACATCCCGCTGGACTTGCCTCTGGGCTGGCACCTCCCTTCTTTCAGCACTTGAGTGTTTTGTCATTTCCCCTGGCTTCCTGGCTCTGCCAAGCATTTGGATCACTCTTCCCATAAATGGCTGAGCCTTTGATTGTATCCGTGTAATTGAATGCCGGCTTATATGTTTTTGACTTTGTCTCATCTGAAGTACACTGAGCGCCTTCACTCCATGGGCTTGTGTCTTTTACTGCCATGGTGGGGGGTGGGGGTTCAACCATTACTTCTACACACACAGAGGGAGAGATGTAGGTCATTGTTCTGAGTGTTTTCCAGTTGCCTTCCCAGGACTGTTTCCCACTGGTCTGTAGCTTCCTATATGTCCCGTTTTTAGAGGTGTCATCTTTGGGATTTCATATCCAAGGACTTCCTGTCAGATTGTTGGGGTGACTTAGTCTTTGCTTCAGTCATCTTCAGGTGGCTGAGCTTCTGTCAGCTATTGTATCAGCTAGCTATATCATGGGTGTTCAAATGTCTTTGTGATGTGCTGTGTATTTGGATAAACACAGAGTGCAGCAGCTGAGTCATACAGCAGATCAGATTGTATTTCAGATATTTGAGGAACCTTCACACTGATTTCCATAGTGACTGAACTAATTTACATACACATTGGTAGCAAATAAGTGTCTCCCTTTCCACACATATCCTGCTCACAATCCTTGTTACTTTTTGTCTCAATGGTAGCCATTTTGACTGGGGGTAACATAGAACCTCAATGTAGTTTTTAAAAGATTTATTTTACTTTATGTGTATCAGTGCTTTGCATGCATGTATGTAAGTGGCCAGAAGAGGTAGCATGACTCTCTGGAGCTGGAATTAAGGACAGTTGTGAGTCCATGGATGGGTGTGTGCGCTGGGAACCAAATTCAGGTTCTCTGCAAGAGCAATGAGTGTTTTGTTAAAAATAAAGAACTCTTAGCTCCTACAATATACTTTAATTTCATTTCTCTGGTGCCTAAGGTATTGAACATTTGACATTTATTGGCCATTTATAGAGTGTCTTTTGAGAACTGTCTGTTCAGCCAGACGGTGATGTCACAAGCCTTTAACCCTAGCACTTGGAAGCAGAGACAGGCAGATCTCTGAGTTTAAGGCCAGCCTAGATTACACAGTGAGTTCTAGGACAGCCAGGGCAACACAGAGAATCCTGTCTTGACCCCCCCCCCCCCCCAAAAAAAAAGAAAGAGAGAACTGTCTATTCATTCCACTAGTTGTATCTGGGGTGGCATTTAATCTTTTAAATATTTATATAGCTTAAATATTAATCCAGGTGTTTATCTGGCCACCTTTCCCTACTCTATAGGCTGTCTCTGGTATTTTCCTTGCTGGGAAAGAAGCTTTTCAATTTCATGAAATCTCAGTAAATTCTTGGTTTTATTTACCGAGCTGTTGGAACCCTTTCCAGAAGGTTTTCCAGCACCTAGACTTTGAAGTGTTTTTCCTTAGTAGGTTTAGTGTTCCAGATCCTCTGTCAAGGTCTTCACCTCTTCAGTTGATTTTTGTTCAAGGGTGTGGACCAGGGAGTTTGCTTCATTCTTCTGTGTGTGGATATCGAGTTTTCCAGAACTATTTGCTAAAGATGTTGTCTTTTCTCCATTGTATGTTTTTTTGGATCTCTGTCAAAACTTAGGAGGCTTTTGCTGCATGGGTTTATGTCTGGATCAACTAATCTATTCCCTTGATTAATACATGTGTCTTGTGTCCTCCTTGCTGGTTTGGTTTCTATGACTCCAGATGATTAGTTTATTGGTACAAGAAGGATGTGAAGTCATAGATTATTATGGTGCTGAGGCCAGTCTGTGACTTTACAGCCAGATTGTTCACTTTTATATTATTAGCTGATGTTAATTGATTTTTAATATGTCTGTATTTAGAACTGTTATTTCCTCTTGATGATTTTTTTTCTTCTGATTAATTTTGCTTTGAAGTCTAATTAGCTAGATTTTTATTATGGCTGTACCAGCCTGTTTTCTAGTTTCATTTTCTTAGAATGTCAGTTTCCATTTTCACTAAAGCTGTGCTCACTTTTGATGGGGAGGCGTGTTTCTTGCAGGCTATAGCTAGATGGGTCATGATTTTAAATTCCATCTGCTAGTCTTTGTCTTTTCCCAGAAAACTGAGGCCATTAACACTCAAGAGTCATTAGTGAAAGGTGTATACTAACTCCTGGCATTGTGATGTTTCATTTGGTATTCCGCTAAATCTTCACTTGACTGTTTGCTAGTCTAATCAGCTTAGCCTTTCCTATGACTTTGTAGGTATGTTTTAATAGCTGTATTTTTAAGTCCTCATAAAGTCATGATCCGTTAGAACTAAAACACCAATTCCAAGGGTGGTTACAGTATTATTTTCTCCTTCTTTTGTAGCTGATGATAATCAATCCAACTATAAACATTGTAGTGATCTGTATGTTTGGGAACAATTGTCAGAAACTATCTTATCAGAAGTTCAGGGTTGGCAGTGACCAGGCATTACTTTGAAATGTTCTTCCTGTGATGCAGAATGCTCAGTGAGATGTTACTGAGCAGGTGTGTGTTAGCTGACACCATGAAAAACTTTCCCATAAGCCCTTGCTTCTACAGTTTTGGTGTTAAATTGACACAGGAAGTTGCAGTGTATAGTTTGTGCTGCAATTATAGTATTCGTACAGAAGAGGGTTTAAACATGAATACATTTTGTTAATAACACATACATCTCCTGAGGTAAGAGTGAAGGGGAGACCATGACTGTAGACCCCTGTGTGATTCCATAGGCCAGTCTCTTCCCTTTCCCATTCACTCATCCACCCCTGCAACAAGGAACCCACTATGCTGACTTCCATGGTATATATCCCTCTGCTTTTCCCTTTGGCTGTGACTTATATAAGTAAAAGCAACACATCCTTTGATTTTGAAGCAGTGAGAAAGAGCACACAGCTGAGAGAGTCTAGAAAAGTCACTATTCTTAATCAAAGGTCAGAAAATTGTTCCAGCTTCCCTAGGAGTCTCTGTGGCTGGAGACAGATCAGTACAAGGTTAAGTGCTGGCCTAGGAAGCTAAGAACTCAGACTTGAAGTGGCTGTTGGAGCTGCATTAGGGACTGGAAGGTTCGTGGCCATCAAGGCACCATGGCTGACCTCTCATTTGTCACACTAGAAGAGACTGAAGGACATCTCTGTGGGATGATATGGATGTCCTCAGTGAATGCAGGTGGTAGATAAGAAGGATCGTGCATGTGTTGGAGACCAGTCAAGTGAAGAGTCACATGTCTTCCTCTGACTTGTTTATTCCAGGTTTCACCAAGCAGTGCCTTTTCCTTGTCTTTTTTTTTTTTTTTTTGCAATGAGCTGTAGTCCAACATGCTTTGTGGCTCCTTCTTAGGAAGACACTAAATTTTTAATGTTTTGAATTTTACTTATTTATTTTTATATGTGAGTGTCTGTGTGTATGGTATGTACACTCACCAAGTGCATGCCTGGTGATTACAGGAGACAAAGAGGATCCTTCAGAACTGTGAGCCACCCTGTGTATAGATGTAACTTTTATTCTCCTGATATAAGTGTCATCTGTGAAGTTTACTGCCCCTGTCTGCTAACCTAGGCCTAGTCCTGGAAGCTTCTCCCCTCCATACAATCTATTCTAGGCCTAGAATGTTTTCAGCCTGAGACTTTCTGTTTGCTGAATATGCTCACAGTTTCTAGTTCCTTCTGAACTCTGTTGGCTGGTTCATCTCAGCTGTTCTGGCTCAAATTCTTTCCAAGCTAATTCAATCTGGTTCCTCTCTTGGTCTCTGACTGAATTGCTTTGCTTGGCCTCATACTAACTTTGGCAATATGTTCTAATCTTCTGGCTCCTTCTCATTTTCTGGCTTGTTCTGTCTCCACCTGTGTCTAGCTTGTTCTATTTCTCTCTGCAACCCCCTTCTCTCTTTCTCTCCCAATACTGCTCCTTCTTAGGTGCCTCTCTTTCCTTTCTGCTCTCATTAGAGTTGGGCATATCTTATTCTGTCAAATCTTTCTTTGATTTGTCACTTTGTCTGCTACTCAATTAGATATCTACAAACTAACGTTACCTTCTTTGTTTGGGATCAAAAGTGTGTACTAAAGGCATGTCTGTATTTCAGCCAGAGGGGTTAAAAAGGTGTGTACTAAGGGTGTGTCTGTATTCCAGCCAGAGTAGTCATGTTGCTGTGTAGAGAGAATAACTTGTATATTGTAAGGATGCATCACCTCTCAACTTAAAAACCAGCTTATAGGAAAAGGTAGAATAGAAGGTGAGACATCAGGGAGTCCAAAAGAATGCTGGGGTAGAGCTAGGTGTGGACAATTCACCCCGGGAAGATGTGAGGAGACAGACACATGGTACCGGAGCAAAAGTAACCAGCCACGTGGTAGAATGTAGATTAAAATAAATGTGTTAAGTTATTATTCTAGTCAGAGAAGAGCCTAACTGTATGGCCAAGGTATTTGTAAGTATATTTTGAGTCTGAATCTTATTTCTGGGAGCATGGGGCTGAGAGGAGGTACCAGGCTCTACTTCTACATTGCTTGATTAAAATCTCTCTACACATGTAGGTACTAAAAACTGAACCTGAGTTCTCTCAAAGAACATCAAACGCTCTTAACACTGAGCCATCTCTTCGGTCCTATGGTCATTTATTTAATGATGGATTTTTGCCTACAGTGTGATGACCGGATAAACTTAGCTGCCTCTATTTGTGAGATGACAGTGCATTGGTTAGAATGGCGTCTGGCTTTGAAGATAGAATATACAAACTAACACAAGTTTCTCTCTCTCTCTCTCTCTCTCTCTCTCTCTCTCTCTCTCTCTTTCTCTCAGACTTCTAGTTAGGCATCCCATGATCCATGTGCCATATGGATGATGCTTACCCTCCATTGAAAATCACCTGTGTGGCTGCTCTAGAGCCAGAAAGGAGAGCACGGGATATCTCCTGTGTGTGCTTCACAGGAGGTGCACATACGATTAATTCCTAATATGCTTTCTAGAATCAACTCATCAAAGGAAGTTGGTGAACACAGTCTTTATCCTGGGAAATGATGTACACAATCGGTATCCAGGACACCTATTACAAGAAAAAGAGAGAAAATAAAGATTGGGGAACTACCCCAGTCTCTACCAGAAGCTCATCACTTGCTGTCCCTGTACACTGAAGACTCACCTTCTGCCTAGGCCAGTCCTGCTGACCTCTAGGTAGGTTTGCCTAATGCCTGTGGTAGAAGCTTGAAGAAAGGTTATATGTTCACTTAGGGACTCTGCTCTAGTTCCTTTGAAGTAAGGAGAAGGTTCCTGGAATGCTCAGAATAAGATCATTTTTGCCATTGCTTTACTTTTTGTTTCTTAAGGAGGGAAAGGTTTGGGACTCGTCGCTTCTCTGGAGCTGGGCACCGGGACAGGATGCCATGGTGGCAGGAGTGTATGGTAGAAATACTCCCCATTTCTCAAAAGACAGAAAGGAGAAAAAAATTGGTATTTTAAAAATTATGTCTATGTGTATTTGTGTGGGTATTGGCTTAGGAGTGCAGTGCCTACAGAAGTTAGCAGAGAGTGTCAGATTCCCCGGGAGCTGGAGTAACAGTGAGCTGCCTGACATGGGTGATCCTAATGAACTCAGGCCCTTGGCAAGAGTGGTACACACCCTTCACCACTAAGCCATCTCTCCAGTCCGTGGTAGGGCATTTTATTTTTTAAGTAAGATTTTATTTTCCTTCTTTGAGAATATAGCAAACATGGTCACACTGTAGGTAAAGACAGTAAAGATGTAGGACAGGAAACCAGAGAACATTCTGAAGGTTGGTTAGGTCTCCTGTGTCATGACCTCTAGCAATCTGTACAAGCACGAAAGATAGAAATGAGAAATACCAATTTCCCCTTTGAAAATAATTTTAAGAAAAATCTTGGAAATTTTTGGTTCTTTTCTTTCCTCCCCTGTTACAAAATCCTGTGGTGGTGTTGTGGGGGTGGTAGAGTTTGCAAGTGGTGATGGTAAGTGAGCTGGTTAATTTTCATATTTGGTGACCACATTTAGATTCAGAGATGGAAAGTGGAGGTGAAGAGGTCACAGTGGCCTTTTGGGTTTGAGGTTCAACTTGGTGTGTTTTGCCAACCATTCACTCTAGTGGACCCTGGTCTCAGCACCACTCTCATGAATAGAGCTCTCTTTGCCCACAGCTGTCTCTGCCTCTACACCACCCTCTTCATTATGGTGGGCAGCTTTGATTGTCTTCTCAGATTTTGGTTGGGAGAATACTCTTTTGTTGACTGGGTGGGTTTGTATGCACAGGTGCAAAATTGTGCAGTATGTGATTGCCTAGCTTATGCAAACAATGGGATTTTAAGAGAATGCCTGCTTTCCCCTCTGGTAGTCTTAAATAGTACAATCTGTTCAAGTGGGGAGAGAGAGAGAGAGAGAGAGAGAGAGAGAGAGAGAGAGAGAGCGAGCGAGCCTGTGACAAGCCTTCTGTAAAATCCGTCTCAGAACTAGAGGGGAATGTAAGAAGTCACACTGTGTTTCCTAGAGTCCACCTAAGATGTCTTTCTGCCTCTCAATTCTGGGGTGCATCCTTTTAATGGTGTAGGTTATCCATGAATAGACACATGCTGAGCTCTGTGGATCCTTCAGGAGGAATCCCACTGTGCAGGTGCTCATGGAACTTTGATAGAGGCTGACACAAGACTCAGCTTTCAGGAGTCATCCTCCTGCTTCTGTTATGGCCTTAAGGTTGTTCTTATATTCTTGATAGTATAGATGCTGGAGATTTTTAAATATACAAATCATATGCTGTCCTAAAGTTTTAGGTGTTTTTACAGGACAATTAATCTGGGGTTTTTCTCACAATATATTGGATAGCTAACTTGGGGGAAATAGGTTTTCAGAACCAGGATGCTGAAACACATCTGTAATCCTAATACTCAGGAGGCTGAGGCAGAAGGATCATGAATTCAAGTTTAGACTGTGCTACATATCAAGTCTCCATCTTCAATAACCCTGAAATAAATCAGTGAGACTTCTGAAATGATTGCATCTTGGTGTTATGTCTTCATTTTGCTCAGCAGTAAAAATAAAAACCTATTCATCCAACTGCCAGACATCCAACTTCTTAAATCAGAATTTGGGGGACAGTCTCTACCCCTCACCCTGCACACCCAGTCAGTTGTTTACAGGCTGCATGATTCTAGACCTGGGTAGGAGGTTAGAGCTATGTGGGGAACATCACAGGCTTGCTGTCCTCAAGCTGCCCTGCCTCCCAGCTAGTGAGAATTCCCTGGAGTGACAAAGCAAGAATCTGTTAGCAATAATACAAGAGTTTATTATCAAGTCACTGCCTGAGAAGGGATGCAGGATGGTGAAGATAGAGGAGAGAAGAGCAAGTACTACTGTGAGCTGCTTCGGTGCTGGGCAGAGCCAGGCAGTGGCCATGGCCCTGGTAGTGGGGTAGGGTCTTCTTACTCCTGCTGACCCTTCTTTCAGGCTTCAGAAGGAGGAACGCCCAGTGCAAGAGAAAAGCTGGGGCTAGATCACAGCTGCGCCCAGCAGTTTCTTCTCTGTTTCCTAAGGAAGAAGCCAAGACAAGACGTTGGTGACAAAATGAGAAAGGGAAACAAGGTTCTGTGCTCTAAGCCAGGTAGTTCAGGAGGCAGCTAGAGCCAACCTCAGCAACACGGGACCTGTGACTAAAAGTCCGCAGGCCTAGGATGGATGTGGTCTTCTCTGGCTCATTTGGACAGGGACATTGGTTGGAAACGGGGACTGTATTGGATAGGACAGAAAGACATGATTCTTTCTGGGAGTCACATAATGAAATCCCTCCTTCCTTAAGCCTCAGGTCCCACCTGTACAGCATCACTGCCCCAAACATAGCAACACAGGGACTCACCGACTTTGTGAAGAATCTTTTCCAGAGGTAAACACACACAGGGGTGAGAGAAGCCAGGAGCAGCAGCACCCAGACACCCAAGAGCATTGCCTGGAGGCTTATGAGCAGGGTCTGGAAACACAAGGCAACAGACAAGCGTGCTGGAGTGATGGCCACACTCCTGCCCCTCTCCATTATCTCTCCTGATCAGGGTCACGTTCTAACCATCACCTCCAAGTCTACAGCTTCTGAAATGGGGAGGAATCATGATATAGAAGGTAGAACTCACCAGAAACCGTTTCCACTCTCCTCAGTAGCCTTAGCTGTGACGTGAGTGATTGCTTCAGGAAGGACACACATTTACCACGTTGGTAACCTTTGCTATGCTTGCAATCCTGGGCCATGCATGGTACTTTCCTAACAGTATGTGATTCCCACAGTAGTGGGATTCCCATAGTAGTTCTGATTTGTTCACTCACTCCTGCATCTTTAGGAACGATCACCAAGACTAGGAGGAGGGGGACCTACTGCTGATCCAGTGCCTTCTCCCACTGGCCATCTTAGTCTCTCTGCCACTATCTGTACTTGCCTTTCCTCATGGCTTCTTACCTTTAGCATGCTTGTGTAGAATATGCACAAGCCTATCCTATCAGCTTCTTCAGGAACTGGAGTGGTGCTAGGCATGGTGGACCAGCTATATGAAGAATCTCTTTGACAGACATCATCTCTGAGATAGTACCAGTAATCTTTGAACTCACGAGACCCAATAACGATGGCAGCCACAGCCGTGCAGAAACTTGCCAGCACAAGAAGGATCCTCATCAGGGCCTAGGTAGAGCAGAAGATAGCAGAAACTCAAAGACTCAGTTTTAGCCAGCCTGTGTGTGATGAGGCAGGAGGTCTAGCATAACCTTGAGGCAGAGCCTGGGTCTTGCCTGGTCCTAAACTCACCCAGCAGGTACCACCCCGTTTCTTGTGAAGGAAGGCAACAGCTCCAGCCAGTATGGCCTAAGAAAAGATTGAACCAAAAGAATCAGTATAGGACAAATGTCCATTAATCCCCTGCCTCATTTCCCCTGTGCCTGCCATCTGTAGTGCCAGCCACATGGCCTATAGCATACCCTCTGCATCCCAGATGTTCTGTTACATTTTGTTGTCTATGGTGGAGTAACTGTATGGGGCAACGAGCCTGGAGCACAGTTGTGAGGCTGTAGAGCACTGTTTTATTGACACCTAAGTGCACACGGTTAAGCCAGGTGGGAACCTTTCTACCCATCCCTACAACTTTCTTTTACAGTCACACTAAGTTCTTCATGAACGTTCCAGGGAATCTTGTGGGTCAAAGTCCTATGTTGTTGGAAAAGCTGGTGATGCAGAATGTGATTTTAGGCAGCCTCGGGTCCAGACACTTGTCTTAGCAGCTGTTGGGTCAATCTGACTAGGAGAGAAGAACAGGAAGTCTGTCACAGTTCAGTGGACACTTGGGTCCTGAACCTATTTGATTGATTATTCTATAACTAATCCTTATATTTCTGCCATTGGATGAATTAGCATGGATGCTTTAGTCTCTCCTCTCAATAAATATATATGTTTTGCTGTTCTTAAAGTGTGGGTCTGTCAGAAAGTTCTTTGTACCCATAACTTAACCAGCTCAACCTGACCAGCTGTCATTAGATACGAAAGCACTCTCTGACAGAATTCATCCCTGAATCCCCACAGGATGAGCATAAGGAGGTAAGAGAGCCAGAAGACAGCGCTTCCTGCCTGACATGCTCCACTTGCCCTGACTCGAGGCAGGCTTTGGAGGTAGGTAAGCCCTGAGAACCTTAACTGTTGATGACGATTGACAGGGAGCATCTGCCAGCCTGCTGGGAGAAGCATGGGACAAGAGACAAAGCCGACCTTCAGCTGAGCAGGCAACCATTTCATTACTTGTCATGTATACAAGCACCAAACTGGATTATGTCATTCAGGTATTGTTTGGCTACACACTCTGGGATGCTACATCAATGGGGGTGGTGGGAGGGAAGCAAAGAGAACACCATCCCTGTGCCCTCGGACAGCCTTGGGCCTTTATGTTGCCACACTCACCACAATCCCAGTCCAGAAGGAGGCACCTTCAGTATGCATGGCTAAATAAGGGCAGATGTAGAGGATTCCACCCAGAATCACACTCAGAACCCCCAGCACAGTCTGTACCACCTGGGAAGAGAGAGGACTTGAAACACAGCTCTCCATTAGCAGGGCTACCTGTTAGCTGCAATGGTCTGCACACATAGCTTGGACAAAACCAACTCAATGTCTTAGTCATAGAGGAGGCCAGAGGAAGGTATGACAAGCAAGAGAAGGAAACTTTCCTTAGCCTGAGTGAGGGTCCCTCCCCTGGCCCACCAAGCTCATAGCTACTCTTACCCAAGAGGCCACCAGCACTCTGTTGCTGCCCTGGCTCTGGGTGGAGGCAGATGCTGGAACCCTTAGCAGTGAGCATCCGGCCAGCAAGAGTTTGGCCAGAGCAGACTCCTGCTGTATGTGCACATCAATGTGGGTGGGTTGTGGGGCCTCACAGTCCACCTCGCCGACTTCTGCAGTCTCCATGTCTGTGGACATCATCTGTGAGGGAGAAAAGGAACAGCAGGAAGAAATACTTGGCAGATTTTTCAGAGGTTTCTTGAGTTGGGGGGCGACAGAGACACAGAAAGGCTGCCCCTGGCTGTGGAACTGTATCCTCAGCTCTTTTGGAGGGTTGTCTGTCAGGGAAGCCTGAGGCTGGAGCACCCTCTTTACCTCACATTTGCTTTGTGCCCCACTGCCATGGTCTCCAGGGGCCTGATGTTTGGATCAAGTGGAACCTGCATGACTTACGTCTCCACAACACCCCTGACCTGGTCTCTTCTCCCCACAGTTTTCTGAATCCAGGTCAGAGACCAAACCCCTTAAACAGTGTTTCCCCTCTAGCTGCTTCTGTAAGCTTCTGTAGCAATTATCTCTTCCCTATCAGGGTCCCAGGGACCACCTCACCAGGAAGCCCATGTTTTCTTGGATGAACGACAAACACTGACTGACTCTGCTCCCACAGAATTGAATGGTAGAAATGGAGGCCACACCTGTTCCTGGAGGTACACCCCAGTGTGTCCATTCCCCTAGCAAGTCCTCAGAGGGCCAGCCTGGAAGGATCTGGGTGAACTGGGAAACAGGCTGTGCTGAAGTGATGGTGGGCTGTCTTACCTGATTTCTCTGGGACCAGAGAAGTGTGCAGCAGGGAAGGCCCAAGCACACAGAGAGGAGCTGGCAGTAGTTGAGAACTTCAGTCCTGGTAGAAGGAAGAACTTGGGTGGGAGCCAGAAAGGGAGGGAGGAAGGGCAGCACTTCCTGGCAGTCAGCTGGGACTGAGGGCCCCTTCAGGGGCTTTCCAACAGGCAGTTCCTCACTGGACACTGGAGAGCTAGAGAAGGTGCATGAGGTAGGCACTGAGTTGGGGTTGGCACTGACTGATCCTGTGGAGTCCACCGTGCTTTTTCTCCCAGTCCCGTCAGGGCTAGAGCTTTCTGAGAAAGTGCAGGCCTGTGCCACCTTGGATGTATGAGTGTCCTTGTGTCACCTGCATCCCTGCTACAGCAGGCCTGGTCATCTACTCTTGATGGAACCCCCTGAAGTGAGGCCCTTTCCTGCGAGCTACTTGCTGGAAAACTAAGAGACTCTAGGTCAGGTCCCTGTCCCTCTACCTCTTCTTGTTCTCCTCCCTCTGGGGTCAGCTTTAAGTCAGCTCCTCCCAGACCTCTCAGTTCCAGCCCCACCCATCTCAGAGGACAGCAGGTGAGGCAGGACCCTTCAAAGCCCCGGGGTAGCCCTCCTTTGGAGTGCAGGGTCCCTTCTCTGGAGGAATCTCCAAGCCTACCCCTCAGGCTTCATCTTGGCCCAGGATCTTCTTCTTCGTTCTATCTCTGCTTTCCTGTAGGACTCTGGGGAGGGAGGGACATGTTGGACAGAGGATGTGACTCTGGAAACAGGGCTGAGGTTGGGGAGGCCAGAGTCTGGCTTTGCCTTCCATAGTTACCAGCATCTCACATCTGCGTTCTGAGAGCAGGGCCTTTGAGACCACACAGAGGTGGGACGGCTGTGGGGTGAAGTCATGGGGTCTTTCTTTTCTCTGTTTCTGGGAACTGGGAGGAGGGATATCAGACAGCCACCATCTGGAGTGGTGCCAGCAGTGATGAGAGGTTTCTTGGTGCCTAAGGCTTTAGTTCCTGCTCTGCAGAGGAAGCAAAGGGATTCTGAGTGGCCAGGACAGTGGTAGCACTGGGGGTCTTAAGGGGGTCAGCACACAGACAACTGAGACTTTATTCCTGGAACCTCAAGGGAAGGCGAAAACCTGAGGCCTTCGTTTGTGTTTCTGTGAAGTCCGAGTCTCTTCATCCCTCCTGAAGAGTTGTCAGACTCCTGTGCACAGGTGAGTGGAAGGTTCTCTGGGGTGTGGAGAGAACATGAAGGGATGCAAAAGGAGGGGAGGCCAGAGTGGTCGTCAATATCCAGTCAGAACTGAGGCTTAACCAGACTGCCCAGGAAAGCCACTGTGCAGAACTTCTTTTGGATAGAGGCAACTCATCAGAGGGGCTAAAATGGCTGTTATAAATCAATAACAGGAGAGAGTCAGGAAGCTGTGTTAAGCTTTGTGCTGATTAGAACAGAGGCAGTACTGAGGAAGTAATCAGACATTCAGGTAGGCAGAATATGAAGACCTCATGAGCCTGAGGCCCTATGGAAACTCAGGGCAGTGGTTTAATCAGTGGGAGAAAGGTGATATATACCACAGTAGAAACTGTTTTTCAGAAATTAATACCTGGGCCAGCACCACAGGTCTTTGCCTCTGTATCTACCAAATTATGACACAGTCCAAAGATCAACATCCTTTTTTAAATTACTACATGTTTGTGGTTCAAACACAACATTCATGTGTTTGTTCATGTGGGTATGTGAGTATGAATGCACATTGCCAATCATAATTTTTAAATATAAAATAACTTTTATGAAAAAAAAATCAGGAAGTGTGAGGAGGAATTTACAAAAGCTTAAACTAAAAAATGCTTTTCAAAAACAAACAGCCAGCCAGCTGCTGAAACATGATAGAACCAAGCTGGAGAGCTCGCGCAAGAGGCTTTACTTGGAGTACTGGGGAACTGTTATTTTTATTTTTTTTTTTACACAGGATCTCATTGTGTACCTGGCTGACCCAGAACTTGCTATGTAGGCCAGGCTATCCTCCAACTCACAGAAATCCACCTGCCTCTGCCTCCAGAGTGTTGGGATTAAAGGTGTGCGCCACCACACCTGGAGGGAACTTTTTGCAATACATCCATTTCTATGCCTTCATTGTAGCTGTGTTTGGGTGAAGATGAACATGTCAGACTTCAAGATAAGCATTGAAAATGGAGCAAGTCTTTGTATTAAATTAAAACATGTAATAAAATGTGATATCTCTTCAGTAAAACTGAAGGAAGCAGACGTTGCTGGCACACTCAGGGAGTGGGGAGAGTGGCTCCATTCTTGGATGATGCTCCTACGTGATCATTGCTACCACATCCACGGGGTGGGAGTTAACTGACAACAGCCACTAAAAGTGCATTATTCCTTCCATCCTGGTTGTGATCCAAAGGGGTTGGAAATAACCTTGGTGTCTGTCAATAGGATACTGTTCCAGTATTTTGACACACACACACACACACACACACACACACACACATGCATACATAGGAGTATTATGCAGTCATACAAATGGAAGCTTTGGACAGACTGGTGTAGGATGATGCTAAAACATGGACACAGTAACACCTTGTTGTACAGGGCCATGTATGTTAGGTGGCCATTTGTGAGGAAGGGTGAGGGAGTATGTTTACATACTCTTGTGTACAAAATATGCCACTGGAGGCTCTGAAAGAAGCTGGTCATGTTCCCATGGAAGCAACTAAGCAACTGGGTGGAGATACAAAGGAAGGTTTTAAGTTATACTCTCTTTGGTACTTTTGTGTATATTTGTATAGTCTATGTGCATATGTGATGATATGTATCTGGGCACATATGTGTATGTGTAGGTGCACACATCTGTGTGAGCATGCCTGTGGAAGCCCAAAGTTGACATTGCATGCTTTGTCAACTTGATTAACCTCTATTTAATTGAGGTGGGCTCTCCCAGCTAAATGCAGGGCTTAGCTAGGCAGCTTGCCTGAGGATCCTTCTCTACCTCCTGAGTGCTGGGATCACAGGAAGCCATCAAGCCTGCTTGGCACTTGCATGGATCCTGGGATCTGAAGGCTGGTCCTTGGCCCTCTTTTCAGCTTTCTAACTAGTAAAAGTATCAAGGAATGTGATGGTGTGTGTGTAAACTTCAGTTCCATTTTGTCCCACTGAGACCCAAGCCAAGCTCTGTTAGGCAGCCTCATGTGACTGTGACTAAAACAACTTTAAGAGGGATAGATTTATAGGTTTGTTTGCATGGGTTGCTGCTTTTGGCATTTTGAGCTGAGGTCAGGCCATTGCTCTGGGCCCCAGGCAAGGCAAATATAAGGGCAGAGGGAATGTGTCCTAGAGGCTGTTTACCTCAAAGTGGTCAGGAAGGAAAGAGAGAGGGAAGAGGGCAGAGAGGGGAGAAATGAATATGAGGGGGGGGATTAGATGCTCTTCAAAGGCAACTCTATTGACTTACATCTTCCAACCAATTCCCGCTTCCTAAGTCACCACAATTCCCACCACCAAAAGCCTCTCCAGCCAAGCAAGCTGTGTGAGCCTGTGAGGAGCACCACATAAGAGCATCAGACGTTCAAACAATAACATTGCATTAATCCTTTGGGGAAGAGGCCCAGGGCTGTGCCTGGTAAAAGGCTCTAGAGGTGATTTGAATCTCGAATCAGGGCCACTGTGACAAGGTATCTGCACTGCTTGGACGATCTTCACCTTGAGCCCCTGAGCCATCCCTTACTCCACTTTACCTGTCCTAATCCCTGCACTTCATCTATCTCTGTTGTTTTCCCCAGCAAGGAAGATGGCCCAAACCACAGTGACTGTGAATGGAGTCAAAGTGGCCTCTGCACACCCCCAGTCCAGTCACATCAGCATCCACATCCACCACAAATCTGCTTTGGAGCAGCTGCTGGGAGCTATGGGCTCCCTGAAGACGTTTCTCTCCTGCCCTCAGGCCAAGGCCAAAATCCACTATGGGCAGCTGTCTCTGGGGGTGAGAGTGGAGTGGTTGTGGGTTACTGAGGTGACACAGAGGGTGGGGGCTCCCCTCTTGGATAGGATGCAAAGGAAAGTGTGCCGAATCCTCAGGGAAGCACACAAGTTCACAGGTCCCCTTGCATTTGGAGCAAGGATTTGGAATTTTCTCTGCAGGGATTCAGATGGAAAGGCATAACTAATATCCTCTTTGGCACATAGAAGGCTGTGTCTGACAGAGACCGGGTGACGGGAGAAGAGTTTCAGGGCTGTGAGTTCAGTTCTTCCATTGAGTTAGTTCATGGGGGCTAAGGGCTGCAGGTGCAAGACAAGACTAACCAAACCCTTCAAGGAGAGGCGGAGAGGACCCCTGAGCCACTGCCTAGAAGCATTCAGCATGACTAGAGTTAAAAGTAGATCCAGTGACATAAGTAAGGGGACATCACGCCTGAGGATCTGTTGTGTGAGCAAGGCCCTGAGCTCAATGGGAACAGAAGTAGACAGGGAGCAGCAGGATGCAAAGGAAAGGACTTCCGAGGTAAAGGAGTGCCAGGAACAGGGCAGCCGGTGCTGTAAGTATAAAGACTGGAGGGGAAGGGACTCATGGCTGATAAGAACCCATTTTGCCAGAAGCTGTGAGTGACAGGGGAAGGAGCTTGGAACCAGCTTTTGTGCATGAGTTTTGAGGACAAACTGGGCTCGGGCTGCCTCAGAACCAGGAGGAGCCCAGGTAAGAAGAATCCAGGCTCTGCACTTGTGTGTCAGAGCGGATGTAATGAAGAGAAACAGGAATCCAGATCTTTTGAATGGAGCCCCCCTAACTTGGGATGGGTTTGGGGTGAAAGGAAGAAATAAGACCAGGACATGCCGAAGTTTAGAGAAGATGGTGAGAACCCTGGGAGACAGGAGAGACCATCCTTGGGGTGTCGGGCTTGGTATAATCTAATGGATGAATCCAAGGCGCTGGAAGGACATGCAGATGGGGTACAGGAGTCAGTGACAGTTGGGTTTTCTAGGAGAACACTTGTCAGAGTTAGGTCTGTCTGTGGTTTATTGGGGATGTGCCAATGAGATGAGGAGACCGGGATGGGCTCGAGCAGTGGGGAGCATCACACAGTAGGATAGCCTGTCGGGAAACTCCATGGTTCAAGGAAATGGCTCTTTAAATGCCACCTTGCTTCATCACTGCCTGGGATGATTCCTTAAAGAGCCTACCTTGAGCTTGGGAGACTGAGGCATGAAGGTAGGCTATCTGTAGCCACACCTTTCTCTTTGGCACATTGTTCCCCACGGATAAGATCTTATAATAGTCTATGCTGGCCTCAAATTAGCCATGTGTCAAGGATGGCCTTGAACTTCTGAATGCCCTGCCTCCACTTTCAAATGCTGGGTTTTCAGGCATGGATAACCTCATCAAGGCTTATTTGGCTCTGGGAATTGAATCCAAGGGCTCATGTATGTCTCTGCATGTTCATCTCCTGCCCCTCAGCACTACACAGAGCCCGCCACATTGTATTTGGATATGAGAGTTAGGTTGGGGTCAGATGCTGAATGTGTGTGCTAGATTTGACAGGATGATATTCGGGAGGGAGAAGGAGATGGGAATGGTAAGAATCGGCAGAAAGTGGTGACATTAAGGAATGGTAACGCAAGACAGATAGATGGAGATCAACGCAGACCAGTGTGACTCAGTGGCTGTTAAGACAGATCCTTCCAGAGTCAGAGCTGCAAGGAAGCTAAAGCAGAGGAAAGGCCCTGGGTCGGAGCTGGGCAGTTATCCCTGGGCTGTGAAGGGAGTTGATTTTTTTCCCTCCTGTCTTGCAGGTGACTCAGATATTGCTGGGGCTTGTGAGCTGTGTTCTTGGAGTGTGTCTCTACTTTGGGCCTTGGACTGAGCTGTGTGCCTCTGGCTGTGCCTTCTGGTCAGGGTCTGTGGTAAGTAAGAAACTAGCAAGGAGCTCTGTGGAGGCAAAACGAAACAGTTGCCTTGGGGCTGGAGAAAACCTTCTGAAGCACTTTTTTCTTTTTTCCTGGGCAAGATTAGGAAGGGCAGGGCATAGGTGACAAGTGTCTGTTCATAGGCTGGTTTGTTTGGTTGGTTTTTGTTTTTGTTTTTTGGGCTTGCTTGCCTTTTGAACCCTCCTTTAGCTGGGCTGTTCTAGGAGCTGTTGGTGAAAGCATGATGAGAAACCTAGCCAAAAAAGTAAACTGGAGGCTATTTGTTTTTCTGGTGTCTTCTCTTTCCAGGCAATCGTAGCTGGAGCTGGTACCCTAGTCCATGAGAAGCGGCAGGGAAAACTGACCGTGAGTCTCAGCTTCTTTATCAACCCTGTCCACCTACAGCCTCCAAAATAGCTGCCATCCCTGCACTTTTCTACCTTTTATCCTTTAGTTATCAATAAAATGGGTCTTTCCTGGGGGGCTAGAAGGGGCTTCTTGCCATAGCAGCAGGGGAAGCTGGGCAGGTTTGAGACTGTGGTTCTGTGACTCTGCCACTGAGGAGCAGAATCTGCATCTGGACGTCTCTCTTCTAGGGTCACGTATCACGTCTGCTCCTTCTGGCTTGCATTGCTACAGCTGTAGCTGCTACTGTTCTGGGTGTGAACAGCTTAATCTGGCAAACCAGTGTTCCCTACTATTTTGAGATCAGTTCCACATGCGACTCCTTGCAATCAAGCATGGACCGTGGGTATGAGTCAGCACAATACACTGACTCAGTCTGGAAGACAGAGAGGTGCAGAGAGTACCTGAACATGATGATGGTGAGAATGGATCCCACACAACCCTCACTCTCAGGGACTGGAGCCCTGGAGGGCAGGAATGAACAAGCTTTGTGAACTTTGGTTAGAAAGCAGTCATTGAAGCTGAGGGCGTTTCCCTGAATTAAAGGTGTAGGGGGGACAGACTGCAGACCATTCCTCTGTCCTTTTTATTGAATGACTATTCTGCTTACCTACTTATGGATGCATAAGATATCACCCCCAGATATGATAGATTTAAATGCCACTTTGTTTATAGTTTTCATGGTTCTCTGGGGGGGCTGAGTTGACACAGTTCACACCTCGGTTTTCCTAGAGAGATAGCGGGTGTGGTCGTCCACGAGCTCACTGGAGCTGGGCATTCACACTGAGGCCCTTATGTGGCAGGCAGATGATGTGGCTCTTGGCTGGGAACTCAGCTGGGCTGTCATCCTGAGAACCTATAGCAGCTTCTTCATGTGCCTCTGGCTTCCCAGTACAGCAATCAGGTCCCAGGAATATGGTAAGCTTGTCAAGTGGCAGGAATTGAAACTGCCAGGCCAATCAAGGGCTGCCCATTGATGGCATGGTGTCATTTCCACCAGTCAAGCAAGGGATTAGAAATGGAGGCCACCTCATCGCTAGAAGATGCCACCTGCCTTTCTGGAAAGTGTCTGGACTGAGTGTGGCTTCGGTAAGGTCAGGTGATGTGAATCAGGGGAACCAACACTTGACTGAGTCTGTTCCTCCTTTGCCTCTAGAATTTGTTCCTAGCAATCTGCATCCTTCTCACAGTTGTCTGTATCCTGAAGATTGTTGTGTCTGTGGCTTCCCTGGGACTAAGTCTCCGAAGTCTGTGTGGCCGGAGCGCCCAGGCCCTGGTGAGTGTTCAGGAAGGGGCTTGCTGGACAGTATGGATCTGGGCAGTGAAAACGGGGGAGTAGCACATGGGTTTGGAAGTCCCTGATCCTCACTCGTCCCTCATTGTCTGTGGAGTGTGGACCCATCTCATGTCCTGGCTGGCTTCTGCTACATCATGCCTCTCTGGCTGCCTTCACACTCATTCCCCACTCTGTCAAAGTCCATGTCTCAGTTTCCCTACTCCGCCCCTCATCTTTCCTGTTGGAGATTCTGTCTGTCCTTTCTTCTGCTGATTTCAACTGTGGAAGCCTCCATGTGCTTTATCTTCCATTCATTCCATTCCATTCCTCCAATTGTCTTTTCAGAATGATGAAGAAACAGAGAAGAAGCTTCTCGGGGGGGATTCAGCACCCACCTCCCCAACCAAAGAGAAGATCCCTGTTATCCTGTGAGCTCCAAACTCACATGTGTCCCTGTGCAGAGTAATCCAGGGAGGACACCACTGCTCCCAGGGCCTCTTCTGGCCCCGCAGCACACACCTACTTCTTATGTAGCCTCTATCCAGCCCTCTTTCTCTTTCTCTCTCCCCATTCTCCTCATGCCAATGTCGTTTCTTCCATGAACAGATATGTCATTTTCTCCAATGCTGATAAAGCAGAAACAAACATAAAAAAATTCACTCTCACAGAAAGGTGCGGTCTCTTCATTGATACAGACAATTAGCCAGGAAAGGCCATTCCTTGAGTTTCCATGTGGGCAGAAGAGTGGTAGTGGGGCCTGGTAGCAATTGTATGCCTCTGATGTCACTCACGCCCTTCTTCAGGGTTTGCCTTCATTCTACTATGTAAAGTGAATGTAACCCAAGTGCCTAGAATCTTCTTCATCATTATTTGGTTTCCCTTCCTGATGCGGTGATAAATACTCTGGCAAAAACAACTTGTGGGAAAAAGGGTTTATCTTAGTATGCTGTCTATCTTAGGAGAGGGGGGTGTCAAAGCAGCAGGAGCCTGAAGCAGCTGGTCATATCACATCCACAGTCAGAAGCAGAGAATGATCAATGTGTACATACTAATGCTTGGCTCACTTTCTCTGCTCTTAGTTCAGGATTCCATACCTAGGGAATGGTGGCTCCCGTCATGGATGGGTCTTTCCCCCCAATTAATATAATCAAATTACACCCACTCCCACCACACGTACATGTATGCTGAGAAGCCCATTTTTTTCAGATGATCCTACATACTGTCAAATTGATTCTCCCAGAACCCAGCCCACTACATGTTCAGGGGTCACCTGCCATAGGCAGGCCTATAGGTTTTTGTCTCATGGAATTAAAGACATAATTTGTTTAGAAGGTGAGGTATCATACCACAAAGAGTGTGAAGTGCCAGGCAAGAAAGTAGCATGAAGTGTTTGTCGAGTTTCTGTCAGAGGTGAGGAACACAAGGAAGTTAGAAAGATGACACTCTGGGAAAGGCTCTTATTGCTATTGGTACTTGACTAGTTGGGGCAGTGATGAGCATTCCTCTGCTTCAGTGTGCACTGGCACATATGGTAGTGCCCAGGTACCTGGTCATTACCTAAATCTCAAGAAACTGTGACTTACTTAGGCAGGAGTACTTCTTAGTTGTCATTCATAGATGCCCAGGATTCCACCTGCAAAGATTCCAGCCCGTAGTATAGCAGGGGCAGTACTGGATACCTCAGAGGCCAAGAGAGGGCATAATTTCATCAACTTCTGAGGTCGGAGGTCATAGGCATTATGTGGTATGATTACTACCTCCCTCTCAAAATCTATGTTGAATGTGCAATCCCCAGTGGCTCAGAATGTGACCATGTTTGGAGATAAAATCTTTTCATAGAGGGTTGAAATGGAGTTATCAGGGTGGGTCCAAATCCAACATGACTGGTCTTCTTATAGAAAGAGGACGTTGTGAAGATACAGGGGGAAGACAGCCATTTTTGAGCCAAAAAAAGCCCCAAGGGAAAATTGTTCGTGCCTTCATCCCAGGCATATTTTTATTAAGTCAAAAAGAGGAAGGAGAGTATGTTAGAAAAGAGAACTGATAATGTCTCAGTCAGCAAGCCTATCTGTCCTAGGGTACTGTTCCTGAGGAGGAAAATATGTCTTCTTAGCACAGATAGGGAAGTAACAACAGACCAAACTAAGAATACCACCAAAGTCCAACTTTCATGGCCCAATGAGTTTACTGACATTACTTATAAGAGTGTGTGTTAGGGGCTACTTACAGGAACAGAGATGACTCAAAGGTACCACTATCATCTAAAACCCACCCTAGCATGAGTGACAACCTGTAAAACCTGGGATCATGGAATTATCTACATAATGTACAGGCAGCTTAATGGGTTGGAGAATTTTCTCCAGGCAGTTTGGCTGACCTAAACCTCCTCAGTAATCTTCCCTGCTTATATAATTTTAGAGAGAGTAAGAATTTCTTTGGATATGTTTTTCTTCTCTATAGACATGTCACCTCTCTTCCTACTTTTGTTTAGTTGGGAAAGCCAGCATCCATCTCTCTTCAGAAAGCTTTGCCTTGCCAGTAAAATTGTGTATACAAACGGGAGTGACGCAGGGTCCCTGATGGACTCCTGAGATCGTCTCCAGCCTGTTTGTATATAATGCTTTTAATGGCATTTTTAAATCCACAGGGCATAAACAGGAAAGGCTTCCTCCTCCTCCTTGTCCCCCTCCCTTCCCCTCTCTGTTTTTCCTTCTGTGTATTCCAGGCCGTTGGGTCCTCTACCCTCAGGATCAGATTCCAGCTTTCACAGATTGGCCATTAAAGGGTGTGCTGGTTGGTGTTTTTGTTAACTTGACACAAACCAGGGTCAATTGGCAAAAGGGAAGCTCAACTGAGAAAGTGCCTCCAGAGGCAAACCTTTGGGAATTTTCTCGTTAATGATTGATGTGGGACAGTGACGCCTACTGTTGGCATGGCTGGGACACCTATGGGCAGGTGGCCCTAGTTGTATAAGAGCAGACTGAGCAAGCTGTAGGGAGCAAATCAGTAAACAACACCCCTCTGTGACCTCTGCTTCACTGCCTGACTCTTCTGTAAGTTCCTGCCCCAATTTTCCTTCATCCAACGGATGTTTTTGGCTTTGGTTTATAAGCAGTGGGTGCTGGGCATATGTACTATTATTGCTTAGTCTGGGAAGTACTTTGGAATTCCCCTGTTCACCACTGCATTAGTTGTCTGTGTTTTTCTAACTGCCTGGAAAGCCACATTTAAAGGAGAGAAATCTGAGCTGAAGGCAGGAAGCTACTCCCTTGTGGCAAGATTAAATATATATTACCCTTTGACAGCATGTCTCTTTGGATGTTTCTGATAAAACTCTTTGCCTCCAACTCTGCAGAGAAGATTCTAGACTTTCATATCTGAAGAAGAGACTGAAAACAAACAAACAAACAAAAACAAAACAAAACAAAACAAAGCAACAAAGCTTTTGGAAAACTTAATAAACACAATTCCCTTCTGAAGTAGGGAGATAGTCTCTAGGTAGCCACATTTAGGAGCAACTTGCTATACTTAGGTAAAGTCTGCTGCCCCTTTAAATGTCTCTCAAAGTGCCTTTAGGGATGTGCTCTGTTGTGATTTGCCTTGAACCTGCAGCCTTTCAGAGAAATGTCCAAGGACCAGCCAAAAGCTCTGAGTCAGTCTTACATAATTCTTTGAGGTGATCTAGGATAATCTTTACTCATTTTAATGCAAAATTCTCTCAAAGGTGTTTGCAGCCACACCATTGGTTTGCTTACTTGTCAAATGTGTGACATATGAACTTGAACTGAGAATGGAGTGTGTGCCCCCCTCCATCCCCACCCCCACGGTAAATGAGGTTTCCTAGCCAAACACCTGTGAGTTCCCCAAGAAAAACTACTGCTTTGAGAGCGACCTCTAGGGCTGCCCTTACTTGCTGCTCTATGTCTCCTTATGTTCCTCAGCTCTGCCGTCACTGAGAGATGAAGCCATTGCATTTCTTCCATACCCGGAATAAGACACTAAAATCCCTTGTCTCTGCTTGGAACATCTTCAGGATTTACCATCCAGTTCACCCCTCTCTACTCCTCACATCCCCACGGCTGACAGGTCTCTTCCTACCTCCTCTTTCCCTTCCTTCCCCACACTCAGGAAACATGTTGTCATCTACTGATGTCCCTAGAAACTTATTTCAAAAATATATGCATGTGTCTGTCAACCCTCATCAGGAAAGCTTCTTATTACAGTAGAACACAGAGACCACGACTGGTCAAAGTGCAGAGAATAAGAGACTGTGGAACACCAATCCCAAAATGGGACAATCCCCAAATGGGACATTTATATGACACCTCCTCCAGGGATAATCACAGAAGGGGCAGAAAGATTATAAATGCCATAGGTAGGGGACAGTGTTTTCTAGATACAGCAGAACAGTTGCACAAATGAATTGACAGCAGTTGAGACAGCATACACAAGACCTGCATAGTCTCAGGCCAGACGAAATTCCAGCATGGAGAGGGGAGGGGACACTAAGTCCCATCCTTAGCTAAGGAGCCATCAGCAATTGATAGCTACTGGGAGAGAGAAAGTTAGTTTCCTTAAGGGTGTGGCCCCTAGTGGGCTGACCACACATTCAAGAGTATCTGGACAGCATGAACTATACTTGATAGGAAGAAAAATAAGAATCAGGAGGAGGAGGAGGAGGAGGAGGAGGGGGAAGGGGATGAGGGAAGAGGAGGAGGGATGAACTTGGGTAAGTAGGGAAGGGAAGGTGGATCTGGGAGGGGTGGGGAGATGGGGTAAACATGATAAAAATGCATTGTTTTCATTTAAAGATATTAACTGGGATAATAAAATGTATTTACTCATAATTCAATTTTATAATAATTAATATCTGAAAAATATACTACTATGAGAAGTCTAGGAATTCTTGTTTTGAATTTCAGTTCTCTTGTGATTCATTTCAATCCTATTAATTAGATGTTTCAATACATTTGACATTAATGAGCAGTTACTGGGGTCTCTATTAAGAAAAAGATGGCCTTACAATTCAGATCACTGTTCTTCATCCTCCAAGTACAAGCTTTATAGTTTCTTCCTTTTTTAGAATTAATTTTTAAGAATTATGAGAATTACGAGGTTCATTATGCTATTTTCATATATATATGTCCTTTGCTTACATTCACACCATTAGCCTCTCCTGTTCCCTCTCCCCTCTCCTGCTGGCCCTTTTCATTCTCCCTAATAGTTGTGTTTCTCCAACTATGTCAAATGTATATACATGTATTCACACACACACACACACACACACACGATCTAGATGAATGCATGTGATTTTTATCTTTTTCCTCCATTACTCTCCTTGTCCACTACTCTTCCTTCCTGATCTTCCACTTAAGTATCTTTAGCTGTGTGGCTTACTTCTGGGCCCTCCAGTCTATTCTCTTGGCCCACACACCTGCGGGTTTTGCCAGTACTGTAATTATTCCTGTCAAATGACTCAGTATTATAACGTAAAGTTGGGTATGATGATATAACTACAGCATTATATTTATTTTTGTTGAGGATTGCTTTGGCTGTATGGGTTTTTTTGTGGAGTCTTGAGTGCAAACCACTCTGGCCACTAAGGGAATCAATAAAAATTCTTGGAAAAAGTTTTTTCCATTTTTTATTGGTTATTTTATTTATTTACAATTCAAAATGTTATCTCCCTTCCCAGTTTCCCCTCCACAAGCCCCCTATTCCCTCCTCCCTCCCCCTGCCTCTAGGAGGCTGTTTCCCTACCCACCCACTCCTGCCTCAGCTATCCTAGCCTTTCTTTAATTTTTTTTTATTCGATCGTTTCTTTATTTACATTTCAAATGTTTTCCCCTTCTCAGATCTCCCCTTCAGAAACTCCATATCCCATCCCCCCTCTCCCTGCCTCTATGAGGATGCTCCCCCACCCACCCACTCCCGTCCTTCTGCCCTGGCATTCGAACACCCTCAGGCCTCTCCTCCCCCTGATGGCTAACAAGGCCCTCCTCTGCTGCACCATGAGTCCCTCCATGTGTTTGGTTGGTGGTTGGGTCTCTGGGAGCATCTCGAAGGGTCAGGCCAGTTGACACTGTTGCTCCCTCCATGGGACTGCAAACTCCCTCAGCTCCTTCTGACACTTCTCCAACTCTTCTATTGGGACTGAAATTATTATATAACTCAGCTCTCTCTCAGCTATACAGCATATATATATATACGGCTAAAGGACCCACCATAAGTCAATGTCCCAAAGGTGTATTTTGCCAAGTTTTGGAATCAGTCTAGATGTCCATAAAGAGATGACTGGATAAAGAAACTGTGATGCATATATATGCTAAAGTTGTTATTATTATCATTCAGGGAACAATGGAGTTTTATTTGACCGTAAAGAAGAATTTGAAAATGTTTGAGCTGTTCTTGCTTTTCTGGGACTTTTGAGTCGCATCATTAGTTTATTTACTGGTGATGTCTCTAATTTTTAACTGTAAAAATTCTTTATTTTAATTTATTCTTTGGTAATTTCATATGTGAATACAAGGTGTTTAGATTATATCCGCCCCTGATCTCCCTCCAAGTCTATGACTTAAAATGCTAACACTCATAGCTGTTTTCTTCCATTTTAGAACTGTCTTTCCTCCAGTCAGCAAGATGGCACAGAAGATAAAGGTGCTTGCCACGTAAGCCTAGTGACCTGAGTTTGATCCCTGGAACTCACAGAAAGGTGGAAGGAGAGACAAGAGACAACTTCACGATTGTTCTCTGACTTCCACACTCATGCTGTGGCACCTCCTGACCCCTGCACTTGTAATGACAGTAAGTTTTCAAGAGTAACTACTTTTCTTGTATCACAAAGATTCTGGTAAGTCACATTTCCATTTTCATTTTATTCTAGAAATTTTCATTTTTCCTTTTTGCTTTTTGAATGACCCTTAAACCATGTAAGAGTGTGTTGTTTATTCTCCATACGTTTGTACAGTTTTGTCGTTTCTCTTGCTAGTGATTTTGATTTTTGTTCTATATGATACGATATTTTCATATTTGTGAGACTTATTTTGTGATTTAAATGTGATCCACTTGAGGGATAATTATATAGGCTGCCAAGAATAATGTGTACACTACAGTTACTGTATAAAATACAATAGAACTCTGTAGATGTCTGTGAAGTTCATTTGATCTATGGTACAGTATAATTCAGAAATTTCTCTGATCTTGTTTAATCCAGATGACTATATACAGATGAGAGTAGTTTTTTTTAAAACACCCATCCATTGTTATTGGACCATCTGCCCCTTTATATCTGGTAGTGCTTGCTTTGTGAAGTTGGCTGCACCAATGTTCAGTGCACCTATGTTTATAGCAGTAATTATATCTTGATGAGTAGGTCCCTTAATTAATATAGGGCGGGTTACTTAGTCTTTTCTGATTGAATTTTGTTTGAAGTCCACTTTGTCAAATGTGCCTATGGTTATTTCTATTTATCAGGAGCTTCTACTTGTTTGGTATTTTTGCTTCTAACCCTTCCTTTTCAGTGGGTGTATGTCCTTGTCCGTCAGTTCTAAATTTTGCAGATAGTGGAAAGCTGGATCTGGTCTTTAAGTCCAGTCCTGAAGCTGAAAAGAGAATGCGCACATAGCACAGAAATGGAGGAGGGGAGCGTGGAGGGTGGCCTGTGGGATACTGTAATGGGAAGATGGAGCAGAGCAGAGCATGCGTGAGATAGAACAACAGGGTACCCATGGAGCCCCATGCCCTCCTTTTGTCACTGTCTTGTGTCAGGGGCATGAGCCCAGAGTCAAATGCAGGGTCATGTGGCCAAATAAAGCTTTCAGCAATTGAGGACTTTTTGTTCTTATGAAAAACAGTCCTGGATGTCTCTTGTTTCCGTTCCTTTTAGACTTGGGATAAGCTGGAGTGTATGGAACTGGGGGTGGGGTGAGAGAGATTCATGCGGAGCAGGGAAGCTGGAGCAACAGGGCAATAAACAATGATCCCTGTGGCAGTGTAGGCAAACACTGGTGGGACTTTGGACCTTAATAGTGTCGAACGGGAAGTGATTTTCGGGAAGTGATTAGAGCAGTACTCAGGCAGAGCAAACTTTACTTGATGCGTCTTTTAAAAGAACATGAAGTTGGGTGGGTAGGGGTGTGGGGAGAACTGGGGAGGAGTTGAATGGGGGAGAGAAAATGATCAAAATATATTGTATGAAAAACTTTAAAAGAATACAAAGTTGGGTGGATATGGAAGGGGATGGATCTTGTTTTTAAGTCTGTCTCTCTCTCTCTCTCTCTCTCTCTCTCTCTCTCTCTCTCTCTCTCTCTCTCTGTGTGTGTGTGTGCGTGCGTGCGCGCGCGCGCTATGTGTGTCTGCAGAGCCCAGAGGTGTTGAATCCCCTAGAGATGGGTTTACAGGTGGTTGCATGATGTCCCATGTGCAGTATGTGCTCTTAGCTGCTGTGCCATCTCTCCAACCCTGGAAGGAACATTTGTTATGGGCTCACTAAGAATTTTACCTGCAAAATGTTAAGTTGGAGTGGCTTATTAGAGATCAAGTTGAGATGTTGAGAAGATAGTTGGGCACATTAGTTTAGAGTTCAAAATCATTTGGCCCCGTTGTTGTTGTTGTTGTTTTGTCAGACAGATTAAATTTAACAAAGAAAAGATTCAAGGATTGGACAGTAGCCTGAACCAGTAAAAGTTCAGAGAGGACCACCAGGCAACTGTCTGCCCAAGTTGAAAGAAAAAAAAAAGACGACGCAGAGAGAAAAAACGGGTTGGCTACAGCTCAGCCTTCCCCTTTCATGGCTGTGTCTGAACAGTTGGCCACCTCTGCTGAAAGCTTGGCTGCCCTGATTGGCTGAGACTCATGTACTTACCTTAAGACTGTGCTCACAAGTTAGGTCAGGGATCCATCTATATATTAAGCTACAGTGTGCCACTGGCAGAGGCAAATTTAATTAACTTTACAAGTTTGTACATATTAACATGGGAGTTGACAATAAACTTCAATAGTAACAACATTTGTCTGCCTTCTCTACACTGAAGCAATGTTATCAGATGGACAGCAGTTGGCAATCTCCAAACATTTGCTGGATAAATAAATAAATGCCATGAAATGTTTTTATCTAATTGTGTGGTTTGAGCCATCTGTACTTTATCTGTTTGTATAATGACCATCATGACCTACCCGGGAGGTAATTGAATTTGGTGGTGTTCTTCAGCATCTATTGGAAAAACATCACCATAGAGAAGAAGAAGCACCTTGGGGTTCCCTCAAGCTCTACCACCAGTTTTGGTTGAGACTTAAAACGGGGGAAACTTTATGAAACACTGAGTTGGTGTTAGTACAGAATTTCAGAACAGATGGCCTCAGAAGCCATTCCCACTTTCTATTAGCAGCCCTAGATTCAGCAGAGATCTTTTTCGTTTCTGACAGGCTAAATGTCCTGATGGGACATTGTCTTCAAATCCAGGAATAAAGCATGTTGCTCAAACTTACCTATACTACAGATCATATGCTCTGGCCCATGGTTTCAGGCATGGACACCCAGCCCAAGTCAGTCATGTCAGCACATCTACAGCTTCTGGGTCACACTTCCAGAAAAGGCTGCATTTAAAGCCAGAGGCTGCAATGTAGGGTCTATGGCTGCTGTTGGCCACCTCCACCCTTCCCATCCCACTCCTGTCTGGATCTGCCAAAGATCCCCTCCAGCTTGAAGGTGAAGACCATGTGCTGAAATCAGACCCTAGAGGTGGGGAACGTTTCTCCTGCAATTGTTCCCTGAGTGCTGAGCTTAGCCATGCTTGACTCCCCCTGCTGTTGAATGAGTCCTGCTTCCTACACAAAATGTTAGACACACTAGGGTGCAGTAACTGATGTCTCAGTGGTTCCCTCTCAATCTCCAGGTCCTGGTCCTGTGGGGCAGAACTCCAAAGCTTCCTGAGTAAGGGTGCTGTTTCTGGGGAGACCCCAAGTGGGCTGTGAAGAGATGCCATGTGGAAAAGACAGACTAGTGGAAGGGTGTCACATATGCATGCGGGAGCAACTCTTGTTGGTCAAGGCTGCTTTCCTTAGGATGCTGTACATAAGCTCAGGTTCTGCAAATGCACGTATAAAATGTATATTTATATACATGTAAAAGTATATGTGTGTGTTATACCACAGCACTGCTTGCTATGTGAATTCTTTTACAGTACAAACCAAACTGTATGTGATTCATGAACAACTAACTGCTGAATGATCTCTTTTCCTTTTCAAGAGGTCTTGATTCCCATGTTTGTAAGACAAAGAGACTGGGTATCCACAGACACGGGTTGACCTTTTGCTTTGTAGTTTGTCTAGAAAAGCATCCCCTTAATTACTTACTACAGAGTGCAAAGAGAGAGTTAAAGGCACGCTCTCTGTTGACTCTACCAAATGGAAGATGCTGTATTTCCTTTTAGTGGGGGGGGGCAGAATATGGAACATATTTAAATTAAATGTTATTTAAAAATGAAGCAGCAACAAGATTCCAGCTTTTAAAAATAAAGCACTAAATGAGAATATATGAATGTCTATGTATATGGATTTTTTTCTTAGTCAGGGTTTCAATTCCTGCACAAACATCATGACCAAGATGCAAGTTGGGGAGGAAAGGGTTTATTCAGCTTACACTTCCAATCATCACGAAAAAGAAGCCAGGACTGAAACTCAAGCAGGTCAGGAAGCAGGAGCTGATGCAGAGGCCATGAAGGAATGCTGCTTACTGGCCTGCTTCCTTCTCCTGGCTTGCTTATAGAGCCCAAGACTACCAGCCTACAGATGGTACCACTCACAAGGGGCCCTCCTGATCTCTAATTGAGAAAATGCCTTACAGCTGTATCTCATGGAGGCATTTTCTCACCTGAAGCTCCTTTCTCTGTGATAACTTCAGCTTGTGTCAAGTTGACACATAAAACCACCCAGTACAGATTTCAAAACAAACAAAGACATATATATATATATATATGTGTGTGTGTGTGTGTGTGTGTGTGTGTTATATATAAGCTTCACTGTAAGCACGTAGGTTTTCTTTCCCACGTGTTCTTTTAGACAAGAGAATTGTGTTAGACTACATACATTATTGTAAAGTGGCATTGGATGGAAGCTTTGTTTATAAGTATCACAGAGAAGCATGGTTTGCATCATTTCTGGTAACTTATCCTCAGTGAAACCTTCCAGCATCCTCTTTTTGGGGGGAAGGGTGAGGTTATTCTGTAACCAATCAAACCACCTGAACATGTTTGTAAGTAAGTAAGTCTGAAAACATCCTTTAATTAAATGAGGAAAAGAGAATATAAATGTGTACTTATGGCTGTTAATTTTTAAGTACACAGAACCATAGAGAGTTCAAGTCACTTAAATCTCCATCAAGACCAATAACAACAAAAATATTTTTTACACTGTTAAATCCACCATTATGGATAAAACTGGTGCAAATTGGTCAAATGGATACAACAACCACTGATGTCTAAGCTGGCATATTGGCAGCTAATACATAGTCAATAAAGTTTAAAAGATCTTGTAGCCGGGCATGGGGAGGTATAATGTCTTTAACCCCTGCATTTAGAGGCATAGGCAGGATGATCTCTGTGAGTTCAAGTCCAGTCTTGTCTACAGAATGAGTTCCAAGCCAGCCAGGGCTACACAGAGAGACTGTCTCAAATAAATAAGTAGTGAATAAATAAATACCTAGCCTCTCATCTTCTTTGCCACGGCTCTTCTCAAGAGGTCCGTTCTAAAACTACATTGATGAACTTTCCAGTTTGCGTTCTCTTCCTCACATTTTCGATGTTTCCGCTCTAATTCCCTGTGCTGCGTTTCAGAAGTCCTTCCTATCTGCTCACAGCGCAGCCAGAGCTCTGTTTCAGGGTCCCGCAGGTTTTGCACTTTTGTTTGGACTTTCATCTCAAACACCTGCTCCGTCTCTATCTGCGTCTCGGTGGCATGGTCTACCTTTCTTCTTCTGTCTGCACCACAGCGTTCTTCATAATGGCCCTGGCTTTTGTTGCTATGCACTCCACTCAAGTTATAGCTGATTGCTTTCTGCTTCTGTGACTCTTCCTCTCAGTGAGCACAATTACAAACCCTTCGAGCCCTGCCTGTGTGTTCTTACATATTACTTAGAATTGTAAACTCACAGTGTTCACCATTTTCAACTTAGCTCCACCCCAAGGCACATCCTCCCTCTCTGACCCTACCCCTAGCTACTTCCTTGATGGTATTCGCTGCAGAGCATGCACAGCAGGGGGTAAGCTGGCCTGTGTCTTCTAAACACCTTCCTTCCTTCTTTACCACGTGTTTCTGGAAATCCATGTATGCTCATTTCACATCCATGGATTTGTCTCATTACCTGGTTTTTAAACTGCTGGTGTCCCTCTAGCGTCTGCTTTGGCAACTGTGAGATGATATTCACTTTTTCACATAAACTTCCCAATATCCAACGGCTGAAACCCATGTCCTGAAGGAGCAATGAAGTATAAGACAGAGTGTTTCAGGAACCTGATGTCTGCTCCCTGAGACTCTGCTTTTAAGTAATTTCAGATTTACCACCAGTGTAGACATTAATAGGCTGCCAGCAACTGCCATATCTTAAAATATCTGCATCATATACTCTACTTCTGGGGAGTCCACTCATTAGACAATATCCTTGTGGGAACTATTGCTCGAGGCCTCGAATGTCTAGCGGAATGGCGGTTCAGGAGAAGCAGAATCAAGTCTGAAATCTGAGCTGTTCTCATCTCTCTTCTTTGCACTTTACAGCTGAAAGAGAAAAGAAGCTTCTCTGTAATTAGTGTTCATAAATGAAAGTTGAATCAGAGCAATGTGTGTATGTGTAGCATGTTATTTGTTAAAAGCTGTTGTGGGGGGGGTAATAATTCCTGATAAAGATCTGTGCTGTTGAAGACCCTTACAGCCCTATAAATGTCATGTGAATAACCTCTACCAGCATGTCAAGATCAGCATGCCTTGCTGAGAATATGTGCCACTGAATGTAGAGTATAAAACAAACCAAAACAAAACCCAAACACCACATGATAACGAAAGTGATAAATTAATTCCTTATAAACAAGAAAGATAAAATAAAGATAAAATAAAATCTCAGGGCTGCAGAGGTAGGTATCTAAGTGGCAGAGTGCTTGCTTAGCACACATGCTCAATCCCCATCACCACTCAAACTCAGTGTGATGGTGCACGCTTGTAATCTCAGCACCTGGGAAGTGGAAGTGGGATGACACAGGAGTTCTAGACCACCCTCAGCGTCATAGTTCACAGCCAGCCTAGGACGCACAAGACCCTAGCTTTACTTTTTGGAAAAAAAATAAATTAACTTGATGGAAAGTGGTTCTTATAAGGAATAGTGCAATCTACTAAATTATGGAGCCAAAACCTTGGTGGAACGCTTTCAAAACCGGAAAGCCACAAAAGAGAACCGAGAACGTAGGCAACACACGTAGTACGAGCGCGCCACCTACTGGTCAAAGTGGAAGAGCGCGCTCTGGTTTGTGCCATCTCCAGATAAAAATTAAAGGGGAAAATTAAGTCTGTGTATCAATGTGATTTCTGAATCCCACCGTTCCTTTTATTGGCCAATCCTTTGTGAATTAATTTGCTTTATTAAACCATATTGCAGAGCAACAGTTTGTATAATTTTTGTCATTTATACAATTGCCCACATATAAGCACCATTTATTTATTTGTTCATACATGCACAGAATAGTTTGGAGGGGAATAGCCCGAGCTAGCAATAGTGGTTGTCTCTAGAGATAGAACTGGCCAAAAAGATGAAGCTGGTGAGTGAGGTTTTTGGCTGTGCACTTATTTATATGTTTTGACTACTCCTTAGCTTAAAAGGTAACTTAAAGCATTGAAGAAAAAGTTAAGATAAAGGAATATGTCCCTTTGGTCTTCCCTAGTATCTCTGAACAGCACCCATTTGACTCTGTCACTGCACCTGCTTTGATTATTTTATTTCTTTAGTAACATGACCACAAACAAAGAAGCCAGAGATTCCATGGCTGGGGCAAAGGGCTCCAAGTAAAGACGTCTGAGGCAAAAGTGCAAAGAAAAGGCACAGCTAACTCTTCATCAACGTAGAATAAACACAGGGGAAATCTCTTTGTTTTTAAAATAAAATATTGGTGGAGGATCTCTTTTTTTTTTAAATCATCTTTTGTTTTCAAGTTTGTTGATGTCTTTCGAATATGAAAACCTTGTATTCTTTTTTTAAAAAAAAACAATTTATGGATTCATGCCTTGGTGAAGAAAGTATGCCTGATTCTTGGATTCTAGATATAGTCTGCTGTATTTTGTCTTAAGATTTTTATTACCTATTTTATTTTGTATAGATCTGAATTTAAATTCCTCCTGTAGGACTGAGGACTTTTTTGTTGTTTGTTGATTGTTTGCTTGCTTTTATCTTCTTTCCTACAGGGTCTTCCTCTGTAACCCAGGCTGGAAGTTTAGGATCCTCCTAAACTCCTTCTCCAGCCTGCCATGTCCTGGGATAACAGCTTCTTGGAGTTTCACAGTGTGGTGTAATCTCCCAGCTTTGTCTTCATCTGCTTGGGATTGGAGTCACACCACTGATTCGGTAGTCACTCTGTCTTCTCCTTTAGATTAAGTCCCAGAATTTCTTTGGACCAGCTGTGCCAATATCAGAGTAGGAAGATGCTGATTTCACTCTCTGTTCCATGTAACAGCTCATCATCGAAAGCAGTGAGGGTAGGAACTCAAGCAGTTCAGGAACCTTTAGGCAGGAACTGATGCAGAAGCCATGGAGGACTGTTTACTGGCTTCCTTAGTTTGCTCAGCCTCCTTTCCTGAGATCACCAGCCCACAATGGGCTGAGCCCTTCCCATCAGCCACTAATTAAGAAAATGCCCAGCAGGGTTGCCTACTGCCCACTCTTATGGAGACATTTTCTCAGTTGAGGTTTCCTCCTATCTGATGATTCTAGCTTCTGTCAAGTTGGCATAAAACTAACCAGCACAAGCCCCAGCTTCTCGCCAGTTTTGAAGCTTATTTCCAACTATGACAGCTATGTTTTTTGTACAGTAACTATTGTCATTATCCAAGGTTGTCGCACAAATCTTTTTTGGCATAGCTTGTATCTACCTATAAAGCCAAGCCTCCTTTCCCTCTTAACTAGTTTGCTTTAGAATTTGATTTTATGCCCTTTATTTACTAAAACACTTGACATTGCATTTCTTTCTGGCCCCTTTACCAACAATATTACTGCAAGAAGTATTAAAAAGAAGCCTTTTGATTAATAAATATACTCCCAAGGAGCTTTGAAATTATTGAAGTATTTCTTTCTCATGTGCAATAATCATTTGATTATGTATGGTTCTCACTGTCTGGAATATCTCCCACTTTCTTTATTATTTATGTGGCTAAGTCTTTATCTTGAATAGGTTTAATACCTAATAAAGTAGAGATAACATTTCTTAAAGGTGTTATCAATTGCCAAGGACGCATCTAAGCAATAGAGGATGTGTCTAGCATGTACAGGAGCTGTGAATGATTCCCCAGCACTGGAAAAACAAACAAACCAATGAACCCACGCTATCAAATTTCATACACAGAAATTGCAGCTGGAAGTCTATGTGTCAGTTTTTAAAGAATAAATTTTGTTTTCATGAGGAATGCTTCTACACAGGAGCATGGTATGTTTCCAGTTTAAACAGATTTTATTTCATGTTTTCCAACAAGGCTGCATTTTTGTAACTGATTATCGAGTGTTTGTGTCCTGTCCAAGTTGCCTCTTGGGCTGCCTCACTTTCCTACTGGTCCACCACGCCCTCCTGATGGTTCGCCACGCCCTCCTGATGGTTCGCCACGCCCTCCTGATGGTTCACCACGCCCTCCTGATGGTTCGCCACGCCCTCCTGATGGTTCACCACGCCCTCCTGATGGTTTGTCACACCCTGCGTCCTGGCCCACCCTGGTGGAATCACTATCTGTCCATTGTAGTCAGTGATGCCCTTGTAGTTCTTTACGGTTTTAGCGCCATAGCTGGTCCTCTCTACAGTAGGAATTTTAAACTTTCCCCATGATTAACCTTGGAGAAAATGAGATTGGTCTCTGTCCTCTTTTGGGAAGAGAATGTCTGTTCTTTGGTTTACTTGATGTACATGGAATTTATCCACATCTGTGCAGCTTGTTCATATTTGTGATTGTGTGTCAATGTGCTGGACAGGCACGCTAACAGCCGTATATTCCCTAGACTGTTGGTGAATATCCTTGCATTCTATTGCCATGAGTCTTTTACTAAAAATGCTCAGATGTGGACTCGTAGGAGTCTCTGCAAAGCACTTTACAGCTTTGTTTATTTACTAAAATAACTGTTATAACTAATTTTTTCACTAAGAGTATTTGCAAAGGATATAATTTCTAAAGCGTGCTATAGATAATAGCATTTTAAAAGAAAAGAAATGGCTACATCTTTTAAAAAGTGTTTCCTAGATAATACAAATGCATGCAATTGAAAAACCTACTGTCAGCTATTTAGAAATGCATGAGCATGCCTCTTACTTGTAGGATTTTACTGCTCTCTCTTCCTCTCTATCCCGTACCCCCTCTCCTTTTTATCTCTCTCCCACCCCCAGTAAAGAAGATTGAACTTAGGGTCTTGTACAGCCCCTCCCCCTTTTTGCTTTGTCCACTTGGTTCCCTACAGAATTTTATCTGGTTGTGATGGGTTTTTATATTTGAAGGTATGATTATATAGCTACACATTTCTATGATTACAAAATATTAACTGTGGTTATTTGAAAGAAAATGGCCCCCAAAGGCTCATAGGAGAGGCACTATTAGGAAGTGTGGCCTTGTTGGAGTAGGTGTGGAGTTGTGAGAGGAAGTGTGTCACTGGGGGTGGGCTTGGAGATCTCAGAAGCTCAAGCCAGGCCCCACTGTGGCACTCTCTTCCTGCTGCCCGCTAACTGGGATGTAGAACTCTCAGACCTTCTCCAGCACCATATCTGCCTGTATGCTGCCATGATTCCTGTCATGAAACACACACACACACACACACACACACACACACACACACGATGTCATATTGTTCTAGAATAAGACAATGTTTGTCAGTAATGTGATTCTTGTTTTTCCCCTTGTTTTGACCAGTGCTGACACTGAGCAATCTTTTCCACATAAATAAATCAACAAAAATGGGAACAATCTTGCTATA
>JADRCH010000110.1:4603697-4651541 GCA_019843965.1 Rhynchomys soricoides
CTTTTCCACATAAATAAATCAACAAAAATGGGAACAATCTTGCTATAGCAATGCCAGTCAGCTCTTTGTATTCCTTTAAGATAAATGCCCCAGACAGGATGGAGGCCTATCATTAATTTTTAATGGCTCATTAATTGACACATCTGCTTTCCTTTTTGTTAAAAACAAGATGGTGGAAATTGCTTGGCTTGCATAGGAGTCTCTAGCCGGTCATTAGAACCTGTTGGTCAGTATCTGGAACATATACCAAAAACCTTTACCAAGACTTATCAAGTGACTATAAATTCTATCTCTGACTTGAGAAGAATTCTGATAAATTAATCAATCTAAAAATGTTTGGGAAAGTTGAAATATTATGAAGTTTTAAATAGTTTAGTAGTTGCTGTGAATCTATTTTTAAAATGTATTGGTTAGTTTTCATTGTCAACCTGATACAGCCAAATGTCCCCGGGGAAGAGGGACCCTCAACTGAAGAACTTCCTTGATCAGACTGGCCTGTGGGTATGTCTGTGTGGCAATCCTCTACATTACTAAGGATGGGGGTGGGAGGAGATGTCCAGCCCACTGTGGGAGGCATCATCCCTAGGCAGGTGAGCCTGGGCTGTATAAGAAAGCTAGCAGAGCAGAATCCAGGAAGTAAGCCAACAAGTCATGTACCTCCATGACCTCTCCTTCAGTTCTTGTCTCCAGGTTCCTGCCTTGAGTTCCCTCAGTAATGGACTATTTCCTGGAAGGAGAAGCCAAATAAACCCTTTCCTCACCAAGTTGTTTTTGGACACGGTGTTTATCAAGCAACAGAAATAAAACTGGTTCAGACAGCTTTTTAAGTGGCAAGATATCCATACCAAGAGGAGAATGAAGAAGCAGAGAAGGAGGGAGGAGGAGGAGCAGGAGGAGGAGGAGGAGGAGGAGGAGGAGGAGGAGGAGGAGGAGGAAGAAGAAGAAGAAGAAGAAGAAGAAGAAGAAGAAGAAGAAGAAGAAGAAGAAGAAGAAGAAGAAGAAAAGAAGAAGAAGAAGAGGAGGAGGAGAAGGAGAGGAGGAGGAGGAGGAATTGGCACACTGAATTTGATTCACACATCACTAGATGTCAATAGTTGCTATGTGTAGGCATCTTGTGTCACCTAAATCCTTATCCCTTCTGATAATTTAAAAGGCAGTTTTAGACATTGTAATCATCTCTGCAATATTTCCAAAAGTGTGGAATCTCTTCCTTTGTTATAATCAATTAAAAACTTAGTAAACACTTTGTATTACTCACTTGGTTCATCTCTGTGATGAAACACACAACAGATAGCAACTTAAGGAATAGTTTACACCTCGAGACAGTGCATTCCATGTGGGGGAAGGTATAGCAGCAATAATGTACTGTGGCTGATCATGACACATTCAGGAAACTAAAATTCAGGTGGCTTTCTCATTTTCTCCTATTTTTATTCAGTGATTGTGGCCCATGGAATGGTGCTGCTCACATGCAAGATGGAGCCTCCTCCGCCCTTGAACTCTCTGGAAACACCCTCATTGGCCTGTCTAGAGATATGTCTCCTAGGCAATTCTAAACACAGCCAAGTCAACAGTGAAAACTGACCATTATATACTTTGTAAGGTAAAACACTCAGGGCCCTCAGTACCCTGGCTGGCTTACAGTGTGTTCCCTTTGTGCCCTTTCTTCTGAAGATGGTTGTTTTTCTCTTCTAATGATATCTAGACATAACTGAGGATAATATCTTGGGAATTATAATAACATGATGCCACGTCAATTTTACCAAATTACCTACAAGTACTAAAAAAAAAAAAGCGTTTGGAGGCTCTCTCAGAGCATACTATCCCAAATATGCTACTTTGTCATGATAATTATTTTAAGCTGAAGACACTAAACAAAGAGGAAATGCAAGAAGATAGCTCTAAAATGTATTACCATAAATACAATATATTACTTCCTCTCCAGAGCAACAGAACCCAGATAATATAATCAAAAGAGAGGGTTTATTGGCTTTATCAGAAGATAATCCCACAGCGTCTGCCTCCAGGCTAAAGATAGACGAAGCCAGAACAACTGGGGCCAAGTATTCAGCCCCAGCCCAGGTAAAAGCCTGAGACCTTCAGGGAGATGCTGGGGCAAGACCACAGCCAAAGGCTAAGGAGTCTGGAGTCTGACACCCAAGGGTCACAACAGCAGCAGAGCACATTCCTGTCCAAGGGCCACATGTGGGTCCATGCCAGCTTTCTGCCTCTGCTTTTTTATTCCATCCTGCTGCATAGCTCTGCTCGCTTTGTTTGCTGGTCTACACGTTAATCACCCTCTGGAAAACCTTCACAGACATGCCTAGAAAAAGGGCTTAACTAGTTTTTCTAAGTGTCTCTTGATCCAATCAAGCTGGCAATCAAAGCATATCTATGTTTATTTCTCTACAAGAAAGAAATTCCCCATGAGAAAATGTTGACATATATGCTCCAGTCCAATACCAGAAATTACTCTAGCATTAGCCCTTTGCCTCTATGTAACTTGTTCCCTGGCAAAGAGAAGCTCAGATCTATCCTCTGAAATATGCTAGCTTATTTGATGATCCCCTAGTATGTAATATTTTGTACATTTGTAAGAACCAATTTATCAACTAGAATTTGGTATTTTATATAAAGTTATTTTAGTTTCCAACCATATAATCACCAAATCTGGCCAAATTTCCTTGTCACCACTCTAGTTGGCAGTTCCAGCATGGGAGAATGAAACCTAGAAATGAGACAGACTAAAGCCTCACTCCACAGCCAACTTTCTTTAGAGCAGCAGACAATTTATATTCTAAGGATTAAGCAAGGTTACAAGAGCAAAATTCACATGACTTTCAAGGTGTATACAAACTCAAAGACAGGTGGTGTTTATTAACATTTTTGAATAACAAAAGTAAGATAATGGGTAATCTGAAGTTCATTTTATTTACCTGGGAGGAGCAGAAAAGACACACAAGGAAAATCCATGTGTAGAAGGAACAGAGGTCATATGACTCTTGGCTCCTTTTTGGCATTTTCTCCCAAGCTTTCAGACTTCTCCTCATACAGCTCTGCTCTTGGACTGTGTCCCAATATCTTCCCCTCCCCACTTTATTTTTTAAACACATTATGTTCAGAGTGATTTTGATTTAAGACATGGTCGATAAATCTGTCGTTTGACGCACAAGTATCCTACAAGTAAGCAAATCATAAACACAATAAACAGTGTGAAAGCATTGTGTTTTACTCTACCAGGATCAGAGATCCAGTTCTACTTGTAATGCTTTAGCTATTCCATCAGCCATGCTGTAAGAAAGAAATACCTGGTAATTGATGTAAAAATGTATAAAAAAGTTCTTGTTATCACTGCTTAATATCAAAATTTAGATTCCCTCAAAAATCTTGTAAATGGTATTCAATCTGTTCTCATGTATGTTTTTGTTGATTAAATTCACGGGGGGTAATGCAAAAGAAAGTGGAATTCCAATCACACCTCATAGACACTTGCTTTTGCACATTTATGATCTGATCCCTCAGTCATTTAACCTTGTCTGTTGTAACTCTTCTACCTCTTATTATGTCTGCTCATCAATGTTTATCTCTCTTACCCATAAGTTATGGGAATCCTGTTGTCTTCTTGTTACTGTTGGGTCTAGGAGTCAGGCTACAAACCACAGGAACACCCTCCCCCTCAATCTCAGTTAAACAGAGATGGTTCATTGAACACATACCTAAAGACTGATCGACCAGAGCAACAGCTTCAGACTTGAAAGCTGAAAGCTGCGTACTGGACATTTCTCAGGGCCAGCTTATAAAGGCTAAAACTTCGAAAACACAATAAGCTCATACACAGGTCCTAAAGTGCTTCCTGGTGGCCAGCCCTGACTCAAGCCATTTTAGACATAACAGTTCATACTGACTTTTAATTTGATGAATCCTATGTGAAGCTTATAGTTGTAAAATTTCATAAGATTAACAAACTGCATAACATAAAGAACATAACAGGGTATGTGGCCAGCATGACCCTGCTTGGAGTCAAGTATTATTTTTCTGCATCAGTGACTGGCAGGCATGTTACAGCAAGAGTATGAAATAGCTGGTGGGTATGGACCAAGTGGCTACAGCTATGCTGGGGGGAGCAAGCCTCAACATTTACAAAATCATTGATGTATGAAATGCTATACCAGCCCTTCTTCCCATGGCCTGGTCAGATTACAGGTAACCATAATCCTATGCTAGACTTTAATAAAATAATAGAAGGTAGTGACCTCCTGAAAGGAATAGTATTATTGATGTGTGTATATAATTTGCAATAAAAATAATCAACACTATTTAGAGTAAGATTAACGTTAAGACCACCTCTAGGGCAAATTTACACAAGTAATGCAAAAGGATTTATTAAACTAAATGCATAATTACTGGGATGGGTGCCTATAAAATTACCAGACCATGTCTGTATAGAATTTAATGCTATAGGAATTTTCTACATATGTCATTGTTCAAGTCCCAGTTTATTATTGAACCAAATCCTAGGCCTAGGGGGAGCTAAGCCTCCAGTATGCCAAGCCACTAGCACTGTAGGTTCACAGTAGAGAAGAATATAATTGTGAACATGCCGTAGAACCAATTGATCATAATCACACCATTAACTATTAGCTGTAGAACAGTTAGAAACATATTTTCCATGAGGATTCCAACCAATTAACATATAATCATCAAGTTGAATATTTTTTCTTTTCACTTTGACATCTACATCTGGACTGGAGAACAGGAATAAATTTAGAGTTTTCATAGGAAAGATTAGTACAAACGGGATCTAAACTATGTCCACTACAATTAGCTACATTATTAAATTGATCAAAAAAAAGTCCAGAAAATAGCTTGAGGATGGACCCATATGATTAGTAGTTCTGATGTCTGGTAAAACCTAAGCCTGTGTTAGTCTTCTAATAGGAATGTACATGCTCTGATGCCCTATGCAAAATTGCAGTCTCTTCTTAAGATGGATGACTGAGTCTATTACAGTGCCAAGGTCCGTACAAAAACACAGTCATTAGTAAAGCTAACAGGATCTGGATCCATTCAATCTATGAGCTGAAGTAAGGGAGGATGGAAATCACAGGATGTGCTCAGAGGCACCTATGGCAGGTGCACTGGTCAAAGCAGCTAGCATCACTCTTAGGTGACACAGGACTCTGTGTGTGTTTCGTAGAATATCTTCTCCTTTGGTGCACATGGCTTTAACTTGACCCCAGGTGAGCAGACTTGACTTTGATGGTCAATCCACCCTCTGCACTTCAGCTGGAGATTTTCTATCTTTCTGCTGACTTAATCTCCATTCTCACCCTCTACTTTTGTCCCTGATGGACTGGGGCCACCGGAGTCAGAGAGAAGTCCATAATGCCTCAATGGCTCCAACTGCAATGGCAGATACACATTTCCTCCCCCCCTCAGCCAACCATCAGGGTTCTAAGCCTCAGATGGTTTAAACCACACAGGCCTGTCTAAAGGCAGCTCAATGTTCTGTAGAGAAATGTTTGGGACTTTTTTGTTCTGTTTGGTTGGTTGGTTTAGTTTGTGTTTCAAGACAGGGTTTTACTGTGTATCACTGGCTGTTCTAGAACTCACTCTGTAGACCAGGCTGGCCTTAACTCACAGAGATCTACCTGCCTCCGCCTTCCAAGTGCTGGGATTAATGGCATGAGCCACCACGACCAGGTAAGAAATGTTTTTGAGCTCTTGAACATGTATCACCTAGAGGCAAATTTTGAAAATTAAGAGTAAATAAGGAAAGTGCAAGATTATCCCTTACAGAGGCCTGGTGAAATGGCTCAGCGGTTAAGAGCACTGACTGCTTTTCCATAGGTCCTGAGTTCAATTCCTAGCACCCACATGGTAGCTCACAAACATCTGTGATAGAATCTGATGCCCTCTTCTGGTGTGTCTGAGGACAACTATAGTGTACTCACATACACAAAATAAATAAATAAATCTTTTTAAAGAAAGATTATCCTTTAATGTTGGCCCCTTTTTATTTTTTAATTATTATTGTTTTAACGTTCTATGTGCTCCTCCTACGAGAACCTTGAGGATTATAAGGACTACCTGTACCAGAGATGCAAGCGCGGCATCCAAGGAGGCATAGGAACAAAGTGAGTGACATCCATTTGCCATAATTCATTAGTATTTCTACCTCTGGGAGTAACTCCACTACATGACTGTGACAGTAAGGGAGCGTGAGTAGGACAGTCTCACACAATTTGCCTCGCTTGTCTAAGCAGGCTGTGGTGTTGTGCGTGAAGATTACTAGCATGAGTGTGTGGCTGTTGATGTCCTGATCTGGAGAAATAAAAGCAGGGATGTTAGAACGTGAGTGGGTATTAGTACAAACAGCGTGTGAGGGTGCTTATCAGCTGTCTAGTTCCTGTAGTAATGGGAGCACTTAGGGTGTGAAGACAAAATTGAAGCAGTTTCAATGGCTGGAAATAATTCTACAACATAAGCAGATTCTGAAACAATATTTAAGTGTTTATGAACTAACTGTAATAAACAAATCAAAACAGCTGGTTCTACTTGTTGGGCTGAGGAAAAAGATGTATTAAGAGATTTATTAATGTCCGGACCATGAATCCTCCCATATCATTAGCTGAGCCATCAACAAAAATAATGTGAAGTGGGAGGAGGCTAGACAATTTTTGTAATCACAAATTCAGTTTGTAGGAGAAAAATCTCATAGTTTGCCAGCGGGTTAATGATTTCCTATTCTTCCATAGTAATCTGTGAATGAAATTTGAGAATCTATAGAGTTCTGTAAGGCTCTTAAAAACTCATTGATAGGTAATGATAAAATGATACAGCAAGGATCAAGCCCATATAAGTGTTGCCATTAGATCTTCCCCTGACTTACTAACTGGGCAAGAGAAAGATAAGTAGCATTTCATGGCCCGTATGGGGTAAACGAATCCATTCCAAGTGTTTATCCTCTTGTGTCATAACACCTGTAGGAGAGAATTTAGTGGGAGAAATAAGTAAGTTTAAAGTAAGTGAAGGATCCACAGGATACCCAAATGTCTTTTACGTCAGGATTCAAATGGCTGTAGTTCTTATCTTGCCTCTCAAGATAATATGAGAGGACTACCCAAAGCCGTCTCTTCTTCTAGAGTTTTAAATAGGTTGGTTAGTGCGTTGGAAGTACCAAGTGCTGTTCATAAGGCCAGGGCAGTACTGGAAAATGAATTCCCTTTCCTTATTATTTTATCTTGGCTAGGTTGTTAAGTCAGCTTTTCCATAGGCTCTCCTAAACCTTTATAAGGAAGTGGAGACAATTCAAGATTGATTAGATTATCAAATTCCCCACCCTATGCTTTAAAGTCATTTTCAGGCAATGGAGAACATGTATTTTAAAAAAGGCTCCATTAAAGGAGCTAGCCCCATTCCTTTATAAGAGTTGCTGTGGTCATGGTATATCTTCACAACAATAAAACCCTAACTAAGACAGTAGTTAGTACCAGGAGTGGTGTATTACTGTAATAGTCCTGACAGTGCTTGTGCTTGGAGGAATGTGGACTATGGAACTTTGGACTAGAAAAGCAGTAGAAATCCTAAGTGAGGCTTAATGGACCATTCTAAGTAGGAAAATGGAAGACATTGGTGCTGAGGGTGATTTAAACTGTGGGGGCCTGGCTTAAAAGGTTTCAGAGGAGAATTTCAGTATGTGGCCTAGAGATCATTCTTCTGATATTTTGACAAAGAATGTGGCTGCCTTCAACACTTATCAAAAAAAAAAAATATTCCTAAGGCTAAATTGAAGTGTTAGGGATTAACTGCTCTAGTCGAAGAGATTTGAAAATACCCTAGTGTTGACTGTCTTCTATGGTTATTAGTGGCCAGACTTATGTAGATCTATAATGAAAAGGAGCAAACAGAGCAAGGAAAAATACAAAATAAACAGTTTGTAGAGAAAAGGAGCACCAGAAAATGTATACAGATTAGGGAAAACCATGATGCTACTTAGAGTAAAGGGAATGATAACCTCACAGCAAGACACCACACAACCAAGCTTCTAATTTATGAAAAGGAAAGAAAGAAACAGACAAGTTTAGATCTGGGTATAGTGACCAACACCTTTAATCCTAGAATTCTGAAGGTATATGCAGGCAGACATCCGAGTTTGAGATCAGCCTAGTTCACAGATAGAGTTACAGGGATGCCAACAGACAGTGAAGAAAACCATCAAAGCCAGAAAGCTGGTGAAAATTTATTTGAACGAGGGGTCCATGTTCCAGCGCCTGGATAACTGTTCCTGTCTAGCCAGCCATTTTATGCTGTTCCTAATGTTACAAGGAAATGTTCTCATATGCTGTTATTACTGTTGCTAGGATGCCTGAGTTGAATCCATATTCTGTTATAGTCTATGCTTTAGGGTTCTTGGAAACCAAACACAATAGAGGTCAGTTATAAGTGCTCTGTATAGTTAGCCACAAGAATCATGGACCTGAACCAACTGTTTGGCAGCATTTCCTGCACTTGAGTATGAGATGTGCCCCAACATAAGAGAGATACCTGGACCACTATAAGAAGCCATTTGGAATAAGAATTTCATTTTGAGTAGGGATCGAGTAAAGTTTTAAGTTCCCACAACTTCCCTGGGAATTGACACCCTAACTGACAGAAAGAGACATATTTGTGGGTAATTGAAATCCTTGTTGGCAAGTTAAGACATGAATGTTAGGCAAGGTAAGTCCCCTGCCGCAGTTGAATACCGCCAACCGATGGGAGCAGGATAAGTGCACAACAAAGACATATTTGTAAGGAAGTATCCCATCCCTAAACCCTGATTGATGGGATAACTTTGCACAGATGTTTATGGATTTCAGGCTTAACAGCTCCGTAGGATTCTAACTCAGTGTCACAGTCAGCTATCAAGTCTGCCCTGTGGCCCTAACCAATCAGTCCTGGGAAAACCTTCAATAAACTATCCCTGTCTGACTGAGATCAGTGTTCTTGTGGTTTGGGGGATGATTCCTGAACCCCAACACCAAGAAGCAGCAGAGTTTACATCTTAGGCCACCTTCTGGTTCTAGAGCATTGGTCCTGAACCTTACTAATGCTGGGACCCTTTAATTTGGTCCCTCATGTTGTGGCGACCCCACCTACAAAATTATTGTTACTACTTCATAACTGTAATTTTGCTACTGTTATGAATTATAACTATCTGTGCATTCTGATGGTCTTAGGTGACTCCTGTGAAAGGGCTGTTCAACCTCCAAGGGGGTCATGGCCCACCAGTTGTAGAGTCAGGATATGAGAGAGGAGTTATGGAATCTCCCTCTGTGACTAAAGAGAGCCACTGATTCCAGGTGAATGGCAAGTGTATCCCTGCATGGAGGTCCAAAGAGGCCATTAAGTGAAGCTCTGAAGCTGAAGCCTAGATTGCCTTGGAGACCCCAACATGTTGGCAATGCCATAGTTATGGGATCCTTGCCAAGAAAAGTTTCTAATAGGTAACGGAACCAGCCCAAAGGACAGAAGTAGGTTACAGTCAACAACGATGAAAAGTGTTTTAAAAGAGAGTTAAAGAGCACTGGGACATCAGACATGGAAACATAGAGTTTGGAGTACCCAGTCCACCATGTTCATATTCCCATTACAATGCTAATATGTTCCCTGTGCCATTGTCTGTTGGAAGTGTGGGATCTGCTTTTTCATTCGATTTTATAGGGAATTACAGTTAAGAGATTGTCATGAGTCTCAGAAGAGACTTTGAATTTTGGATTTTAATCAGCGTTGAGACTGATAGATTTGGGGACTTTTGAGGTCAGATTGAATGCTTTCTGCATTATGACATGGCTACAAGCCTACGGGGTCATGGAGTTGAATGTGGTGGTTTGAATGAAAATGGCCCCCAGAGGCTCACAGGGAGTGTCTCTATTGGGAGGTGTGAATTTGTTGGAGAAAATGTGTCACTTGGAGTGGGTTTGTGGTTTCAGAGGCCCAAGCCAAACCCAGTGTCTCTCAATCTTTCTGCTGCCTGTGGATCTGGGTGTAGAACTCTCAGCTACATTCCAGTGCCAAGTCTGCCTGTGTGCAACCATGCTTCCAGCCATGATGATAATGGACTAAACCTCTGAACTCTAAGCCAGCCCCAATTCAACGTTTCTCTTTATAAGAGTTGCCTTGGTCATGGTATCTCTTCACAGAAACAAAACAAAACAAAACAAACAAAAACCCTAAGAATGTCTTTAACAATGAAAAATTTAAAGTCAATAGCTACAGTACTAAAATTATAAGCAGGTAGTATCTTAATTTAATATCAGCTTATCTAGAAAATGAAGGAGCTTCAACTTAAAAGAAGTTGGAGACAAAGGTGAAAACTGCTTTTCTGCCCTTAAACCCATCAGTATTTCAGAATAAAGTTATGAAATTATATAATTGAGTATGTGTTTCATCAGAGTATCATAGACTAAGAAATTCCCCAGACAGAGAGAGAGAGAGAAAGAGAGAGAGAGAGAGAGAGAGAGAGAGAGAGAGAGAGAGAAAGACTTTCTTGGTTCTGCAGGTGGAAAGATAAAGAGCAAGAATCTGGTTTCTCAGATACCTTGCTCTTGTCCTCTTACATGGGGAACTGTAGAATGAAAGTGAGCTATAAACACCGTGTTGTTACTTGAACAGGCCCTTACAGTAATGACATTAGTCCTCCACGAGTATGAGAACATGGACATGTCTACATTGTTCACCTCTCAGTGCTACTGCCCTGGTAATAAAATGACTAGCATCTGCTTAATTGTCTATATATGGAGGCCAAGCATTACACACTGAAACACACACATGGATCTATAAGACACCTCAAGAACATGAAGTTTTGCTGCTTGGCTTCCTGACTCCTGCGTTTTCAGTATCAGTTGTTCCTGAAAGGAACTGAAGCATGCTGGTCATCACCCCCAGCCCCACTGTGAGTGAGGCTTATTAAAGCAGCCAGAAACCTGGTGCTCTTTGTTTGGACAGCCTCTGGTGTGGTTTCCTTCGGTGTTCTTTCTCTGGAACTTACCAAGTGCCTCTAATGATCCTCATCCCCAGGATTATCCAATCCATGTGGGCTGCTATAGCAAGATATGCTAGGCTAGTGGCTTCTCATAAACTTTTTCTCACAGTTCTGAGGTCTGGAAGTCCAAGTCCAAGGTCCTGACAGTTCCCATGTCTGCTGAGGGTTATATCCTGACTCATGAATGGAGCCTTCACAGTCATTCAAGAGTGTGCTACTCTCATGATGTAATTAGCTCTCAAATGCCCCTCGGCATCATCTCTGGATCACAGCATGTGAATTCGAGGCCCCAGCAGTTTTCAAACAGAGCAGGCTCTTTTGCATTGCTACCTCTCCAAAAAAAAAAACAACCAAGTTGTCAGTAACAGAATATTTTACATCTTTCTAGATAGAGAGAGAACTTGGGCCTCCTCAAACCACATAGATGTGAAGGGAGCTGCAGTTGCCAACCACCCACTGTGTAAGGGACAAAAGGGAGACATACAACAAACTCCAAGACTCCTCAAATTTGTCTTGCTCTTTGTCTCATATCTACTCAGGAGAGCATGAAGGAGCCCAGGGCTGGTTTTAGAATTCATCTTCACAATTGCCTGCTGGGACACGTTTGTGTGGATAGACATGGAGGTTGCCCATCAGCCCACAAAGGTTTCATTTCATTTGTGTAGTCCTCGGGGACTACACAAAATCCCCAAGGACAAAGCAAGAGTTGATGGGTGAATGAACTTGTAATTGACGGTGTTAGTCAATGTGAAGGGTTTGTGTCTGAGTAGTGAGGTGTCTGTATAAACGGCTAGAGGTCTCATAGTCCAGAACTTCCAGGTGGTCAATACAGGGACCCAGGACTCACTAGAACCAAAGCCAAGATGACCATATGGGCTGAGAAAACTTCACAGTCCACTGTGGGAGCACCCAGTAAAACAATGAACAATTTAAACCTAACAGAGTCTGGGCAATGATCTGCTCACACATTGGGCAGACTTCAGAGCAGGTCCAGCTGACCTGCAGTGAGCAGGAACAGCAGCTGAGGTGGAAAGGGAAGTGAGATTTGGAAGCAGGCTTCCTAGTCACCGGGGCCTCAGCCTGACTAGCTGTAGTCCAGCCAGATGATTAATGAAACAGGGCCTAGTGGCTTCTGTCAGCCTCTGGATTATTATGCTGCAGTTCACACCTAAAGTCTGTGGATGCAGAAATAACCATAGCCTGACAATAGAAACAAATCTGAGCATGTCTTTATTTTGATTTTCTGCTTAATTAAATTGATTTTTTAAAATGTTTTTAATTAATTACTTGAGAATTAGATACAATGTATTCTGATATATTTACCCCACACTCCTACCCCTAAGTCTTTCAAGGCCCACCCTCGCTTTCTGACCCCCCCAGCTTTGTGTCCTCTTTTTAAAAACAAAAACAGAAACAAACAAATAAGCATGAACCCTGATTGGAGCTGTCTATACACTGCTGGATTGAGGTCATCCATGGGACAATCATGAACTTACCGGAAGCCGCACACATCACTTAAAGGAAACTGACTTCCTCAGTAGAAACCTTCAATTGTTCATAGCCCCTCAGGTAAAGATTAGGGCACATGAGCCCCTCCACCATCGATGATGGAGTGCTGACAGGCTTCATCTTGTACAGGTCTGACATAGGTGACCAAGATGCTGTGGGTTCCTGAGTCTGCTCATGCAAAGAAGGTGCTGCTCCACTCTGGTCCTCTCTGACCTCTGGCTCTTACAATTTGTCTACTTCCACTTTCATGGTGGCTTCTGAGTTCCAGGATACCCTTCCATTTGAGTAGAAACACAACTGTGAAGTGAACTCATGTGTATCACTCAACCCAAACCACATGTAAGTGTGAGCTTCACCATAGAACTGACACATCATTGTAACCTTTGATGTCAGAGAATATGACTTTAAAATTAACTTCACTTTAAGTTCTAATTCTAGGATTTTAATCAGGTTTGACCATAATTTATTCTTTAGCCTGCGAGAGAGGGAGATGTTTTGGGCAGAGAGAACAATTTCTCACTGTAATGAATATTTGGGCACTGTGTGTGTCCAAATATTGCCACATACAAGCTGCCTTCCACAATAGACAGCCAGCTACAGTCACTGTGAGCCAGTGGAGAAGACTCAGGACAGGACACTGGCTGCCCCTACACCTGCTGTAAACCTGTTCTTCCATCAGACATTCTGACTTCCCAAACAACACCCACAGGGTCCTCATGCTCATGAGTCATGTTACACAGGAGGCTATCTGCAGGCAAACACACATACTGTGACTCCCGGAAAGCATCCTCATCCAGGAGCTGCCTTCCTGTCTCCAAGGACAGAGACAGGCTAATTTAGCCAAAAGTTTAAAAGGTTTTCACAATTAATAACTTGGCCTTACAACAGTCTGGGCCTTCCACAGTGGCCTCACAGGCATGAGTGCCCAGTAATCCCAATGTTGGGTGTCAGTCATGGTTTATATCTGCCATCTCTTCAAGAGAAAGGGTAGAAACCTAATGGCTGAGAGCATGCCCTGTAGCACAGGGACAGCATGGACCTGACAGAGTCCCAGGTCAGAGCAGGGGACCAGCCACCACAGCATAACATGCAAGCACATGGGCGCAGAAGGCTTTGAACGTATCTGGACAACATGGTCATTCACTCACACAGTTCTCAGGTGAAAGAGTCGTGGAGGATGTAAAAGCAGGTACTTCCAGTTCTGCGCCTCACAAGCTGGGCTCTGCCTGCAATGCCATCTACTGTGATTCATCCACACAGTCTGTATTTATCCACTATTCGTCTATGTATTTGTGTACTGTTCCCTCTAAAACCCAGGGCCATGGGCATGCCAGGCAAGCAATAGCTACTAACTCACAACCCATGTACTAGCTGGTTTTGTGTCAACTTGACACAAGCTGGAGTTATCACAGAGAAAGGAGTTTCAGTTGAGAAAATGCCTCCATGAGATCCAGCGGTAAGGCATTTCTCAATTAGTGATCAAGGATGGAGGGTCCCTTGTGGGTGGTGCCATCTGTGGGCTGGTAGTCTTGGGTTCTATAAGAAAGCAGGCTGAGCAGGCCAGGGAAGCAAGCCAGTAAGTTACATCTCTCCATGGCCTCTGCATCAGCTCCTGCTTCCTGCCCTGCTCGAGTTCCAGTCCTGACTTCCTTTTGGAAGTGTAAGCTCAATAAATCCTTTCCTCTCCAACTTGCATCTTGGTCATGATGTTTGTGGTTACTGTTGGAGCCAGAGACAAAGGGCAGACGATGGCACCCTGGGTGCTGAGGGACAACAATAAACCATGGAGGCAATAGAGGATCTGAGATGATGAGGCCGAGGGTGAGGTCAGACATTTGAGCTGAGGAAGCAGTGCTGCCCACTGTGCTCCTCCTCTCAAGATGAAGGTAATGTGGGAAGATGGAGGGCTGACAGGAGAGGCTTGTAGGTGATTCCCAGGGAGGTGTTTCTGAGAAACACTTCCAGCTGTGTCCCCAAATCTGTTTCCAAGATGCTTGAACCAGTTTTGTAGAGAACAGGATGGACCAAGCTGGGAGATGACTGAAGCCTGGATGCCCCTTGTGATTCTCAGAGTGCAGTGAGGTGAGTCCTCTGTGACCTCACAGGGTAAATTCCTGCCCTAGTAACAGCAGTGTTCTTAGCCTGGGACAACTCAGAGTCCAGCAGGGAAGGCTGGGATTCACAGCGAGCACGTGTGTCTGTCCAGGTTTAGCTGTTTTCTGGGATGGACACTACCTGAAATTCACCTCATGTGAGTAACTCACCCATTGTGAGGCACAACATTAGGTTCTTTATGAGATGGGGAGACTAAACATAGTGAGGGACTTGAAGTGTCCCTGCCTGAGGACAGCTTACCCTAAGAAGAGCTAGAGGCAGCAGGAATCAGTCTCGTAGCACTGGGACTGGCCCATAACTTCAACTGGGAGAGAACTCCCTCCACTCACCAGGGAGCAAGGCCTTGGAATGACACTACACAAGTGTATCTGAACCAGGACTTCAGTCCCAGCCTAGGCTGGAGGAGGAAACAGCGCTGTTGCCACGCCCACATTTGACCTTTCATAGCTTGTCCAGGGAAGGAGGCAAAGCATCCACGGCACTGATGTCTGATCTTCCCGGAGGACTTCAGTGCCTGGCAGTAGCAATTGTTTCATTTGTACTCAGCTGTCGCAGTATGGGACAAACATCAGTGTCACTATCACAGCAGCACTCTCCCCTCTCATTCTATACTAATATTCATGGTTTTGCTTTGTATGTGTTGTGTGTGTGTGCTCATGTCTGCAAGTCCACATCCATATGTGGGACAGTGTATGAGGAGAACATTGGATGGTGTCACATAACCTCCTCTACAAATATACACACTGTTACATGAGGCAGGGTAATGTATGCTCAGGCTTTGTTAATGAAATGATGACCTCACCCCATGTACAACCTCCCAACTGCTAGGACAGTGTACTCAGCAGTGTGGGAAAGCACAGTCATTCTTCATGCTAGACTCAGACACATAGGAAGAAGCTGGACAGAGCTATGCTCAGGCCTTTGTTACCTCATATAATAGCCGATTGTCATGGTAAAGGCTGTGGTGTTGATGTGAGGGAACTCAGTGATAGGTTGGAAGGAACTGCAGTGTGTTGAGCTGTATGTTGGAAGAAATATATACAGATTCCTGTGATGAAGTCCTGACTAAACCTCAGTGTGCTATACTGGGCAATAGAAGGTGATAAAGAGTATGAGGCACAATGTGGTCCTTGAAGTGACCTTTAATAAGACCTTTGCTATAGCAGTAGAAATGGTTGCTGTCATTATCAGAGGGATGTGTGACAAGGAATGTGCCAAACAAGGATTCAGGGAGATGATACCCACAACTTACCAGAGAATGAGCCCAAGGGATGATTACACCCATCCTGTACTGCAGACAGGTGCAGGATGAAGCTCTGTTGTTGTGCCTCAAGCCAGGGACTGTTGGACTTGAAAGTCCACATGTCTGGGCGGCCCACCCCACAAAGACACAGAGACTGAGAATGATGCAATAAGCATGAGGTCTATTGAATCCAGTGCACTGGGGCCACCCTGCCAACAGGGCAGTGGCGACCCCGGGTTAGTAAGGTACACACTTTTTATACACTTTTCTGGGGCAGAGCTTGGCAACAGCATGAAAGGGTAGGCTTGCATTGGTGGTTAATTTTTTACTTTTTTTATGATTGGAGGCCTGAGGTGGTAACTTCAGCCTGTTACCATCCACCTGTGGCTTCAGCCTGTCCTTGACAACAGAGAATTCTGTCCATTGTGTGGGGTCTGAGGCCTATCTGCACCTAGCCTTGCTTTTTCATTTTCTAACACTTATCTTTGGCCCTTCTGACTATCTGGAATGTTTCCCAGTCCGGCTCATCAGCCACCTTTTGTCTCTCAAGGCCTCACAGGACAACTGTCACTATAGCATCCCATAGTGTCCAGGGCAGGTAGAAGATGCTTCACAGAATCCTATTGTCTGGGGTTCTGAAAGGACTTTTCTTCTTCACAGCAGTAATCTTGTCTTTTCTAGCCTTGAGTTGTCCTCAACATGACTGGAGGCAGGGACTCAATAGGAAACACTATTCTACCTAATCTTGTATACTATCTACATTTAAAATTAAATTGTATGTAATTTGGTGTGCATTGTTCTGTGTGTACATGCATATATACATATATGCATAAATACATATATATATATATATCATACATACACATACATATGTGTATATATAAGTGCATGCACTTTCAGGTATACAGGCTAGTTAGTATTACTAGAAGAAAAGAACTGAATGGCTATAACAGGCTCAATTAAGTTCTTTATTTTTGATACTTTACTTAAATTTCAAATGTTTCCCCCTTTCCAGATCTCCCCTTTGGAACCACCCTATTCCCTCCCCCTCCCCCTGACTCTATGGGGGTATTCCTCCACCCACCCACCCACCCACTCTTGTCTTCCCACCTTGGCATTCTCCTACACTGGGGGATCTAACACCCTCAGGCCCAAGGGCCTCTCCTCCCCCTGATGGCTAACAAGACCCTCCTCTGCCGCACATGTGGCCAGCACCATGGGTCCCTCCATGGGTATTCTTTGGTTGGTGATTCAGTCTCCCGGAATATCGAGGGGTCAGGCCAGTTGCCACTATTGCTCCATCCCTGGGGCTGCAAAGTCCCTCAGCTCCTTCAGTCCCTTCTCCAACTCCTCCATCTGGGACCTCACATTCAGCCCTACGGATGCTGTGAAGTGACTCTTGGGTATTTCAAACCTTTGGGCTAATAACCACTTATCAGTGAGTACATACCATGCTCATTCTTTTGTGACTGCGTTGCCTCACTCAAGATATTTTCAAGTTCCATCCATTTGTCTGCGAACTTCATGAAGTCATTGTTTTTAATAGCTGAGTAGTATTCCACTGTGTAAATGTACCACATTTTCTGTATCAATTCCTCTGTTGAGGGACATCTGGGTTGTTTCCAGTTTCTGGCTATTATAAATATGGCCACTATGAACTTAGTGGAACATGTGTCTTTATTACATGTTGGAGCATCTTCCTGGTATATGCCCAGGAGTGGAATAGCTGGGTCCTCAGGTAGTATTATATTCATTTTTCTGAGGGTCCGCCAAACTGATTTCCAGAGAGGTTGTATCAGCTTGCATTCCCACCAGCAATGGAGGAGAGTCCCTCTTTCTTCACATCCTCACCAACATCTGCTGTCACCTGAGTTTTTGATCTTAGCCATTCTGACTGGTGTAAGGTGGAATCTCTGGGTTGTTTTGATTTGCATTTCCCAGATGACTAAGGATGTTGAGCATTTCTTTAGGTGCTTCTCAACCATTCGAGTTTCCTCAGTTGAGAATTCTCTGTTTAGCTCTCTTCCCCATTTTTTGATAGGGTTGTTTGGATCTCTGGAGTCTAGCTTCTTGAGTTCTTTCTATACCGTGGATATTAGCCCTCTATCGGATGTAGGATTGGTAAAGATCTTTTCCCAATCTGTTGGTTGCCGTTTTGTCCTATTTACAGTGTCCTTTGCCTTACAGAAGCTTTGTAATTTTATGAGGTCCCATATGTTGATTCTTGATCTTAGAGCACAAGCCATTGGTGTTCTGTTCAGGAACTTTGCCCCTGTGCCCAAGTGTTCAAGACTTTCCCCCACTTATGTTCTATTAGATTCAGTGTATCTGGTTTTATGTAGAGGTCCTTGATCCACTTGAACTTGAGCTTTGTACAGGGAGATAAGAATGGATCAATTTGCAACCTTCTACATGTAGGCTACCTGTTGAACCAGCACCATTTGTTGAAGATGCTGTCTTTTTTCCACTGGATGGCTGTAGCTCCTTTGTCAAAGATCAAGTAACCACAAGTGTGTGGGTTTATTTCTGGGTCTTCAATTCTATTCCATTGATCAACCTGCCTGTCACTGTCCCAATACCATGCAGTTTTTATCACTACTGCTCTGTAGTACAGCTTGAGGTCAGGGAGGCTGATTCCCCCAGAAGTCCTTTTATTGTTGAGAATAGGTTTTGCTATCCTGGTTTTTTTCTTATTCCATATGAATTTGAGAATTGCTCTTTCTAAGTCTATGAAGAATTGAGTTGGAATTTTTATGGGGATTGCATTGAATCTGTAGATTGCTTTCGGCAGGATGGCCATTTTAACTATATTAATCCTGCCAATCCATGAGCATGGGAGATCTTTCCATCTCCTGAGGTGGTCTTCGATTTCTTTCTTCAGAGACTTGAAGTTCTTGTCATACAGATCTTTCACTTGTTTGGTTAGAGTCACACCAAGATATTTTATATTGTTTGTGACAATTGTGATGGGTGTCATTTTCCTAATTTCTTTCTCAGCCTGTTTATCCTTTGAGTATAGGAAGGCTACTGATTTGCTTGAGTTGATTTTGTATCCGGCCACTTTGCTGAAGGTGTTTATCAGCTGTAGCAGATCTCTGGTGGAGTTTTTCAGGTCACTGAAGTATACCATCATATCATCTGCAAATAGTGATATTTTGATTTCTTCCTTTCCAATTTGTATCCCTTTGACCTCCTTTTGTTGTCTAATTGCTCTAGCTAGAACTTCAAGTACTATATTGAATAGATAGGGAGAGAGAAGGCAGCCTTGCTTAGTCCTTGATTTTAGTGGGATTGCTTCAAGTTTCTCTCCATTTAGTTTGATATTGGCCACTGGTTTGCTGTATATTGCTTTTACTATGTTTAGGTATGCTCCTTGAATTCTTGATCTTTCCAAGACTTTTATTATGAAGGAATGTTGAATTTTGTCAAATGCTTTTTTAGCATCTAACGAGATGACCTTGTGGTTTTTTTCTTTGAGTTTGTTTATGTAGTGGATTACATTGAAGGATTTTTGGATATTGAACCATCCCTGCATCCCTGGGATGAAGCCTACTTGATCACGGTGAATGATCATTTTGATGTGTTCTTAGATTCGGTTTGCAAGAATTTTATTGAGTATTTTTTCATTGGTACTCATAAGGGAAATTGGTCTGAAGTTTTCTTTTATTGTTGGGTCTTTGTGAAGTTTTGGTATCAGTGTAACTGTGGCCTCATAGAATGAATTGGGTAGTATTCCTTCTGTTTCTATTTGTGGAATAGATTGAAGAGTATTGGTATTAGGTCTTCTTTGAAGGTCTGATAGAATTCTGCACTGAACCCATCTGGTCCTGGGCTCTTTTTGCTTGGGAGACTTTTAATGACTACTTCTATTTCTTTAGGAGTTATGAGACTGTTTAGATGTTTATCTGCCTGATTTAACTTTGGTGTTTGGTATCTGTCTAGAAACTTGTCCATTTCCTCCAGATTTTCCAATTTTGTTGCATATAGGCTTTTGTAGTAGGATCTGATGATTTTTTGAATTTCCTCAGAATCTGTTGTTATATCTCCCTTTTCATTTCTAATTTTGTTAATTTGGATACTGTCTCTGTGCCCTCTGGTTAGTCTGACTAAGGGTTTATCTATCTTGTTGATTTTCTCAAAGAACCAGCTCCTGGTTTGGTTGATTCTTTGTACAGTTCTTTTTGTTTCTACTTGGTTGATTTTAGCCCTTAATTTGATTATTTCCTGCCTTCTACTCCTCTTTGGTGTATTAGCTTCTTTTTGTTCTAGAGGTTTCAAGTGTGCTATTAAGCTGCTAGTATATGCTCTCTCCAATTTCTTTTTGGAGGCACTCAGAGCCATGAGTATTCCTCTTAACACTGCTTTCATTGTGTCCCATAGGTTTGGGTATGTTGTAATTTCATTTTCATTAAATTCTAGGAAGTCTTTAATTTCTTTATTTCTTCCTTCACCAAGTTATCATTGAGTAGAGCATTGTTCATCTTCCATGTGTATGTGGGCTTTCTGTTGTTGTTGTTGCCATTGAAGACCAGCCTTATTCCAAAGTGATCTGATAGGAGGCATGGGATTATTTCAATCTTCTTATATCTGTTGAGGTTTGTTTTGTGACCAATTATATGATCAGTTTTGGAGAAGGTACCATGAGGGCTGAGAAGAAGGTATATTCTTTTGTTTTAGGATGAAATGTTCTACAAATATCTGTTAAATCCATTTTGTTCCTAACATCTGTTAGTTTCACAGTTTCTGTGTTTAGTTTGTGTTTCCAAGATCTGTCCATTGATGAGAGTGGGGTGTTGAAGTCTCCCACTATTATTGTGTGAGGTGCAATGTGTGCTTCGAGCTTTAGTAAAGTTTCTTTTATGAATGTAGGAGCCCTTGCATTCGGGGCATAGATGTTCGGAATTGACAGTTGTTCTTGGTAGACTTTTCCTTTGATGAGTAAGAAGTGTCCTGCTTTATCTTTTTGATGACTTTTGGTTGAAAGTCAATTTTATCCGATATTAGAATCGCTACTGTTTCTTGGGGCCATTTGCTTGGAAAATTGTTTTCCAGCCCTTTACTCTGAGATAGTGTTTGCCTTTAACACAGAGGTGAGTTTCCTGGATACAGCAAAATGCTGGGTCCTGTTTATGGATCCAGTCTGTCAGTTTATGTCTTTTTATTGGGGAATTGAGTCCATTAATGTTAAGAGATATTAAAGAATAGTGATCGTTGCTTTCTGTTATTTTCGATGTTGCTTATATGTTTGTGTGGCTATCTTCTTTTTAGTTTGTTGAAAGATTACTTTCTTGTTTTTTTCTTAGGTGTAGTTTCCCTCCTTGAGTTGGCATTTTCCATGTATTATTCTTTGTAGGTCTGGGTTTGTGAAAACATACTGTGCAAATTTGAATTTGTCATAGTATATTTTGGTTTCATCATCTATGATTATTGAGAGTTTTGCTGGGTATAGCAGCCTGGGCTGGTATTTGTGTTCTCTTAAGAGTCTTTATGAGATCTGCCCAGCATCTTCTAGCTTTCATAGTCTCTGGTGAGAAGTCTGGTGTAATTCTGCTAGGTCTGCCTTTATATGTTACTTGCCCTTTTCCCCTTACTGCTTTTAATATTCTTTCCTTATTTTGTGTATTTGGTGTTTTGACTATAATGTAATGGGAAGAATTTCTTTTCTGGTCCAGTCTATTTGGAGTTCTGTAGGCTTCTTGTATATTTATGTTCATCTCTTTCTTTAGGTTAGGGAAGTTTTCTTCTATAATTTTGTTGAAGATAGTTACTGGTCCTTTAAGTTGGGAATCTTCCCTCTCTTCTATATCTATCATCCTCAGGTTCTGTCTTCTCATTGCATCCTGGATATCCTGGATGTTTTGGGTTAGGAGCTTTTTGCATTTTGTGTTTTCTTTGACTGTTGTGTCCATGTTTTCTTTGGTATCTTCCGCACCTGAGATTCTCTCTTCCATCTCTTGTATTCTGTTGGTGATGTTTGCATCTATGACTCTTGATTTCTTTCCTAGGTTTTCTAACTCCAAGGTTGTCTCCCTCTGTGATTTCTTTATTGTTTCTATTTCTGTTTTTAATTCCTGGTTGGTTTTGTTAATTTGTTTGATTGTGTTTTCCTGTAATTCTTCAAGGGATTTTGTGTGTCCTCTTTAAGGGCTTCCAGTTGTTTACCTGTGTTCTCTTGTATTTCTTTAAGGGAGTTATTTATTTGCTTCTTAAAATCTTCTATCATAGCCAGGCAGTGGTGGTGCATGCCTTTAATCCCAGCACTCGGGAGGCAGAGGCAGGTGGATTTCTAAGTTCAAGGCCAGCCTGGTCTACAGAGTGAGTTCCAGGACAGCCAGGGCTACACAGAGAAACCCTGTCTCGAAAAACCATAAAAAAGAAAAATCTTCTATCATCCTCTTGAGATGTGATTTTAAGTCTGAGTCTTCCTTTTCTGGTGTGTTGGGGTAACCAGGGCTTGCTGTCTTGGGAGAGCTGGGTTCTGATGATGCCAAGTAGCCTTGCTTTCTGTTCCTTGTGTTCTTGCCCTTGCCTTTCACCATCTGGTTATCTCTGGTGTTACTGGTCTTACTCTCTCTGACTGTGGCTTGTCTTTCCTGCAAGCCTAGGTGTCAATACCCCTTGAAGACCAGTTCTCTCTGAGAGGAATTTGGGTTTGGAGAGTTGTGGTGCAGGGTCAGCTCTGGGGTGCAGACAGAAACAAGAAGGATCTAATCCCCAGCTGACCCTTGTTTCCTGTGTCCTGATGGCTCTGCAAGGGTCCCTCTTGGTCCAGTGAATTTGAAAAGAAGTGGTGGTCTTGCCTGTGCTTAAAGGTGTGTCGGCACTCCTGGTATACCAGCTCTCTCTCTCCTGGCAGTATTTGAGTATGGAGCCCTGTGTCACAGGATTTGCACTCTATCTACTGAAAGAAACCAGAACCCTGTTCCTCAGTCCCTGTGTCCTGGTTATTCCAGGTGGGTCCCTGTGAGCAGACAGGCTTTCCCACACTCCTGGGAGGCTAGCTTTCTCCCAGCTCTATTTGGTTATGGAGCCTTGGTGACCCAGGCAGAGATCTCCTGCCACAGATGGAAACCAGAAGATTCCTTCCTCTTGGCTGTTCCTCAGTCCCTGTGTCCCAAGGATTTCGAGCGAGTCCCACCGAGCAGTGTTATTCCTCTTACCTCTTCTCACTGGTTTTTCCACACTCCTAGGCGGCTAGCTTTCTCCCTGCTCTATTTGGCTATGGAGCCCTGGTGGCCCAGGCAGAGGTCTCCCACCACAGTTAGAGACAGGAAGGCTCTTTTCTCAATTAATTTCTTAATATGTTCCAGATTAAACACTGCAGGAGTCCTGGTAAGAATACAGCAGTGAATACAAGCAAGTCTGTGAAGTGGCATGCCATATAAAATCTCTGGGAGAAAACACTAGACATATGCTATGAAGAGACACGTCTGGGAGAAAGTGCCAGTGAGCAACTGGTCTAAGATTCAAGGCGGGAGCCTACAGAAGGTTAAAGACCTACTTACACCACCTACCCTTAGCCAACACATGCAACAGAAGGTAGGTAGGAAGGTTTTTTCAGTAAACAACACAATCTCCAACTTTACAGTGTGATCAACTATCCAGCAACAACTTGTTCCCAAAAAATGATCTTAAAAGTCATCCTCAGATATTTTCCCGAAGTACCAGTCCAAAAAAAATACCTGTGTGCCTGGACAGCCTTTGAACTTTCCCAAACACAGTGAGGCTTGGCCTCTGTGACCTCACATAAGGGGTCACTGTCATGGTTATGGGTGTGCCCTAGTTCTGAGGGCAGCAGAGTCCATTATAGGAGAAGGTAGCAGGGATTCCTTTCAGGTAAGTCAATGCAGAAAATCTTTGGGTGAGGACCCAATCTCACATCAGCATATGTACTCAACAGGGGGCTTTTTTAAAAGGGTGACTAAGGCACAAATCGGTGTCTTAGGCTTTTTGATGTACAAGACAGATGTGATCCTGAGAAGAGTTGCAGTAGCAAGGACCGAAGGGACACCTTTGTAAAGCATGTCCACTTATGATATACAGAGAAAAGATATCATTCCCACACAAAGTAAAAAAGATCTTGTGAAGATCTGCAAAGCCTCCACTGCCTTAGCAAGGCATCTTCTAGGCTCATGGAACACTAACCTCTTTTGTTTCTCTTAACTACCTGTGATATTCCATCATGTGATCAGGAAGACATGTATCAGGGTGCCTTGTTGGGACTCACTTTGGATCTCTCAACTTTGAACATGAACTCATAGGCCCTCTCTACTCCAGACGCAGTCAGCTATGCAACACGAAGGTCTTTCCCCAACCCAGCCTTCTTATATAATGTTTAATTCGTTTCATCTGAACTGTTGGCTATATGAATGTCAGTGCATGTTTCCCTGAGGAGAGGTCAATGATGTTCTGAGAACATTTGAGATGCTAGAGAGGACACCAAATATTTTTCACTATTAATACCCTCCCTTTTTTTTCTAGAAATGCTGACCACAGACCAAAGAAAATGGCAAAGTATCTTTTAACAAACATGGACTCAAACGGCTCTATTACCTGAACCCTAGAAAGAACAAAATACCCTGACCCTGAAGACTCTGGGACCACAAAAGAGAAGATTTGTGCCTGTCAAATTCCAGAATTGGAAGATGCTGAATGAAAAGCATGATTCTTTGCAAAGGCCTGGGCCTAAAGCTAAAAGAGATGTGGACCTTGGTCAATCCCTGACTCTGAAGCCCAGGCCCAAAGCAAAATGAATATTGGCCTAAGCTAAATCCAACCCTGAAGAAGCTCAGACCAAAACCAAGAAGAAATATGGCCCTCTCCCATCCCTGACTCTAAAGAAGAGACCCAGGCCCAAAACAATAGAAGTGGGCCTGAGTAATACCTAACTATGAGAAGTCCCAAGCCTAAAGAAGAGATTTGGTCCTGTGCCACCCCTGACCTTCAAGAAGCCTGTGCCCAAAGCAAGAAGAAAAGTGAACCTGGACCATCCTTGACCTGTAGGCTTAGATTTTTCAAAACATACTCTAATAATGGTTCTTAAACTCTTCAACTTACCTTCTATCTCACCACCAACCAGAAGTATTGGAAAGGAAAGATTAATGAGGCAAAGGGAGGTGTGGACCTGTTTAGAAGTAGTTCTTTTGAGTTGATTAAATGTCAGGATAGGAGCAGTTCAGCTCACATGAATCAGCAACAGTAGCTAGATCCACTCACAAACATTCACAAATCAGCAATGGCAGTTTGATCTAGAAGAAACCTCAAGGCTCTGACAATCAGCCTGAGTCTGTGGAAGTGGCAAGAAGCTGCCAGAACATCACAATAAGTTCTTTGGTGTGTTTCTCTCTACAAAGTCACAACAAACTATGATCAGTAAAGAAGACTAGGTGTACCAATGACACAGCATTGTCCGTGAAGACCAGCATCAATAAAGTCCAACAAAAACCAGCAAAGAGTGGCAAGGTGAACCAATGCTATGCAGCATGGTCCATTGTCTGATGGGTTGTTCTTATACCCTTTCCAAACATTTTATGTTCTCTCAACTGTTCACTCTAGCAAAATATCACATGCCCCCTTTCCAAGCAGCTTCCAGAAAAACACTACATGTCTTTCCTCAGCAAAACATCCTCACATAAGACAGTTTTTAGGAAAAACAAATGACACAACTGAGTCTCCAAAGAAACAAGAAATTTCCACTTAACTGACCCTGAAAAAGTCCAGGCTGAAAGCAAGAAGAGATGTGGGCCTGGCCCAATCCCTGACCCTGAAGAAGCCTAGATTTAAAGAAGAGATGCAGGTCAGAGCTATTCCTGACTCTGAAGTGGCCCAGGCCCAAAACAAGAAGAGATGTGGGCCTGGGCAATCCCTAATCCTGACAAGTCCCAGGCCTAAAGAGAGAAAAGATGTTGGCCTGGGCCATCCCTAACCCTGAAAATGCCCAGGACCAAAGTGAGAAGAAATGTGGGCCTGAGCCACCCCAGACTCTGAAGAGGCTCAGGCCCAAAACAAAAAGAGATTTGGGTCTGAAAAAAAAATCCCAACCTTAAAAATATGAGTTGTAGGCCTGGTCTAACCCTGGACTTTGAGGTAGCCCTGCCCAAAAACTAAAGAGAAATGTAGGCCTGGGTCAATCTTAAACTCTGAAGAGGTTCAGCCCTAAAGAAAAAAAAAAGATATGGGCCAGAGAAAATTCCTGACCTTGAAAAAGCAATGCCAGAAGCAAGAAGGGATATGAATTGGACCAATCCCTGACTCTGAAGGTATATAGACCCCAAATGAAAGAGACCTGGGCCAAACCAAGAAAAGAACTGTGCTCCAGGCCAAACCCTGACACTGAGACCATCCAGACACAAAGACTAAAATTAAATTAGCCCAGGTTCACTCTCACACAAAGAGCTTTGTAGCCAAACAAGGAAGTATTTTCAGGACCAAAATAAAGTTAAATGACATTGTGGTTAGAGTGTATCATGAGGTGCTCTGATCTCAAGCCTTAATTTTAATTCTTATTTTACAACCAACAAAGGTATCAATGCAGACAAATTCCAGCTTGTTCATCCATAATCTTGGATTTACCTATAATACTCCATAAGCTGGCTTCCAGGGTACCAGCTGTGTGTATTGCACATAGATACTTCATTCAATCCAGACCACATACTCAACACATGTAAGCAAGGATGGCACCACCATAACATGCCAAGGGCTCACCTGAATAACCCGTCAGTACAAACTTAGCATACCAAGAAGGGTGTTATACTGCACCCGTACCTTTTTCAGACAAGACCTTAACTTGCTTTCAACTGATTTCTTTAGGAATGAAACTCAGGCCATACAGCCTATTCACCAAGAATCTTAGACTAACCCAAAATTGGCCTTATTCCAATTAACTGACATCTGAACACATTTTACCTCCAGGAAGCAGATCTTGATGATGACCTGGTTATTAACACAGGTACAAACCCATAAGCAGACCTCAAAGTAAACTTGGCAGTTCCTTGAGCCCCAAACAGCCTGGGTTCATATTCTCAACAAGGGTGTGTGGGCCATACCATCTATCCAACCCAGGACACAATTCTGCCATAAAGGATTCAGGTCTTAAAGGGACCAAACATCACCTGAATGACCAAAGGAAATGGGCACAACCATGACTCTGACCTGTCTGTGGCAGGCATTGTCTCATTTTAATTTCTTTTGTTAAGTAAACAAAAGCCTCATTTGTGACTAAGTTCAGGCCATGTTCACCAAGAAATTTGGACTCACTGACAACAATTCCTGCATGGATGACTGACATCAGATCATTGGTCATGAACTCTCATTAATGATAATTTGGAAGCTCCTTGTGGTACCACTATGGTTTGTGGGCTGCATCTGGCATTCTTACAATAGAGGCAACACTCTTACATCAGGTGTGTTTAGACTACACCATTGCTTTCAAGTAGTCTTGGCCACACATGAACATTAGGGCACACCTTGGAATCAAATGTGTGGGGACTACACTCAGAAATTCTCTGTGCCCAGGTCTTCTTAAGTGAGGCCTTCCAGAGATCAAGGAGAAGAAGCTGACCTCAAGTGTGACCTAAGCTATACCCACTACTCCAGAAAGGTTGGACACAGCTTAACCACAAGGGGAGCTGGTCTGATGAGTACAATAATGGCAATGGCCATAAAGTGACATCAGTGGGATCCCGGCAGCTCCCTGACTACAGAGTACCCTGGGTCCATCTTAAATTCAAGGGTGTGTGGGTCACACCCTCTCTTTATGAACCTAGACAACCCTCACTACAAGGAAGTCAGGCTCATACACCATGGCCTTAAATGGGACAAGGACTACCCATAATGACCAAACAACCTAAATATCAAGAATGTTGGGATTGCACTTGGCCTTAATCTTATACCACCTCCTGGTAGACTTAGTTCACTAAAAATCTTAGATGCACAAGCAAGGCTTCCTAAACTGATAACTGGCCCTCAATCCAAAGCAGTGTAATCTGGGGCCTCCATGCCACTAAGAAAGGTTGTGGGCCACAGTCTCCCTCATCAAACCCAGGAGCTATGCTCACCTCAGAGGACCCAGAACCACCAAATGTGTGGACCACACTAGAGAAACAATGTGGGCAGACTTTGGCAAAACGGGTGTGTGGGCCACACTCAGTAGTCATTATGTGCCCAGCTGCTATCTTGTCTTCAAGAGATCCAGAACACAATGATCTCATGTATGTGTGTGTTAGCCAACACCAAGACCTCAGAGGAAACTGGAATAACTACAATGACTGGCATTGATGGTCTATGACCTCACCCTCATAAACTACAAGGCTGTGGTCCAAACCCTCTTATTCGGACATCTCAGGTTCCCTAGCCCCTCCCTGTTGATTTTGATCCTCATCTAGACCCAATTAGAAACTCCAAGTGATCCATTGGATTAAGAATGTGATGACTCAGAGTACAGACACAATTTTAACTCAACTGTGTAATGGAAAACCCTGAAATCCCTCCTCTGGTGGTAACTGTTGAGACATAATTGCCAAAGCTTCCTGAAAGTCTCACCAGAGCCTACAGAGAAGAAGCCAGTCTTATTCCCTGATTTCTATAGACCTCTGACTTCATTTCTATACACAATACAGTTCAGAAGCCTTGTAGTCTTACATTATTATTTAGCAAGGCATTTCATGCCCTAGCATTGTGTATATAGATTTTAATATAAGGTTCATCTGCTACCATGTTTTTTTTTTTCCCTGAAATGCTTATTTTGGCTCTTTCTCTGTATTTCTGAATGATGGTTTTCAATCCTCAATTGAACTTCTTAAAACAGGGTGTTATGGTTACAAACAGCAAGCATAGGTAGCTGGCACATCTTTCTTACCTGCTGTCTCCATGTGCATGGCACATACCTGTAGGCTCAGACCTCATCCTACAGATGAGTGTACCTCTGTACATGGTTTGTAGTCTTCTAAGGAAAAAGAAAGGGCCAAGGAGGCAGGAACCCTCATCTAGTCCCAAAATCATGGAGATAAAATTTCTAAACTGTGGGAACAGTAACCAACCCCTTCCAGTGCCAAAATGAGAGTAGCATCAGTTTTTGGAGAATTTCTGATGAAGGTCTAGAGGGAAGAGAAGACAGAGTAGGTTCAGTGTGAGCCACAGGACACCAGGCATCTGGAAAGCATTTTCCAGTGAGACTCCACATGAGGAAGAACGCACTCCCAGTGATATCCCATGCATGGCTCCACAACACAGGTACAGCGTCACATCAACAAAGCAGTAAAATGTGCTGTGTTCCTTGAATTAGAGAAACTGAAGGCTGATGTGTTATAACCCTGGGCTTGCCCCTGATTATCCTGGACATGTAGGTGACAGATTTGTTATGTTCACCATCCAGCTGCAAACATCTCTGCCTTCCATTCCCCTAGTCTTTGTCCATGAATAATCTTCCTAATGCCATGGGCCTTTGAAGAAAACCTGGCCACATGAATCGTTTAGACGTCCATGGTCACAGAGCTCCTCCTTTTCATCTAGGTTTTATTTACTCTGCTCCCACTCCTGGACAGGGGCTTGCAGACTCTGAATGCAATGCACTTGAGCCAGCATCAGAGGGAAGGGTATGTGCAGTTCACAGACATCAGTGACTTAGAACTGACTTTCCAGGATGAAGACAGGATTTCTAATGAGAACTGGATCATCTTAACCAAAGCTTTTATTGCATTCGTCATTGATTTGTCTGTTGATGGATTGATCTGGGTATTCAAAACTGGTGAGAAACTCCACCAGTAAGCCTTGGTGTGTATACACAGAGGTCCTACCACTAAATATGTGGATTTTTGAGCATGGGCTCAAACCTAAGACAGAAGTAACCCTGACCAAACCCTGAAATCAAAGAATCCTTGATGAAATTAAACTATAGAACACCAGGACAAAGCCTGATAGGAAAGCAGCCCAGTCAGAATATGAACCCAGAGCAGCCAAGGATACACCCTAAACCTCAGGAGTCAAGGAATAAATCCTGTCCCTTCATAACCTGGAATGAACCAAGTCCCCAAAGAAGACCAGACATAACCTGAAACCAAAGGTTCCCAAGCCAAACCCTCAAACACAATGACCTTGGTATGAGAACCGTCTTTTTGAGTCTCTGGTTATGGGGATCCAAGAGACTCCCAAAACAACATAGACTAATGCTGCTTCCCTCAGTTACTTCCCAGGAATTGAAGGCAAGGTCCTACTGCTGAAAACACAGAATACTTGGAACATTAGACTTAGAAAATTTGGGCTGGATGTGACACTACAACAACTTCCATGAGGAGGTTTCATAATCCTGGCCGGTGCTATAGAAGCTGCCAACAGAGGGAAGCAATCGGTCATGATGCCTGTTAACCACCAAATGACCATCATGGTAGGGTGTGTGACTCAAAGGGTTCCATAGTGGCTCTTCTATCAGGAAGTAACTGGTCTTTCAAATTGGACTTAAGTAACGACTTGCCCAGCAGGAAGGAAATCCCACCTGTTACTGAAACCCTAGCAAATTACTCATGGCTACAGAGGATACGGATTTTATGGTAGGACCTACTACTGACACTTTACTAAACCACTGTGATTCCTGATTACATTCTCCATATTTATCCTAATAACCACAGGGTGGGTGTCTTCTGGAAATGACGTGGAAGCAGCACCCACAAAACCACAATAAATGGCTACCTAAAGGAGACCTAAACAAGGACAATACCATTGGAAATTTCAGTGTAAACGGGTACAGCATCATGGGGGCCCATCCTGAGGCAAAGAGCTATAGGCAACTGTTGGGGTCATGGGGTATGCAAATAATGAGGAAAGAACCACTGAAGTCAGAAATAAACCAAAAGCAACTTTATTCACCATGGGAAAACGCTTCTAACCAGTTAGGGTCACAGTCAGGCTCAGAACTGACAACACAACCCTGAAAATGTGTGAGCAGTCTCCTTTTGAAGCATAAACCCATGAGCAGATGTTCAGGGGATAAGGAATTCATAAATTGAGGATTAGTTCTCAAGCTCAGGGTGTGGTGGATAGCAGGATATAGGTACAGGCTTAAGCTTATTCTCAGACAGTGATCTTATCTCAACCTTCATGGGGCTCACGCAGGCCAGGTGGTTTTACTGAAATTGTAAAGAATGTAGAGCTTGAGGTCATGCAGTAAGATGGGGGAGGGGGTTGGTAGAGTGAGGTCATGCAGTAAGAAGGGGGGAGGGGGTTGGTAGTAAGATGGGGGGGAGGAGAGGTTGGTAGAACAATGTCTGGAGTTACTCTTGGCTCTTCAGCAACTTACAAGAACAGTGCAGAGAGGGAGAATTCATTGTCCCAGAAATGAGTCCTCTACCTGGTGATCCAATACATAGTGTTCAGACCTGAAGCAAGTATCACTGAACAGACTCAGCATGTGTAGGCATACTTTTATGCATTTATCTATAAATACACATCATTGATAAAGAAAAAGATGCTGCAGATTTGAGAAACAGGGAGGGAAAAGGGACATGTGAGAACAGATTTTATTTTCATTATAAAAATTTAGGAACTATTTACTGGATAATCTTTGGCTGAGTTAGATACTCAACATTGTAAGATTTTACAGGAGAATGGCTTTCCTCTATGCATTTTATGTCAACGTTGGCTCCTGCTTCCACCTTTAGATCTCTCTTCTTACAAGAAGTCATGTGGAGGATGTTTTTGTATTTAAATGCTAATTTTTGTACCTGTAGATCTGGTTGCAGTCCAGAATTTGGTATTGTGATTATTATGAAGAATCTCCTGACTCAGTATTTCATAAACTCCGTCACCTTCTGATTGGTCAACAAAGATCTGAACTGCCAATAGCTTGGCAGGAAAGGCTGGACTTCTGAGCCCAGAGTGAGGGAGAGAGGGTCTCTGGTGGGGACTGGAGAGTTGCCAACAGGACATGAATGAACAAGGAAGCCAGGGTGAAACTAAGAGAGCAGTTAACAGGGCCATATGAGTGGGAAGCAGGCCAGGTCAGCATTGTGAAGTTAGAATAGCTCAGAACCTTCCCAGCTATTCTATCTCAAGCCTTTCATCAATACAAAGCTCTCCATGTGGTTTGGAGCAAGAGCTGGCATAGAAAGCCATACTTTTGCAAAGTCATGATCACAGCATTATATCATGTTAGTCATGCAGATTCTATGGTGGCAGGGAGAGCTACTTAGAACCTTTAAATCAGCTCACCTCCCAGGGTTTACTGCTTTATCCTCATCTACAACACCATGCCCCCCTGCTGTATGGTCCTGTATGGCCATGTGGAAGAAATTGTGTGACATGGTTTCCCACCCCTGAAACAGAGTCAGTAGGATGTGGGCCTCCATGATGGTTGCTGGGGATGAGGCTTGCTTGTATATATATAATAAATACATATTATTATTTATAATATATATTATAAAAATATTTTTTTCCTTCATGTTCCTCCTTCAGGAAATATTCTCCCTGCCCAGGTTATCTGGAAATATTCTCCCTGCCAAAGTTATCCAGGAATGTCCTCTCTGCCAAGGTTAATGACTCCATGATAATCCGAGACAGCAAGAGTCAGGGAGATAAGGGTTTGTCTATGTCCTTAGCAAAAAATAGTAAATGCTGAGATCTTCAGGACAGCCTTAAAGTTGTGGAAAAGAACTCTAAAAACATGAGTTCAGAACTACATAATTTATTAACTATGTAAAATATATAAAGACACAATATGAATTGTATAAGGAGCTTCATAGACCTAAAAGAACAAAGGCACTCTGAGCCAGCTTGTCAGAAAGATACTAAGGAAGGAGATAAAGAGATTTAGGATGTGGGGATCACAAGGCAAGATCCCACCTAGCTAAGTTTATTGTTTATGATTACAAAGGTAGGCAGATTCCTGAGTTTAAGGTAAGCCTGGGATAGAGTGAGTTTAGGTCCAGGCCCAGGCATGGTGGGAATGGTAATATCAGAATGAGATTCTACCCAGCTAAACTTATTGTCTGTGCTTACAAAGGCAGGTAGATACATGAATTCATTCACAATGTTTAAAAAAATGTGCTTACACTCTTTTTCTAGGAGTCAAGGGGGTAGGTTCATAAAATGCTGATAATCAAAAGGGAAGTTGGGGTGGACAATTGAACTGATATGTAAATAACAGACTGGGCTTTGGTCTTTGAGAGCTGAGCTATCTGGATGACATATCTGGAGATCTCCAGAGAGAGCTGTCTCAAAGCAGAACACAGGCTGTCAGCATATACCCAACTTTTCGACTCCGAGTCGCTAACTGTTCCTGAACACCCCTTTTTCAGAACCCCTCTCCGAGCCTAGGCTGGTCCTTGGTACCACGCATACATTTCTCCAAGCTCCCTCTCTATATATTAAAATCCATCCCTATGATGCTGCCTTCATCTGCAAGGAAGGCAACACAGAAGAAAAGACTGCAGCATGCTCAGCTTCTTAGTGGATCAACAGAATCCTTGTCTGCCTTCTGTTTCAGATTGACACTGCCAGACTCCAAAAAGACAAGAATTATCCTAAAAATATTTTTAAACTTTCCTATTTCAATGACTCTAGGAAGGTTGATTCAGATATGGCATTTAACTGCTTTCACACACTGCAAATGAACTTAAAATTCTTTTGGGCTATCCACATATATATTAAACTAACTTCTCCTTTATGCAGAGCATATGAAGTACTAGCTAGTTCTATGTCATCTTGACACAGCTAGATTCATCAGAGAGAAGGAATCCTCAGTTGAGAAAATGCCTCCATAAGATTGGGCTATAGGCAAGTCTTTAGGGAATTTTCTTAATTGGTGATTGATGGGGAAGGGGCCTATTGTGGATGGTGCTACACCTGCGGTGGTGATCCTGGGTTCTATAAGAAAGCAGGATGAGCAAGCCATGAGGAGCAAGCCAGTAAGCAGCATCCCTCCATGGCCTGTGGATAGGTGTCTGTCTCTAGGTTCCTTCTCTACTTGAGTCCACAATCCTTCCAGGATGAACAGTGGAATAGGGAAGTGTAGGCCAAATGAAGCCTTTTCTCCCAAATTTGACTTGGTCATAGTGTTTCATAATTAGGACATATTGTTAGTTGTTCCATGTTAGGCACAAGCCTTTTGACATTTGATTCACTGTGGAAAACCAGTGAAATGCGACACTCGGGATAGATCGAGGAATGTCTCTTATTTCACCTTATGAGAACCACAGACCTTATTCTGAGCCCAAATTAAAGGAGACTTCTTAAAATGTGGTTTTCACTATCCATTGTTTCCAACTATTCAATAATTATTTTGTTCATTTCTAATATTTAATTTGTTTGGATTTCACAGGTTTGCTACAAAGGCATTGCTGGACTGGCACTGAACTCAAACAACATCTCTTGTCTTTTGTCTCAATTGATGAGATCAAGGACTACCATGCATGACTCTATTCCTAACATCTAGAATAATGTTCTTTTGCTAAAAACACCAAGTACTTTGGACATGGGACTCAGAGAATTTGGGCTCCATGTGACACTAATCCTGCCAGGTTTATAGAAGCTGCCACGTGAAGGAAGCAATCAGTTATCATGCCTATTAACCACAACATGACCAACATGGTAGGATGTCTGTTAATCCCACCAAATGAAAGCAAAGACCATTGACCTTTATTAATTGAATTAAAACAAGTTCTACTCCTGTGCACAGCAAAGCCAGCACTGCTGCTTTCTCTCCCTAAGGCAGGATTCCAGAGAACAAGTCCAAACACAGGGGATGTGAGGGTTTATAGCTCAAAACCACAATGCTGGGGATCTCTAAGGCTTGGAGGATTTAAAAAACAAAAAACAAACAAACAAAAAAAACCTTGGCAAGCAAAGTAAATACAGAAGCAGTTTACGATTACTTGCCAGAACATCTTTTGGTTTTGTAGATAGTAGAGGTCAAAGTATGGCCAGAATGTGGAACAAGTCAAATTCCAGGAAACAGAAACTTAAAATTCACAGTAAACAGAAAGGAACTTATTTGGACCTTGTAACAAGATGGCTTCTTTTATTAAAGTGAAGCTGTGCTGGTCCATCCTTTACCCATTGTCTTCTGTGGCCCTTTTGGATCCTTGTTGGGGAACAGTCATTTCTGTCTGTCATATGGGCTGGTCATGTTGGTGGAAGACAAGTATCTTAGCATTTTCTATTTGCTAAGAGACAAAATTTGTAGCACATTAGTAACCCTAACTAAGACAATCAACAAACCCAATCTATCAGATTTCATGCACAGAAACCACAAATTGCTATTGAAGTGTGTGTGATGCATCTGTTTTGAAATAATGATTGTTGTTATCATAGAGAGTACTTCTACCAAAAACAAAAATGTTTCCAGTTTAAACACATTTTGTTTCGTGTTTTCAACTAGAATGCATGTTGCCAACTAATTACTGAGTGTTTTTACCTTGCCGAAATTCCTCTTGGGTTGCCTCATTTTTTTTCTACCAGTTTGCCACGCCCTCCTGCTTGTTTGCCACGCCCTCTTCTCCCACCCACCAGAGTGGAATTTCTGTCTGTCCTTTGCAGTCACTACATCCTTATTTTTTTTCTATAGCTTTAGCGCCATAGCTGTTCCTCTCTACAATAGAAAATTTAAACTTTCCCATGATTAACCTTGGAGAAAATGAGATGGGCCTCTGTCCTCTTTTGGGAAGAGAATGTCTGTTCTTTGGCTTACTTGATGTACATTGAATTTATCCACATCTGTGCATCTTGTTTGGGTTTATGGTTGTGTGTCACTGCACTGGACAGGTCTGCTAACAGCCCGTGTGTTCCCTCCACTGTTGGTGAATATTCGGGTTGCTTCCCTGCATTCTACGGTCACAGGTCTCCTAAATGCCTTGATGTGGACTTGTAGGGCTTTCCTCAAAGCACTGTTCTTTACAGCATTCGTTTATTTACTAAAATAATTTTTAAGTCTAAATTTTTTCACCAAGACCACTTACAAATGATTTAATTTCTAGACCATGCAGTAGATAATAACATTTTTTAAATGGAAAAAAAAAAAAGACTGCTCCTTTTAGTTTCCAGCCATATAATTTCCAAATCTGACTGAATGTACCTGGGTCAGCAGCTCCCTCTTCACTTTGTGCCTATACAATTTTACATTCCCATTGACAGTGAGTAGTAATCCCATGTTCTGCCCATCTAACCACTGAAACAAAATGCCTGAGACAATCAACTTAAAAAGAGGAAAGGTTTTCTTCTCTCTCTCTCTCTCTCTCTCTCTCTCTCTCTCTCTCTCTCTCTTTTTTTTTTTTGCTGCTCACCATTTAGGAACTTCTGGCCCATGGCCATCGTCTTTGAACCTGTGGTGGGGCAGGACAGCATGGCAGGTACCTACGGTAGAGGAAATCTGTTCCTACATGGACAGGATGATAAAAAGGGGTGGAGACTCACAATCCATATCAAAAAAATGTCCTATCGACCTGCTGACATCCCACAAGGCCCTGCCTCTTAAAGGGTCTGCCATCTCCCACTGCAGTTTGCAAACATATGACACAATTTCTATTCTCTAATATGTGTGAAGACAAGAATATGGTCTGTTTGGTTGAAAATTTGGGAAGAGTGCATGTTCTGTTGACAGTGGTCAGAGTGTCTCATATAAACCAATAAGTCAAATGGGTCAGTAGTATTGTTGAAGCCATTGACAAACAATGGTTTTCTGCCTGCTTGTTGTACCCATTACTGAGAAACATGTTAAAACCTCTGACTACAACAGTGGATTTCCGTGTTTGTGATCGTCCAGCTCTTTCCATTTCTCTTCCTGTCTTTTGAGAAATTTGAGATTATTGCAGCATCTTGGAGAAGTGTCATCTCCATCACTGTGTATGGAGTCCTAGTATCTTCCCTGGAATTCTGGGAATATCCTAAGTTCTGAAGTTTGCCTCTCTTACATTTTTACAGTTTTCTCTGAATGTTGTTTGAATTTAGTGTTCTCTTAGTTTTAAGCTACTTATGTTTGTATTTTTAAAGTGGGAAATTCAAAAGCATCATATAAATGGGTCCTATTTTCTAATAGTCTAATAGACTATGGATTTAAAATATTTTGGCTGTTCATTTAATGTAGCTATTGCTACTATTGAATTAAAATAATCATCATGTATCTGGTTTTGATCTTTCTAGGTTTTTTCTAGCCTTAATTTTTGCCCTACTTTGCATTAATTGAGTAATTTTTATGATTTCATTTTGTCACTTCTATAGAATTTTATTGTTGTTGTTGAGACAGAGCCTCACTTTTAAACCTTGACTGACCTGCAACTCTATGTAAACTAGGGTGGCCACAAGCTCATAAATGTCTGCCTGTGCCTCTCAAGTACTGTTAGCATTCTGTCTAAACTCCACCCCACAGTCACCTGGCAACAGCCAAGTATGCGCCTCCCCACAGTTGCCTGGCAACAGTCAGGTGGGCCTGGCCCACTATAAAAGGGGCTGCTTGCCCCTTCCTCCCTCTCTTGCCTCTTACTCTTGTTCTCTTGCTCCCCCTCTCTCCACGTGGTCATGGCCGGCCTCTACTTCTCTACTCTCTTCCTCTCTCTGCCTTTTTCTGCCTCTACTACCCTCTTAGCTTCCCTCCCCATGCCCTGAATAAACTCTGCTCTATACTATCCCATCGTGTGGCTGGTCCCTCAGGGGGAAGGGATGCCTGGGCTTGGGCTGCTGCGGCACACCCTTCCCCCACACCTGACTACCCCTCCGTAGAACATATTCTTATATCCTTCATCTTTTTATAAACGTATCAGGTACTAGGATTAAAAGCCCACTATATTGACTTATTATTTGTATCTCTTTAGAAATTTTTAACAACACTGGCATAGGAGCTATGCGTTTAAATTAGTAGGTCTATTAATAGACAATAGTATATTTACTAAATAATACAGAGCACATAATTTAAGGCTACAAAATATCAAAGTTCCACTTCCCTGCTACTCTGTATTTTTGTGAAATGTCACTCTCCACTCTAATATAATAGCTAACCTGTCTATCATCTGCCTATTATCTATCGGCCTATGAATTAAATGGGCGATTAGAGAAGCTCGAGATGGTTTATACATAAACACAACCATAAACCCAAGTAGCCAGACGGATAATGCCGAGAACTGTGGCGAGATAAAAGCCTTCGCTGTGATTTAAGTGGCAGTGGGAGCCAGAGAAAGAAATGTCAGCATCTCAGGTTCGAATCAGGCCTCTGAGGTCATGGAGCTGGAGAGATGGCTGAGCAGTTAAGAGCACTTTCTGCTCTTCCTGAGAAACCAAGTTTGGTCCCCAGCCCCCACATCAGCCTCCTGCAATTTCATCTCCAGGGGATCTAATACCTTCTTCTGCCTTCCTCTGGTACCTTCAGTCATGTGCACACACAATCACAGATATTTACACACAGAGATATAAAAATAAACCTTCTCCCAGTACTCCCACCAGCATTGTCAACTGGTAACCTTGGCTGTCTCCCTAAGCTTTTACAGGGATTGAGTTTATTGTGTGTGAGTGACCATTGCTCTCCTACTCTTTATTTTTCTCTTCTCTCCAGTCCTCAACCCCCTCTCTATTTCACCCTTTTAACCCTGATTCTTGCCCTGTCTCATCCCTTTTTGTCCTCTACTGAGTTTAAACTTAATTAACCTTATTAAAAACCAGTTCTTAAAAATATTCATTTTAACCTATATTTTCTCTTTTATGTGTATAGATGGTTTTGTCTGTAATACATATGTGCACCGTGTGCTACAGTGCCTGTAGAGGCTAGAAGACGTGTTGAGACTAGAGTTACAGATGGTTGTGGGTGCTGGGAATTGAACCCAGGTCTTCTGAAAGAGCAGATGATGTTCGTAACTGCAGTTATCTCTCTAGCCTCAACCATTTTAAATTTACAGAAAATCTGAGCAGAAAGTACAGAGGGAGCATGCTCTCCTCACCAGTTTCTCCTATCAGTAACACATTGCATTAGTGGAACATTGTTGCTGTCCAGGGAATTAGAGTCATGTATTTTATTAACTAACACCAGGGGTCACTCGTGGTGCTTTACATCCTGTGGGTCTGACAAATGGATGATAACAGGAACTCACAGATCAGATAGAATGTCTCATTACCATAAGATTTCTCTGTGCTTCACTGTTCATTTCTCCCTCTACTCCCCCAAGTCCCTGACAACAGGTGATCTTCATAGTTGTCCTTCACAGCATGCCACGGAGCTGTGGCTATACAGCACAGAGCCTACCAGAACAGCTTCTTTCAGTTAGCAGCATGCATATACGTTCCCTCCAGGGCTCTGTGTGTCCTGATAACTCATCTCTTTGTAGTTCCCATTGCCTGGATGTGTCACATCATTCACCCACCTACTAAAAGGCATCTGAGTAGTCTCTTCATTTGTGTGGACATTGTGAACAACACTGCCATAGGCATTCATGTTTGGATTCTCACGTGGGCATAGCAGCATGTTTTTAAATAAGGAGATGAGAATGTAGGGCTCGCTAGAGTAGCAAGTCATAAAGAAAGCGTTTGTTGAGGCTGAGAGATGACTATTAGCCTTCAGTGAGTAAAAACTCTTTCTGTGCAAGCATGAGAACTTAAGTTCGAATCCCCAGCACCCAAATTAAAATCTGGGCATGGCTGCTTGTGCCTGTAATCTCAGCATCGCATTGGGCAGCACAAAGAGGCAGATCCTGGAGCTCCTGGCAGACAGTCCAGTAGAAAGCAATTCATAAAGAGATCCTGTCTGAAGACTATAGGGTAGAGGAGTGATCGAAGACACCTTCAGTCAGTCTTCTGGCTTCCCTGTGTTCACTCAGGAGCGTCGCACGCGCGTTTGTGCGCGCGCACACACACACACCAAAACCAAACAACCCCCCAAAACCACAGTTTAAGATTTCTGGACTAGGCAAAACAGAAACTAGCTGGTAACCAGCAGGTGGCAGTGTTTTCAAGACATTGACGCCTGTTGCTAAACTTAGCGTATTTGACCTTAAATAAAAATTCCCAATTTCTTCACTATATTGCTTGCAATTTTTTGAAATTCATTCCTCTCTCATCTTCCCTCCCTCCTTTCCTCCTCACGTCTCCCTCTTCCTCTTCCTCTCCCTGTCCCTTCCTCTCCCCTTCCTACAGTTTTGGGGTTTTCTTTTCTTTCTTTTCTTTCCTTCTTTCTTTCTTTCTTTCTTTTTTTCTTTCTTTTTTTTTCGAGACAGGGTTTCTCTGTGTAGCCCTTACTGTCCTGGAACTCACTCTGTAGACTAGGCTGGCCTCGAACTCAGAAATATGCCTGCCTCTGCCTCCTGAGTGCTGGGATTAAAGGTGAGCGCCACCACTGCCGGGCCAGGCCATACAGTTTTGCTCTTGTAGAAGTTTGGTTTTCTCTGTGGTTGCATCTGCCTGGCTTCCTTTCATAGCAGGGTGCACCTTCCCTTTGAAGGCCTTCACCAGAAAGCTACAATGAGAAAAAGTTTCAAACAACCACAGAATTCTGTGAGGAGGAAAATATGCTGTAGGAGCTGGGGTAGATTTACATCTATAAAACCTGGGGGGGGGGGGCTTTCCTGAACCAACAAGATCATACATGTCAATTTAAAAAAAATGCTAAGGATATGAACATGCAGGTTATAGGAAAGACATCTATGTTCATTTCACCCAAAATATCCCATATCCCATTTTCCTGCTTGAACATTCATTTTTTAAAAAAATCATCCAAACTTGGGATCGGAGAGATGGCTCTGCAGTTAAAAAGGCTTACAACTGTCAATAGCTTCAGTTCCTGGGTCCAGCAGCCTCTCCTGGCTTCTGCAAGCACTAGGCATGTGCAAAGGGCACTTGCATACACGTAGGCAAAACACGCATACGCAGAAAATAAAAACAAATGAATTTTAAAAATTATCTGAACTCAAACACACGACTAAGTGAGATATCTGAAAGGCTCTCCAGAAAGGAGACCTGGCTCACTCCTCCGGATCCTGAGCCCGTCAGGACAGCACAGCAGAGCAGAGGCAGAAGGGACTTGGGATTCCACTAAGTGCTGTTGCTCTGCCTGAATCATACTGTAGATTGGGTAGCTAGCTTCAGGGCTTCTGTGGAGACACAGTCTGCCCAGGTGAGGAAACCTAAGCCTTGTTCTCCTATACTCTCCCCAGAAGCCAGGGTACCATAGCCAGGCTCAAGCATGATACCTACTAATTAGCCTAGTGAGCCCTGGAGGGAGCCACTTTAGGCTCAACTGCTGCCTCAAATCCCATCTAAGAAGCTACCTCTGTAGGGCAGAGATAAACAGCAGAGCAGAAGAGATGCATGCTGCCTGCCTGGCCCAGAGGAGAGAGAAGAAGCTAGAGTCTTGAGGTGCCCATGCTTTTAGGGTTCTCGATTCTCTTAGTCCCATAGAGAATATTATGCACACATGCACCTCATTGGTGTGGCCAGTGGGGGTGGAGCAGGAAGCAGAACTGGTTACTATTTTTTTAAAAAAATCAACCTCTTCTGCTGGCTGCCTTCTTCAGTAGCTCTCGGATAACACCTTTTCAAAGACACCCACATATATCATTCTTTCCTGCCCCCTAGAAGACACCATCTTCCTCCCTCTGGAAGACACATCTTGTAGCTGGCTTTCATATCTCATAGCTCTCGTATTTTTATGAAAAAAACTACAAACCACTGTAAGAGGCTGCCTAGGACTGGAAGGTGGCTCCACAGTGGGTGTAGACCTTGAATGGAAAGATCCTTCAGAGCCTACCAGGTGACAAGGTCTTGTGGTGTGTGTGTGTGTGTGTGTGTGTGTGTGTGTGTGTGTGTATGTGTGTGTATGTGTGTGTGAGTGTGTGTGTATGTATGTATGTATGTGTGAGTGTGTGTGTATGTATGTATGTGTGTGTGTATGTGTGTGTATGTATGTATGTGTGTGTATGTGTGTGTATGTATGTATGTGTGTGTGTGTGTGTCTGTGTGTGTATGTATGTATGTATGTGTGTATGTGTGCATGTGTGTTTTCTTCTCTCCTACTCATCCTTAAATCTACCAGTAACAATTAGTGTCAACCTGAAGGGACAGACAATTGATCTTTTTTATTAACTTTAGGGAAAGTCCTGTTCCCTGGGGACGTTTAGTCTTGTCTGTGGAACATCAGTGAGTTTTCTCCCTCAAATGGACAAGCCTAATGCCCCACTCAGGACTCAGGAGAGATGGACTCTTATTAGACATTCTGCTTTCTGCCAGGAGTTTCCAAGGAGGAAAAGGAGCAGACGAACTTCTAAAGTTATTTCCCTATTGCTGCTTCAGCCAGGCTGTGTTAAGTGTCTGGAAACCCGAGAGGAGCTGGAGGGAAAACAGTCCTTGGGAAGGGGCATCAGTGGTTTTATGAGCTGGGAAATTAGAGTTGTGGCAGGAAGATGGAACAGGGGCCTCGTGGGCGTTTGAAATTTATACACTACCCATCGTTCAGAAGGAACCCTATCTGTTTGACTAGCCTCCAGAGGAGCATTTGCTTTATCCAGTCAGGGTCAGGACTCCATCAACAAAAGAACAACCCTGAGGCTTCTGCCCCAGAGCTTTGGGTTCCTCGCTGCAGGAGAGCAAAGGGACATCTGATGTCTTTCTCCATCATTGACCACGGTCTGCATTCACTGACTGGCTAAATTGCCTAGAGAGACCTAAATGAGCCCCAGGGATCCGCCTCTCCAGTCTCTCCACCATATTTATTGGAATACTGTCTCACTGAATCCAGTGCTCACCGAGTGGCTGGACTGGCTATCCTATCTCCCCATCCCCTGGAGGTTTAATTTTATTTCTTTCCCATCTCTCTTCTTTTTCTTGGTGAATATTCAAAGTGCTGGACAGGAGGGAGATGTCTTTCATTTTAAGATGTTAGGGTACCACTCAGGTTCATCTGTTCTCATAAAGCATTTGATTTTTTGTTTGTTTGTTTGTTATGGATAAAGTAATACGCTTTAAAAAAAAAAGTCAAAGCAAACAGAATGAAGCTACAAGCAGTTAAGATTTTATTGCTGGAAAGGACCCCATGACCATTGCACAGTGGTTTTCCTCATAACAGCTTGACACATTTTTCTGATCATGGACAGTTTGTTTTCAAGATGCCGTGGTGAAGGATATGGGAAAGAAAGAATGGTATTATCACTTTTGTCAAATGAGACCAAGATAATCTGCACAAGGCCAGCATACAAGTCTGACCTTCTCACAATGCTTCCAAGTGTGGCCTGCACATGCCCTCTTCCGGTCTCTTCCAGTCCTGCATGAGGGAAGCACTGACCGGGGAAGGCATCTTAGAAGGTCATAGGGAAGCTCTTCCATTTTGTTAGCGTCAAGGCCCAACCAAGGGCCGGAAATACCTGATGCACACACATCAATCCTTCCACAGACTTCTCAAAAATAAACAAAAGGACGGATAGGTGTGGTGGGTGGGATGGGCTGACAACTGGCTCCTAGTGGGTGGGAACAGGGCACTCTGCTGCCCTGAGAGGATGGTGGCCCAGCATAAGATGCTCTAAAGGGGACCGAGCGGGAAAGGGGTGCAGATGGGAAACAGCAAGGTGATAGCCATTTTGCTGGAGGTGTGTGGGTTCAGACTAGAGAAAGCTCTGGAGAGGGGAAATGTCTAAACAAAAAGACTTGAGAAACGATGTTCCCACTCTTACTTTCACTCCTCTTTCTCCTCAGGCTAGATTCTGAGACAGCAGCAGTTTAAGGCTCTTAATTTGGAGGAATGACCTGCCACCAGATGGTTGGCCAAAGACATCATTTGAGTAGTCCTACCTGAAAGACTGTTGGTAAGCACCTAGGGGGAACAGACCCCATCCCATCAGTGTTGGGTACATAGCCCAGGAAACTATACAGGAAGCAGTGGTAGTGTTACCTTTGCTCTTTCAGCAACTGTGTTGTTCAACCTGGTTTCATGAAAGTCAATCTCCTCACAGAACTGTAAAGCAGCTTAGGGTCTCCATGGTGCCCCAGATCTGAGCTTAGGAATCAACACCATCTCCCTCCACTCCTTTCTGTAACTGGTTACACATGCTCCCTTCTACCTTTTAAGGCACTTGCCTCCCCAGTCTGTTACCTGGGCCTTGTACTACCCAAAGATGCTCACGGGCACCTCCACCTTCCTTGTCCTGCTGAAATCAACTATCCAAGGTGACCCAGAGACCATATCTTGAGTTTAAATGATGAATATTGCAAAGCTGACATCTACAAAGCACTAGTTTCCTTCACCGAATCCCCAGACATTTCTTCAAACTCCCCCCTTCTTTCTCACTCACAAAGAGAGCAAAGCAAAGTCGAGGGTTTGCTGCATCTTCTCTGCTTCAGCTGAGCTTTGGCTTTGATGGTCTTCAGCTCTCCAGGACAAAGGAAACAACAATATATTCATAGATTTGTTTTAGAAACTGGCTCACGTGACCATGAGGGATAGAATGTCTGAGGACCCTGGGTGTCTGGAGGCTGAAAGTTACTGGGATAAATGCTGGGTCTTGGCATTAAAGAACTTGAAGTTTATTAATTTATCTTTCTTGTCAAGTTGGTCTCTGGACAGTTTCATATATGGAAAAGCTAGAAAACATCTAGGAAACCCATTTGTTCCAAAAAGTGTTTTTGAGTGACATACCAAAGACCCTGCAGTTCTGTAAGTAGACATTCATTTTGAGGCTTGTGTTGGATATTTTGGTTTCAATTTGCTTACATATGGAATTGACTATATGTGGAATTAAGTAAAACCAAAACTGCTGGGCACAACTACTATGGTTTTTTTTCTTCCTTAATTAAATGCTTTGGAGGGAGAAAACACATTTCTAATCTGGACCCTTCAATTGGGAAGATTCAATCTGGATCATTAAGTGAGAAGATTCACCTTTGACCTGGGCCACACCTTCTGCTGACTGCCTATGTAAAGGACATGGAAGAAGGAAGCTTGTTCTCTTTGCCTCTTTACTCTCGTTCTCACTGGCAAGTCCATTCCTTCACTAGCATTAGCGCATACTTCTTTAGGATTCGAGTGTATATTAAAGACTAGCTGAGACACCCAGACTCGTGGACTGAACAACTACTAGATTCTTGGACCTCCCATTGGTAGACAGGCATTGTTGGACTGGTTGGACTGTAAGTCATTCTAATAAATCCCTTTTCTATCTTGTGTGTGTGTGTGTGTGTGTGTGTGTGTGTGTGTGCACACGCGCGTGATCTATTAAGTTCTGTTCCTCTAGAGAACTCTGACTAATACAAGACCTTACTCCTGGAATATAGTACAAGGAAACACTCAAAAGCTTTGACAGGCAGGGGCCTGCATTACCTTTGGAAGGTCAGGATAGGTTCTTCCCAGTAAGGGAGCTGGGAAATCATTCTCCCTTACCTGGTACAAGAGGTAGGTAGAGTGAGGTAGGACAAGGATCAGAAAGGCTTGTGAAGAGCAGGGGATAAGGTCAAGAAGCCCCTGAAAGAAAAACACCCTCAAGGTGTTTCCAATCCAGGATTGAGCTGGGAACAGGGACGCTATGGAGCTTCCAGGAGCACAGCACACTGTCCATACAGCCTTAGGACTTGGCCTTTCTTTCTGCTTAATGGGGGCAGCCCACCATTCCCAAACAGGTCCCACAACAGACTCCTACTCCCAGGTGAACAGCTACTCCTGATTTGCTGGGAACTTTCCCAGGTTGGGCAAGAAAGTCTTGTGGTCTGCACTCAGCTCAGCTCTGGGCACGGCAGAACCATTACCATGGAACGTGGGAAGAATTTCATTTGTCTCTCGGAGGTGCTGGGGGGGGGGGAGTCTCTAATCCTGGGCTCCCAAAGGACCCCAGGCAGCCATGTGCTCATGTGCTCAGTAGGAACTAACTGACCAGCTTAATGAACTGTTACTGTGGGGTGAAGACTAGTTATGGTGACACTGCGTCTGTCCATATGCTCACAAACTCAAACCCATTTCTTGGGTCTTTCTCCTTTGGATCATTTAGAAGTATGTATGTAAGTATGTGTGTGTGACTCCTTTCTTTCTCTGCTCTGATGTCTCTTCCTACAAGATATTGGGTTTGGTGTTGCATATTATATTCAAATCCAGTATGAACACTTCTTGCATATTTCCCCTTCTAGAAAAAAATAGAAACACTTCAGAAGGTTGTAAAAGGTAAGAAGGCTGATGGCGGTAGGACTCTCGTCCACAGTCAGCAATGACTTCCCGGTGCCTAGAAGAGAACAACTTCCCTCCAGGCACCTAAGGCAAGAGAATGTTCCCCCAAATAATTGAACATGTTAGGCCATTAACTATTACACTTTCCAAAGCAAGGGCCAGTTTTTCGATACAAAATCTTGCCATCTGTAAAATAGAGATCAGGGAGGGTGGGAAGAGACAGAGATAAAGAAGCAGACAGGCAGAATGGCCAACCCTAGAAGGCCCTAAGCATTCTGCAATGGCCTATCGCCTCAGACTTGTACAGAGGAAGGTCCTGGAATAATGCTAAAATCATCAATCCTCAGGGAAAGATTCCTTAGACTCTGATCATCAGGAGCACTAGACCCCAGAAGCCCCATGCATGGTGGGTGTGAAGTGGTTAAAGCAGAGGGGCTGAGTTCCTAATTGGTTCCCGATAATTTTTGACCATCTTTTCATGAATCATGTCTTATGCCTGAGCTTCCCTACTTCCTGCCCCCAAAAGAAAGGCAAGCTGCACTGGGGAAGGTGATCTTTCTCTTGTAGCCCCCAAAGCCTTACTTAAACTGGTAGAGTAAGGTGTGTGGTGGGATTGGGGGGCGGGGGGCGGGGCTTTGTTTGCTTGCTTGTTTGTTTTGCGTAATAAAAAGGCAGCCTGCACAGGGGCTGGAACAGAAGCAGGGAGTTGCAGACAGAGGCAAAGGAAAAAGCAGAAGGGAGACAGAGCTAGGCAGGGAAGTAAGCAATGAGGGCCACAGGAAGCTACACGGTTGCAGAGAAGTCGGGTTAAATTAGAGGCTAGCTGAGAGACTGCCTCAGCAAAAAGCCTACAGCTTTAAACTATATAGATGTCTCTGTGTCTTTATTTTAAACCTCAAGCGGGATCCCCGAAAGCCCTGCAATACTATGTGGACACCGCTGTTCTGGGCCTCTTCTGCTTCCCCTTTAGAATTCTGGTTTGGTCCAGGCTTCTCTCCTTAGCTTCTAGAATGTCTAGTCTAAATACTTTCCTATTCTCTTTATGCGTGATGGATCCAGAAAAGAGCCAGCCAATGAGAAGTCAGTAACAGTCTCTGGAGGAGGAGCTACAGGTTTCCCCTTAGGGAGAGAGATCTCCGGATTGAGATAGTCATAGTCGGTCTTCTTGCTCTGAATGTTGTTCCATGAGGTGGAGGGAACTGAACTCCCCACCACCCAGCTCCTAAAGCTCATCCAGTTTCTGTATTGCCGCATATATTGGCCAGTAACTTTCCCCACTGAGGAAGTGATTTGAATTTCAGGTCTGATGGAGCTAGGCAGCAGTTCTGACAAAACCACACCGTGCAACAGGTCTCATGTGGAAGGTTTATTAAGGGAAAGGGGCACAAAGGCTGCCTCTGGGGGAATAGAACGAGCTGGAAGGGAAAACATGGCTTTTTATGGGAGCTGTGGCACATGTTAATGACGTGTCTTGTCGTGGATCCCTGGGAGCCGGCTGTGAATAAACCTAATAGTCCACCATTGTTACCGAGTCCCCTTTGGCTGTCTGGGGATGTGCCTGATTGATAACAAAAAAGTCTCTTTGCACACATTTGAAAGCATTTAAAGTAATAAAGAAGTCTTCATATTGCCTTTCTTTCTGTCAATTTTTTTAAAATGACATTTAAAGTTTGTGTAAATTTATTGTACATAGCACTGTGGTTGGAAAGAATATTTTCATGTAAATCTACGAGGTACTTTTAGCATATCCCGCACATCGTTCCCTACCTTTCTCCTCTCGTTAGGCCCTCTATTCCCCTGGACAAAGTCACTTCTCTTTCCATATCATTCATATATGTGTGTGTGTGTGTGTGT
>JADRCH010000110.1:4651941-4855084 GCA_019843965.1 Rhynchomys soricoides
TATATATATGTGTGTGTGTGTGTGTATATATGTGTGTGTGTGTGTGTGTGTGTGTGTGTTCTACATTGTTAGTGCACAGGCAATTGTTAGTTGTACAGCGATTCAGCTGGCCTGCCCACAGGGACCTAGCAAAGGCTTAATTATCACATGCCCACACTGTCTTTTCTCTAAGATATATTTTTTTCATCTTTGTCAAAAGTCTCTTGGCTTCATCTGCGTGGGTTAGTGTCTGGGCCTCTATATGATTTATCTGTCTTTCTGTTGTATGTTATTGTTGTTGATGTCATTACTATGTCTCTGTAACATAATTTCAAATCAGGTTGGTGATACCCCCAGCATTGTTCTTTTGCTCAAGATTACTCTTTTTTTAATTATCTGGGATCCCTTGTGCTCTGGGTCCTCAGGGTGCTCCACAGGAGCTTCCATAGGAATGTTAGGATTTGTTTTCTATTTCTTTGAAGAATGACACTGACATTTCGAGAAATATTGTATTGAATTTGTAGGTTGGCTTCAACAGTATTGACATTTTCACAGTATTAATTCTTGAGTATGACCAACCCTTCCATCTGCTGTTTTCTTCAATCTCTCCCTGTTTCACAATTTACATTGTAAAATTCTTTCACTATCTTGGATTTATTCCACAATATTTCTGTCACTGAGCCTGGAGCTCACCTTTTCCATTAGACTGGCTGGCCAGAGAGCCCCTGGGATCCACCTGTCTCCCTTCCTGTTTAGTTCTGAAGTTATAGATGCATGCCACTGAGCTTGGATTTTATGTGGACATCTGTTTGGCAAGTCCTTTACCCCCGGGCATTTTTTCCAACCTGACTTTCACATTTAAATAATAATTATTTTATTTTATTTTATTTTATTTTATTTTGATATATATCGTGTCTGTATGGGGGTATGAATTCATGTGTGAATGCGGCTCAGACCAGAAGCGATCACCCAGAGCTGGAACTACAGTTTGTTGTGAGCTCCCAGGTGTGGTTGCTGGGATGCAAACTCCAGTTCCCTAGAAGAGCAGTGTACGATCTTAACTCCTGCACCAGTCCTCCAACACATCTTCACTTTAAAAAATAAAAAATGACTGAAGGATTCTGGAGAACAGTGTTCTAGCTTCACACATGAAAATTGCATGTAATTCAAACCTACTGCTCATCAGATTCAGGAAAGCAGGGCCTCTTGACCATAGCTGCTTTTGCCTGCATGTGTTGTTGAAGGCCTATGATGCCCACTACACAATCTTCCAAGCCCAAGATAAGCACCTCTGGCCCTTTGTAGACTCTCTGGCTCCTGTGATTGGTGACTGCCAACCCTGCTTTTTCTAGGGTCAGACCCACCCTGCTCCTGTAACCTCTTCACTCGGTCCCCACTCATGTCCCAGCCTCCGACCTCAGTCTCATCTATACCTCCAGAGTCCTCTGCTTCCTGCACACTGCCTCTGTCTTTCTCACGGGTGGAGTGATGATTGAGTTCTGACTTTATAGATACCGTGAGGTTAGGGTGTGCTTATGACTAAACTATGACTCTGCTCTGAGCTGTGTTTCTCCTCTTGAAGTCACACCTGTAGGAAGTGGGGCCCAGGAGAGACACACCCAGTGCCACACAGAGACACACCCAGTGCCACACAGGCCATGTGTCCTCCTTTGTACAGGCCCCAGGCCTTTATGATGGTAGCTACTTGCTTCATGGTCTATCCTCACAACTTCAAAAAAGAGAGAAATATATTTTTTTTTCTCATCTTATTGAGAAGAAGATTCCTGTATGTCTGATCCACTGGAAACAAATGAGAGTAAAATTAGTTGAAGACTGAGGTTCCCTGGCATAGTGATGGGAAACTTTGGGGGACAAGGATGGTGGCAGAAATCACCTGAAAATGCTCATTTCCACCTGCTGATACACAAGCTAATGAAAATGGTGAGAAGGGTCAAACCAAGCACAATAAGAAGAGCATGCACTGCGGTGTGGGAGACCAAGCAGGACTTGACTGTGCTAAGCATTTTAGCTATCCAGCTGCCCTCCTGCTCCTTCAGCTCCCGCTTCTGCTTCTCCACCTCCTGTCTCACCTTGGCCAGGTAGCACCTGTATGGGTCCTGGTGCTCACTGTACCCATCTCTAAGGAGCACCTCTGCATGAAGGAAGAGGTCATTGCTATGGAAGGAGCCCTCACACTCCTGCTCCAGCCTCCTCACCAGGGTCATGAGCTCTGCCAGCTGCTCCTGCTGCTCCTCCCCAGAGGCCTTGTTATTGAAGGCACAGTACCTCCTTCCACACTCCTGAATCAGGCTGCGCAGGCTGCGGTTGTCAGTATGGGTCACAAACTCTTCCATGGACTTATCTGCCAGGTCTTCCTTGCGGGTGAAGAGGACAATCATGTGCCTCATGACCCCTATTCCAAAGACCTCCTTCACCATCCTCACAGCCATGGCATCTTCAGCTGTGAAGCGTCCCAGCTGGGTCACCAGCAACAACACATGGGGTCCTGGGGCACACAGCAGGTAGCAATCTCCAATGTCCTTGTCCATGTCTTGGTTCTGGGTCTTTGACTCAAAGATAGGGGGCGTGTCTATCACTAGGATGTTCCTTCCCTCCCATGTGCCCATCTCTGCCTGGCTGGTCCTGGTCACGGAGTGGCCTCTGAGCCTGGACTCGAATGCTGGTCTGCGGAGGATGCTGTTCCCTGTGGCACTTTTTCCACAGCCAGATTTGCCCACCAGGAGGATTCTCAGGCAGCTAGATTCTTCTACACAGTAAGCTTTTTGTCCTGTGAACAAGAGAAGGTTTATGTTTCACTTAGTGATTCTTCTGACATTGAGGTCATGGGTCCTTGTGGATAGTTCTTCAAAGCAATAGTCCTCTATCCCAGAAAATAGGCATCATTTAATGATCACAATTGTTTAACTATAATTTTAGGTGGCTCTTGACTGTCACAGAGTCCCTGTTGGGAGTCAGCCAAGGGGTAGAAGGAGAGGAAGGAGAGGCTCTGTTTCATCTGAACCAAGACAAATAAGTCATTTCTGAAGAAAAGGTCCTTGTGCTCTCCCCTGGAAGGTGCTCAGGGCAACTTCCCAGAAAACTGGTCACTAAATAAGTCTGAGTTTAGAAGGGGGCAGAGATGGATGAGAATCCATGACTGACAGAACAGAGTCACCCTTTACTCATAATTCTCTAGGCAGACTGTGTAAATATGCTCAGCATGTACCCCCGACCCCTGAAGGTATTTTAGATGGAAGAGCAGCAGTGACTCACATTCAGAGCTGGCTGGATATGCTAGGAAGCAAAGGGGCTCTTGAATTTGAGATGAGGGAGAGTGATAGTTAATGTCAAGTGGAAGTCTGGGAACTGACACTACAGTGGGCAGCTGGAGGAGGGTGGAAGAGAAGATGGTTAGAAACACTTAGAAGCAAAGAGGACATGTCAGAAAGGTCTTCTGATTGGCCAGGTGTGACCCAGGGCCCATACCAGAAAGAGTGTTGGGGGGGAGGGGGGGGACTTGGGAGCCTAGAGCTCCAATTTCCAGCATTGAAGGGATGAGGATCTGGGGCTGTCCTGTGAATCCAAACAAATTTTAAGTACATTATAGACTCAAAATCTCTTGTTCAGATAGAAAGCTGGGATGTAGCTTAGTGGTAGAATGCCCATCCAGCAAGCATGAGGCCCTCAGTTCAAGTTTCAGTATCATAGAAGGCAAAAATCATATTTTATTCCTTTTACTCTGTGCTGGTTTTCCCCCTGTTTCTTTAGACTTTTGGGAGTGTTTTGTAAGAAATAATCGTTTTAAAGGACTTTTCAAAGTTTTTGTAGCTGAGAGGAGATGAAGAAAGAGAAACTGTCACAGTTTAGTTCCAGGCCCTTCTAACTCTGAATAAATGTCAAAGACATATTTCCACAGTGTTACAGTGGAGTGTGTGTGTGTGTGTGTATGTGTGTGTACATGTACATGTGTGTGCACATGCATATGTACACATGTGTATTTGTAAACATATATATCTATGTGAATGTGTGTCTCTCTGCACATGTGTATGTGTGTGCATGTGTGTATGCATGTGTGCATATGTGTATATGAAAAAAAACCCAATAGCTTGGACACAATAGGACTGGAGACATGAAGAACAAATATCAGTGGCTTTCTTTTCCCTAGATCTTAACTGAGTATCTGTGCCTGTTTTGGAATGGGGCGAGGAACAGTTACCCCCTCCAACTCTCAGTCTCTTAGGACCTTGGGGTTTTCTTACTTGCAGCTATAGTTTTGCACGTGCTCTTCTGAAGGTCTTCCATTCTCTTCTAGAACAAAAATAGGAAAAGAATTAAAGTCGGGTCCATGTGGGGACTGGCAAGGCACCTTGACTCAGGTAACTAAGGGTAACTATCCTTGGGTGGCCAGCTCCATTGCTAACTCTCCCACCTATGTGCCACTTTCAAACATCTGTGGGTAACTGCTGGAGTGAGGCAGGATCATCCTGGCACAATGTACTGTTGCTATTGTTTTTCCTTATTTGCAGGAAAGTGGACTTTTACTTCAGAGGAAATGATTACCTCCTCAAGCTGGAAGTACAAAATGTGGGAAGCATTCTTCTATGAGTGAGAACTAAACCAGAGCAAAACAAACACGAAAACTAACAAAAAACAACAACAAAAACTGAACCAATGTAAATGCACTTGCCAGACTAGATAAAATAATTGACCTGCTGTATAACATTGATTTGTTTGAAGTACCATGCATTTCCAGAGGCAAAGACGCAATCCAGCATGCTTTCCCTGGGAGGATGGAAGGGAATACGGCAACTTCTCCAAGGACTGACCAAAGACGAAGGAGGTCAGGAGGTCAGACAAGGCATCTTCCCTGCCTGGGGACCATCTTCTGAGGTCCTGGCTTAGCAATAACCACAATCTTTGTATTTTAACACATTCAGCCAGAAACTGGATTGAGCATGGCATACATATTCTGTGCAAAGGGCTGTAATGTGTTTTGCTGGTTTTGGTATGATAAAATGGAAGCATGGAACAGGAAGGGCTAGCCTGTGACACCAACTGCCCCAGGAAGGGCTAGCCTGTGACACCAACCACCCGTGGGTGAACTTCCAGCTCATGTTAGTCAGCTAGTTTTTTAAACGTTTGTAATTTTAAAACATATTTGTATTTGGGGAAATGTGCATAAAAAAAACATAGAATAAAAACAAATAGCCACCATTTGCAATGAACATAAGTGATTTGCTGTTCCGATGTAGATGTATGACCTGATTAAAAAATTAAAACATTGCAGATGTGCTTCGTGTTTTTTGGTGTTTTCCCAATCTTCTGTTTCGCTCTCTCATTCTGGCCTTCACACCAATCAGTATTTTGATATTTTTGTATGTTGTGAGTATTTTATATGTATTTACATATACACGCTTAGACAATTGCATGTTAAACCTTTACATAAATGTCATTTTTGCAACATTATTCATTTTTATTAACTGATTTCTAAACTGCTCTGAAATTGTTGCTTTTCACAACAGAGAATGCTGTAAAATAATCCTCAGAGGTACCCCTCAGCACTCCTGTTAAACAGTTCACCCAGAGCACAGATTTTCTGTTAGCTGGATGGATATGACCAGGTTTCACCCTGAGTGAGTTGAGTCAGCTCTTGCTTGACCCAGTACCTCAGGAAAAAAATTCCCAAATCTCCACAGCTGCTCCATGATGGCACACTCTATTTTAATCTGTGTAATTTAGGACCGTAGGACTGGTTGTTGGATCTTCATAGCACGCCTGCTACATGGGATGCTTCTGTTGTTTTGTCTTTCACGATTTTCTCTTGGAAAAAAAGAGCTTGGCTTTTTTGGATCTCTTTATAGAAAACGATCGATTATTTCCAGAATATCTTAAGGCATCTCTCTCTTCCTGTCCTCCTCCCTTCTGCTTCTCGGCCTGTCCACTCCTCATGCCTCTTTCTCCTGCCCTCCCCTCCCTTCCTCCTTCTTCTCTCCCTCTTTTCCTTACTCCCTCAGAAGAACAGCCCCTCAGCCCCTCATGGCTGTTTCTCACACAACATTCTGACTACTATAAGCTATAGCCAGATTTTTATTAAAATTTTTCAGATCATAGGGCATCATTTCTACTAATTTTTCAAGATTTGAAGGTGCTGGGTACAGTGTCAGCAGGGACGAAGCTGAATTTTCCCACCATGACTGTCCTCGGTGCAGACATCACTTCTAGGCTTCTTGCATGACCATCTTCCCCTGTAGTCCCTGTGTTGTTATTGACAGGCTCCTGGAATTTCTATTAAAGTTACATGACCTCCCAGAGCCACATATTTGCCTTAAAGCTATACCTCCCCAAAGATGAAAGATGGCTTCTTTCATCTGTGTCTTCTTTTGGATTTAATAGTCAGTGGGGAGTTGGGGGAGATCATCCACAATAAATCTCCAATCCTCTCTCTGTGGACTCCCATGTATGCTGCTGCTGATCCCATATTGTGGGCACAAAGCGGGTACTGGTTGCTGGAATTTTCTCCCAAACCAACACTGAGTGCTGTACTTCTATGTCTAGTTTCATGTTTTTTACAAAACAAAAATACCCAACCGAGAAAAAGAATTACTCAAAGATAAGACTACCGGGGAGGTATCTGGTCTGTTTTGAAGGATTTCAGTTCGAACTCTACTTGGCTCTCCCTGTCAACTGCACATGTGCAGTGTGGCTGCCATAACCGAACTCAGCAACAACAGCAGGGAAGTTTCTGAGAAATCAGACAGACTACAGGGAACTAATGTTCCACGGAGGAAACACATTAATTGGCACATACGAATAAATATCCAAATGCCCAGAGATGAGGCAGGGGCATGAGATAGAGACATTAAAATGAGTCACAGATCAAACAGGAGAGGTCAGTCAGCTACCTAGAAACAGAGGGCAGGGGAGGGGGTGTGATGGACGTGCTACAGAGCACACCACAGTGGGCAGACTGAAAATGGAGGCAGATTTCTTCTACAAAGGGTAAGTTCTGCTAACTTTCCCCAATGTGGTGCAGAGGCTACAGGAGATTGGCAGGCAATGTGCGGGCAGCAGCAGTTGACAGGGGTCAGCAGGAAGGCATTACTCAAGGAGGAGGCAGAAGCACAAACCCAAACTGCCATCCTTGTCTGAAAACAGCCAAGTCAACTTATCACAACAATTTACTTTACCCAGCAACAAGAACACAGCTCAGTCAGGAAGTTGAGAGAGAGTCTTCCTTATCTTCCTTATTCTTAAGCACCAGGGCGGCAACAATGCCTCCCAGGGCAAAGCACCTGATGCGCAAGCTTGAAGATTTGATTCTGAGGACCAGAACCCACATGAAAACTGGATATGCTGGCCTGCTTCTGTAATCCCAGCATTATACACAGTGAGGCAGCCGGCGGAGATAGGAGAGTCAGCCGGAGGCTGTCAGGCCAGTTAGCCCAGGGTGTGGCAGAAACAAGAAAGAAACCATTTCCACCAAGCAGAAGGGTAGAAATGATTTCAGAAAGCTGTCCTCCACAAGTGTCGGTGGCACCAGTGCATTCCCTTACACAATTAAAAATAAAACAAACATTTTTACTGGCATCTGCTCCACCCATCCGCCCCTCCCCTGTTCCTTTATGTTCAGGTACTAAGAGTCATGGGGCAGGTTAGTGGCCAAGAGTCCAGGAAACAGTTCCCCTCCTGTAAAGTTCAGCTGACAAGGGGAGTGTTCATATGTGTCTTAAACACAAGGCTATTGCCGTACCACAGCTTCTGGAGTGTGTTAAGGGAGGGCGTGGGATATCTGGCCGTGAAGAATGGGGTGGTTTTCAGAACAAGATCCTAAGAGAGAATTCACTGACCAGTCTTCTAGGGAAGGGTTAGATCATATAGGAGGGAAATGGAGAGTTCACTCTGGCCTGTGGAGCCTCAAGAACCCATCCTGCCCTCCTTCAGGTGAGGCCTGTCTGGCCTAGGTAGGCTTTGGAGAGTCTGGGGTAAAATGAAGAAATGTGTTCCATCTGCTGGGGGAGCTTGGGAAAGCCTGTGGGCGCTGGGACTTCAGTTACTCCTCTGTCAAAGATGAAAGAGCATTTGTTTACCTTTGTTTCCTGAAGGTTTCAGAAAGGCACAGGTGGCAAGATGAACAGCCTAGGGCCTAGGGATGCTGGCATGGAAATCTCAGAACTCTGTCCCACCATAGGCTGTCACCGACACTCAATTCACTGCTCGTTCACTGTCCAGGAAACCCAATACACCAAGCTCACCCGAGTGCACAGCGGCTCCTGTCTCCCAAGTGGCTGTCAGCGCCCTGGTGGGGTTCCTCTTTATCCAAGGCGTCCCTTACAGGCAGGCAGTGGACCTGCGCCTGCTGAGCGATGCTCTCACTGAACAGCTACTTGCAGAGCCATGAATCCAGAGTCCGAAGGCAGGAAAAGAAGAAAACCCATGGTGATGGAACTCACACTGCCCTGCAGACTGTATCCCCTCAGGTGGGTGGAAAGGCCTTGAACATCCGCCAGAACACAGTGGAACTGCTTTAGTAAATGGCCTCTTCCTGTGGAAAGCCTCCCTGCCCTACTCATTTCCCCTTCAGGGGGTGTTGAGTGCACAGTCCTGAGAGCCTGACGCTGAGAAGTAGAAGGCAGCTCCCCTTTTCATGAAAGCCCTCTTGTGGCTGGAAAAGTGCTGCGCCCCAGGTTCCCTATCTGCACCCAAGCTGAGAATCTGTACTGCCCCAAGCCCCTGGGTTTCAAGTAACAGGCTCTGCCTTCTGAACTCCTAAAGAGGGGCAGAAAAGCATCGCTGGTCCAAGAGAACCTGGATTGCCCCCTCTCAAAGGACAGCTAAGCTCAGGTGCTGACTACCCCTTCTTTGCTATTTGACAGAGCCATAGGTGGTCATTATGGATTTTCTCACCTATGGAATGTCCAGGCGGGCTGGAAGCAGGGTGGAGTATATTTCTTTACCTTTGCACCTGTTAAGTTTAAGTCTTGAACATAAAACACGGTGCTGGCGTATGCAGGGCGATTCTCGTCTCAGAGAATTCCCCCACTATGCTTTCTGTTGTCAGGGAAGTATGCTTGGCTCTGGGTTGTGAACACTAGGGTTTCAAGGGGTCTAGGGAGGTGACATACTAAGAGACTGCACAGAAAGTGGGGGAAAGGGGAGGAGGGAGGAGAGATGGAGTGAGGGATAGAGAGTTAGTGTAAAGCCAGGTAGATCCAGCCCTCTGCATGTATTTTCAAGAGAAGACATAACTGAAGCTGAGCACGGTGGGTTATTCTTATCCCAGTTTGTCAGGGTGCTGAAGCAGGAGGATTGCCTTGAGTTAGAAGCCATCCTAGACCACTGTGTGAGTCAACGTAATAAAAAGCCTTAGCTCTTCCTCAAGAAGATGCAGCAGCATCCTTTTAAACTCGGTAGTGATCAACCTTGTCTGCTAGATGCTAGTAGCTTTTTATGTCCTTAGGGCAAGCAAGAGGGAAGTCTGCAACAGGGCCCTGCAGTCAGACTTCACCCTACTTTAGTTAGGTAGGGCCTGCCCTTCCTTGATGTTTGCATTTCAAAGAGAGGCTACACAGAGCACAAGATCCTCCCACTCTTCAACTCAGAAAAAAAGTTTTTTAAAAAGATATACATCTCAAAGCAAAGGCAAAGAGGAATAACAAAAGGTTCTAAGGATTTTGGTTTATTATTATTATTATTATTATTATTATTATTATTTTGGGTTTTAAGAAAGAAAAGAGAATTCAGAGGGGTGGTTCTGTCCCATTGGAGAGATTTTTTTTTCCATTTTGATTTTTATTCAACCTTTGGCTCTTAACTCTTCAGAAAAGCTCAGAGTCTCTCAGAAACCTTCCAGAGGCCAGAGTTCACATCATCCCACGAAGACCACCAACATCCAGTACTAAAAATTGAACCAAGAGCCCTGGGAGGGGAACACCTGGTCCTCCTGCCTGGGCCTCCTAGCAGACATGTCCATCTTGAAATAATTCTTTTTAAAAAGAACCTTTGTTGCAGGAAATAATAAAAAAGAGTGGATGGAGTTCCCGCGCTAGTGCTGACAACCGGCTAGCAGGAGAGCTCAGGCCGGGCCACAGGGCTCCTGCACGGTGCATCTCACTTGGCTGTCCCTCTGTCTGCCATGGGGGGAGGGGCGGAAGGAGAGTTCCTCTCGCTACCACACAACACCCCACACACCCCGGGATCAGCCATCTCAACACCCAATGACCCGGTAGAATTAAAACTCTTAAGCATATAGTTAACCAATCAGATTATGTATCAATAAAAACACAATTTACGAGATGCCAATACAATAATTTCAGAGCCAATTGATAATGATAAAAGCTGCCCACCTAGAGTAGACAAATTTTCCCAAAATTCTAACCTTTATAACATAACCATCGGTGGCACTATGCCACTTCACCCTCTTCCTTCTCTTCTCTCCTCCAAGACACTCCCACCTGTGCAACTGTTAGCTCCGCCTCCCTGTTCCCTGTCCAATCACAAGGCTCCTATTGCCCTACTATAATTGGACAGGGAAAATCCTGCAACAAACCTTTAATATCTTTTTACAGAGGAACAAATTAACCCCCTCAAAAGTCATGGCAAGCGTTCTTTTGAAGTGTTCTCTCATTTTAATGTTAATTAATGAAGCCAATTTCCAGACCCTGTGCTTTGGTTTGAACAGTGGAAGGAAATCCCTGGCTGGCTTATCTCATCTCTGTGGGAAAGAGGGCAGAAGGACTGTAAGAGCCAAAGGTGGTGGAGGATGACTTCAAGGAAACTGTTTTCCACGCAAATCCCCACAAAAGCTTGTGGGCACCAAGTCCCACTCCAGTCAGGAGCTATTCACAAACTATAGCACCTGGGAGAAGGAAAATCAGTTTTCTTCAATGAAGTGACTCTGGGTATATCAACCACACCCCCACGGCAGGCTTCGTGCTCAGGAGTATATCGGACTTATATAAACAAAAACAAAAGCAAGCAAACAAACCAACCATGAGGTCCCGTGAGTAGGGAGGTGGGGAAGATTTGGAAGACTCGGGGAAAGTGAGAGAAGATGATCAAAATATAGTATATGAAATTTTCAAAGAATAAATAAGAACTTTTTTTTTTTAAGGAAAAGATGTGTGTTCTCTTTGAGCTGTGATTTTTGCCCCCATTTACAAGTTACCAGGTGTATTTCACTATTTTAAGGGAAGGATAGCCCACAGGGATGATGAAATGTCTGAAGGAAGCGTTAGTTAGACAATTTTATTTTTAAGACTCTGAATGCATACAGTTAAAGCTAAGACTCAGCACAACAGAGCCTTAGCAAAGTTGAATCACTAAGGCTCTGAGCAGAGTTCAAAGTATTCAGTTTTTAAAAGATCTCCTTCCTACTCATAACACCTTCTAAGACCAGCTTTATCTGTTATTCTGGTCCCCAAAGGCCTGGGATCTTTCTGTAGAGCAGCAGGTAGGTCAAGAGGGCCACACCCAGGAAGATAGTCACACCCCTTCTCCAGCCCTTCCAGTAGGATTTCTGCCATACCCACAGCCTAGCTAGCAACCTGTTGGGCCTCTGCAAGCGCGCAGCCACCATCTCCGCCACCTTGGCGAGTTGGTCCTGGGGGTCAGCACACCGCATGGCCTGCACAAGCTCGTACACCTCATTGGAGTAATGCTCATCCCCGTGCTCCCTCACCAAGCAGGCGACCAGGCTCAGCAGCTGCTCAGCCTGAGCCTCGTGCTCGCTGCCTGTGGCACGGTTGTTGAGGGCGCACACGCGGCCCCCGCACTCGGCCACCAGCTCCCGCAGTGCGCGGTTGTCCGTGCAGCGCACGTAATCCTGCAGGGAGTCTCCGGCCAGGTCCTCCTTGCGCGTGAACACCACGACAGCGCGCGCCATCACCTGCTTCCCGAACACCCGTTTCACTATGGCCAGCGCTTGGCTGTCCTGCTTGGTGAAGCGACCCAGCTGGGTGACCAGCAGCAGCGCGTGCGGCCCGGGAGCCGACAGCACGAAGCAACGGGCTGCCTCCACGCAACCAGGATCGGTCCGCTGGGTCTCAGAACTGAAGATGTCGGGGGTGTCCACCACTTCCACCTGCCTGCCGGCCCACCTTCTGCTGGCCAACGTGCAACTTCTGGTGACAGGCTCAGACCCCAGCCTCGACAGGAAACACTTCTGGCCCAGGATGCTGTTGCCAGTGGCACTCTTGCCGGTCCCAGTCCTGCCCACCAGGATTAGCCTCAGCTGGGGCTCCTGCGGGGCCCTGGAGTCCTCCTCTGAGCCTGAGGATCAGATGTAGCAGCATTGAGTCAGAGACATAGGCTTTCCTCTGTGACACTGCTTGTATTCAAGCCTTCCTCATACAAAGGAAGGACCCACATTGCCTGCTTTCTTTGGAAGCCTGGTGCTCCCATCTCCTTAGGGTTCTCTGAGCTCAGGATCTTCCCCCATCTCTCCTTTTTGCATTTTGATTCTCTGCGCATCTGCAGATGCTCCCGCTGACATTTCACAACATATTTCTTTATAACTTCTGGGTTTACCAGGGTCTCTGGTTCTGAACACAGGCTGGCCTGATGCTGAATTGAGACACTAACACCCCCCCCCCCCCGCAAGATGCGGACCATTAAGCACAGGGGAGTCCCTCAATCCTAGACAATGGGATTGGCTGCAGCCCACCATGTTTTCCTTGTGTAAACGCAGGAAGTGCTCAGTCTAGGACACTGCTCGAGGATGGAGATAACATGGGGCTTTCTCTGGGTTGTTGGAGAGTTAGAGAAGAGAGTTCACCCTCTTCCCTCCGTCACCTCTCCTGTCTTACGCCAGCTCCCTAAAGAGAATACCCCCTCCTCATGGTTAATATTTTATTACATTTTATTTACTTGGGGGTCCTACCACCATGCCCCGTGGAAGCTAAAGGTCAACTTTCAGGAGTCGGTTCCTTCCCTCCATCAAGTGGACTCAGGAGTAGAAATCAGCTTATCAGGTTTGGCAACCTGTGCCTTTGCCCACCCAGTCATCTCCCTGATCCCCCAAATACCCAGTTAATCCCCCATCCTTTTAACACTGGGGGCCTGGTAAGTGAAGCTCACTCTAGTTCTGAATTCTTCATCCTTTGTGTCTTTCTGTGTGGAAACCAGAGTAGTTTTAGGATCCTCCCTTCATGTTGTGGGAACAGGCTGGTCAAAGCTCTGAGCTCCCAGCAAGACAAGGTCAGAGACACAGCCAGAGACACAGTCCTGCTGTTTCATCCCAGCTGCTTCCAGAGCTGAGGAAGCTCCACTCCTTTCTTACCCTGAGCTCTCTCGCAAGCCAGGATGCATTTCCAGGAGGGGTTCTTACCATAGGCACCTTCCTCATCTCTTGCCATCTTCCTTCCCCCCATGCTTCTTAGAAGGCTCTCAGTTTTGGTTTTCTCATTCATGTGCTCTTTCCTGCAATTGAGCAAAACCCAACCACAAAGTCAGGCAAAGTCTAAAGAACAGGGGACTCTGGAGCTACAAGGCAAGGCTTTTGTCTGCAAGGAGCTGAACATTTAGGTGTGTACTTCAGTTTACAGGCAAATGGGGGCACCTTTTGTCCACCATAATAAATTCTGCTATTCCTTCTTAGAGATAGCACCTGGATTTTGAAGAATAAAATCTAGGGGGACCAGAAAGATGGTTGCAGTACTAGCTTGACAACCTGAGCTTGCTCTCCTGACGTCAGTAAAGGTGGATGGAGAGAACCAACTCCATAAAGTTGTCTTCTGAGTCTCCAAGCCCTTTCCTTGAAACACCTATGTTCTGATTGCAACATTATTTGATACAGCCAAGCACTTTCGGGTCATGTAGGTCTGATCCCAGGAGTCCCTAAGCCCAAAGCAGTATCCCCTCAGTCTGCTGCTCCAGCCTCTTATTCAGCGATCAGGTCTTAGCCAGTGACTGCCCAGAAATCAGATTCAGCTTCTCCAGCCTGCTCTGGCCTTTCTCTGGTGATAGCTTTGGTTCTACATTCCTGTCTGAGTGCTTATCTGCATTTCTCTGTCATATCAGAATCCATCTCTTAGTCTCCACTATGGGTGATATGTTCCCTTCCTCCGGTGGGTACAACACCAGAGAAAGGAAATGTTAACTCAATAGCCTATCTTCCACAGCAGAGCTTTGAAAACAGGTTAGGCTAGTACCCCTTCCATCTCCCAAAGCCTCTAGTAGAACTCACTGTGAGATTCCATGTCACCGTTCTGTGTGCAGAAATCAGCAAATGCCTATAAATGACACAGATCAGAAATGAAGAAACAGCCATAAGACTGAGAGCAATAAACAAGGCTTCTGCAGGAGCTGGAGGAGCTTGTCCTGGAGGAAAATGAGAAAACATGTACAGGGACTCCATGGGAAATCCAGGACAGGACACCAGGACTTCCCAGAGTTCAGAGTGGAGGCTGAGCTTCCTTCCAATAGTTTTTAAGAGAAAAGTAAACACTAAGTAAAATCTCAGGTGATAAATGTTTTTATTATCTAGAAACATAAAGCACGTGCAATTCTATATGCTTAAGAGAGCCCAAGAATAGTCCAGTTCCTTGCCTACAAGCTTGATGGTTTTTTTAAAAAGAAATATTTAGGTGTTCCCCTCAACATCACATTTCTTGGATCCATCTTCGGTAGCTCTGATACAACAAATGGGATATTTCTCACAAGCTTAATCTGCATCCAGGATTTGAAAATCTCTGTTTCTTAAACCCTTCCTTGTAGACAGGAAGAAACAGAGGTATCCCTGTAGTCAGAGTGGGACAAATTCAAATTAGGAAACAAAGGTTTACATGGCAAGGGAGGACTAATTCCACTCTGCTCAAGTCTGCTAGAGCCCCTCCTACAGGCAATGAGAAGAAGAGACTTCCGAGGGACACACATGGCGCATTAAGAGTGGCCTTGAAAACATGGTTTATAGGGACACAGAAGTATCTTTTGCCTTGGCTGAATTTGTATCTTGAGGAATGGTGTCTTCTAAACTGTGCTTTGCTCCTGGAAGGAAATCTAGAATACATTTCCTTTACTGTATGAAAGAAGTGTGGGAAGAGATAAGTTTTGTTGATCAAAGTATGAACTCCTAAGACTTCCTCCAAAGTTGTCATGTTGAAACCCAGACCATCCTAAAGCATCTGGAAGCCTTCCCTTGTCATGCCGCATGCACGGTGTGGTGCATAGTGCTTTGTACAATGCAGGTGTGTAGGCAGCATGCACTTTGGTCTCACAGCCCAGTCTACTCTCCACCCCAACTCACAGCCTCAGGCTCACCTTTCTTGCTGACAGTCTCTGAAGTGGCCCAGAGAAGCTCCACCTTCCTCACCTTCCCTTTGCTTGTGAGTGCAGAAGTCTGTTTGTACCCAGGGCTGAGCATAGAGGAAGTCGTTAGGCTGCCTGGGTCTTAGAGATCAGGAAACTGAGAGAAAGACCGGATGATGATGGCTTAAAGAGACAGAAACGTTTTTCATGCAGTTGTGGTCTTAGCATTCCGCTATGGAATCACACACTCGATCTGCTCTGTGACTGAAGAATGTCTGTGTTCAGAAGGGTTGGTAGAATCAAACATGTTAACAGAGCCTTCCTTGGCTGACTCTATTCTAGAATTTGGCTACAGCTAATATTCTGGTGTGTGCGTGTGTGTGTATGTCTGTTTGTTGTTATTTTGTTTTATTGTTTCTGTTTTTATTTTGCTTTTTAAGGATTTCCCTTACTATAAAATAGTGTTCAATTGAGACTGGAGGATAGCAAATTTAAGGCCATTCTAGGCTACTTAATCTTCTTAAGACCCCCATCTCAAAATAAAACAACCACCAAAGGCCAGGGGTTTTAACTCACTGATAGAGCATTTGCCTAGCAGCATTTGCCTAGAATATACAAAGTCCTGGGTTCTATAAAGTACCAAAGAAAACAAAAAAGAGAAATTTAAAAAGAATAGAATACCTAATATCACTAAGACTGATATTGGTAATTAGTGACTAATCTTTAAATTAGTGCATGCATGTTTTGTTCATTCCTATTTCACTAAATAAAGGCTTTGCTTGAAGGTGTGAGTTATTTAAAAAACGTCTTTTAATGGTTGGAGTAATTGCATGATTTTTCTCTTTCTATATATTAATATTTTAAACTATGTTTCTATGTATGTATATTTATGTATGTTTTTGTGTGTGTGTGTGTGTGTATGTGTGTGTGTGTGTGTGTGTGTGTGTGTGTGTGTAAAGGTTGGGTTCCAAGGCATATGGACTATTGAGGTGGAGATACAGTGATGCTGAAAGAAGCTATGAGGGAATCACCTTGGGATTTACAACTGAGAGAGGAAGGAAAGAACACAGGATTGGATAAAGACAAGTCAGATTTAGTCACAACAAATGTTGACTCCATAGGGAACTCCACAGTTTGCATAGACCTTGAGATAGAAGGTGAAGAGACTGGATTTTATAATTCTACCAGTTGGTTATTGGATGTAAACTCCCCCTGGAGAAAACACTTAACCCAAAAGCATCTCTTCAGCAAATGCCAATCACTGGGCAAGCATGATAGCCAGACAGTGGGTACTGCCAGTTGGTTACATTCCTGATCAGCTGGAGGGAGAGCCTGTGTCTGTGCTGCTCCTGCTTGTTGGGCATGCTGATAGAATTTCTCTTGCTTCATTGTTTGAACCATTTTAAGAGGTGTGCCAGTACAGTTTTAAAGATATTCCCCAAAAGCATAAGTGTGTCCAACTCTAGGGAGATCAGGGCAGGAGGATCATAAGTTTAAGGCCAGCCTGGACAACATTCAAGATAACTGAAAGAGGGTCTGGGGTATAATGTGGGAGGCCCTAGATTCAATCCTCACTGGAGAGGGTGGGAGCTTTTTCTTGGCCTACCCTCTCCACTCTTGCCCTTGTAACAACAACCTTAAAAGGAACATCTTCCCAGTGTCCTACTCACTGTCTAGACATGTGACCACAGAAGTCGACAGATACAGGACCAAAGTGAGGAAGAAGGAACAGGCCCTGGCTAAAATGAACGAACAGGGATTACTGTGAACGTCTGAATTCACATTTTGTTCTTGCAGTTTGAAGCAATTGTGGGAAATATTTCAGACCGCAGACATATTAAGAAATCATTGACAACTGTTTGTGGTTTTTTGCACAGCCCTTGTTTGAGAAGTGTTTCTGCTTAATCAAAGATTCTGTGATGATTGCAAGGCCTCCAGAGCAGTGTGGTTGGAGTGATGGGGAGACTAAGCTGTACATTTAAGTTCATACGATTGAATATTGCACTCTCGTGGCCTGTAGCTACCATTGGAGAGGCACTCATGGTATCTACTTTCTTCTCTGTTTTATTTTTCATTACTGGGGATGGATGTGAGGCGACTGCTATAGCATTAAGCTGTACCTCTGGATGTCTTTTTAAGACAGTCGAAGTAATCTAAGCTAACCTTGAATTTTGCTCTGTAGCTGAGACATTCCTTGAACTTGTCACCTTCCCATCTCAGCCTCCTCAGGTGACTGGTATCACAGGCCTGAATCACCAGGCTTGGCTAAGGCATACTTTTTAGCAAGGTGATACGGAATTCTATGTTTGGTGAGGGAAGGGGCACAATAAAGATATGTATAACTTCAAAGTAGAAAGTACAAATGGATTTAATATTTTTAAAAATCCCAAGCTGTGGTGTGGTCCTGGCAAGTTTTACAGTGGCTCTTGCAAGCTTAATTTCCCTGCTGTCCTTTGTCGGAAGCCTTAGACCCTTTGGAATGATTGTAAGTTAAGAGGATATTTAACCTGGATACATCCTCCAAATGACGAAACTCTCATAACTGGATCATTTGCTATAAATTGCTTACAGTCAAAATTTCCCCACATCATTCTTTGAGATGAAGTTCCACAGAAGCCTGGTGGCTGTACACGCCTCAAAGGAGTTTCTTTTTCCTGTCAGGAAGATGATGCAGAATGAACATAGTCATCTGCCTGCTTCTTTCTGTGATACCGACTCAAGCTCATGCTCACTAAATTTGTTTTGAATCTTAAGAATCCCCTTTTTCACATTGGGAAGTAGAATGGTTTCCTATGTGATGTGTTTATAAAAAGATAAAGAGAGAGAGAGAATATGTTCTATGGGGGTGTGGTGAGATATGGGGGAAGGGGGTGTCTCAGCAGGTCCAAGGCAAACATCCCTCCCCCCTGAGGGACCAGCCACACTCGAAGGTATAGTATAGACTAGAGTTTATTCAGGGTATGGGGAGGAGAGTTAAGAGGGTAGTAGAGGCAGAGAGGGGGAGAGAGAGAAGAGAGTAGAAAAGTAGAGGCCAGCCATGGCCACATGGAGGGGGGAAGGAGTGGGGAAAGAGGGGGAGCAAGAAGGCAAGAAGGAGCAAGAGAGCAAGAAAACAAGAGAGAGAGGAGGGGCAAGCAGCCCCTTTTATAGTGGGTCAGGCCCACCTGGCTGTTGCCAGGTAACTGTAGGGAGGAGCATACCTGGTTGTTGCCAGGTAACTGTAGGGTGGAGTTTAGACAGAATGCTAACACTATGAGCGGATAGGGACAGCATGTGGCTGGCTGTCAAAGTTCCACAAAAGAGACAGGGGTAAAGCAAAGCTCTCCTCGAGAAGTTGTGAGACCAGAGTGACATTACTGAGAGATGGGTGCTGTCAGCACACACAGCACAGAGATGTGTCTCCTGTGAGTGCCCCATCTGTGGTGTCAGATGTAAGTCGCTGTCTTACTGAAGGGTCAAATGTCAGGATGTAAAGGCAGTGGCCACTTCCTTGGATCAGATCATGGACTGTGTAGCGCCATGTCCTGCTCCAGTGTGTCCTCCTCACATTCCACAGATAGCCCCCTCCGTCTTCTCACCCCAAACCTCTTTTAAATGCACGGTAAGGAGTAGATAAATACATCTTAAGTGGTGTTTTTAAAATCTGTGAATTAGGAGCTGGAGAGATGGCTCATCAGTTCAGAGCACTTGCTATTCTTGCAGAGGAGCTATGTTCAATTCCCAGCACCCACATGATGGCTCAGGACCCCATCTGTAACTGAGTATTCACAACTCCAATCCCAGAGGATCTAATGCCCTCTTCTGGACTCCAAGGGCACCAGGCATGCATGTGGTATACATATATACATGTATGCAAATTGCTCATACACAAAACTCTTCATTTGTGAATTATTGTGATGCCATCTTCATATGAACCCACTGTTGTGTTGAACTATTTTCTGAATGTTCGCAGAGGCATAGTAGAAAAGATGGAAGGCACTCACACCATTACCTACTTATGAGTTTAGTGTTCATCCAGTAGAGGTTAGTGGAAAACTGTTAGATTGACATTTCTTTATTATTACTCTTTATGGAAACTCTGGCTATATTGTTAGAGTTGCTTGAGAGTCTTTTAGAGGTGTTTGCAAGGAATTACTGGGGCTTTGCAAAAAGCCAAGAATGCAATGATGGCTTCCTTCCTTAAGATTGTGATGTAGGTCTTTTCAATCTGGTGCTTTGCTATGTAGTTTTATAGTAGATGTGTCCTATTCTGAACAAGGGAGGCCTCTGTTTTGAACTACAGTGTGTTGGGAATGGAGAAAATTCAGGATGAGCTATGAGTGGGTCAGGGTTCCATCAAGGCCTCTATCTGCAGAGTTTGCTGACAATTCCTCAAAGGCACATGCAATGGCATGCTTCTTTAAGTGCTGCTTGAACATATTCAGAGCTGTTGCTTCGGTGAGTAGACATAGTAGAGCTGCTGTAACAATGCAATGGACTACTAGAATGAGGCCTTTGTGCATCTGTGAACGCAGGGTATCACATAGAATCAGTCTTCTTCCCTGTTATTAGCCCAATAGTGAACAGAGCCGACCTTTAGACTTCTCTGACTTTACAGTGCTCTGGTAGACCTGGGGAGCACACTCACCAGGGGGAAATGGTTGGGAGGGTGTGGATAGCCCCACTCCTGCCTCCACAAGTGCACCTCAGAGGACTGAGGAACAGGTGACAGCAAGAGGTTCAGGTGTGTCCCCTTATTTATCTCTCTGCTATCCATAGTCATTTGAGCCACTCCTGCTAAGGCCCAGCAGAGCTCAGTTGTACCCACTGGGCTTTGATTGAACTCCTGACATAAACTTTGATGTGGATTGATAGAGGTACACCTTTTTTGCTCAAATGATGAACAGCTTGTCTTGTGTTCTTGAACTTAGAAAACAAACTTCTAGATTCTCCCACTGTTGGCTTAGTATAGCTAATATCTAGGAGAATATTAATAGTGGGTGTCTATGGCATCAATATTTCATACTAAACAAGATAGAGACTGGTTGAGATGGAAAACTTTACTCCTCCTGAGGCTAGCTCATTAATTACTGTTTGGTAGCTCAGAAAGTCCTTTGCAAGAGCATCAAGTGCTCTTAGCTGCTGAGATAGCTCTACATAGTATGCCCCAAGGCAAGTGGCAGTAAGAAGCTCTCAGATTGTCAAAGGAAGCAAAGAGGAGCAAGATCTGCAGATGGAAGTCAGATTGTGAGGACTTGGAGCAGGGTTCAGGCAGACAGGGTCCTGACATTTTTCTTATGGAAAATGAAAAATCACCTCAGGGGTTGCTATGTCCCTTCCCCTCACTGTGCCTCACAGGAGCTGTGTTCTAGTTCTCTTACTGGGCCCCCTCCAGTTCCTCTGTCACCCACTTCCTTAGTGTATGTAAACAGGTAATTGTGGTCAAAGTGAGCCTAGGAGGAGCCTTAGGTGAGATCTCTGATAACGGTTCACTGGCTTCTCATCTGCTGCTTTTCTCCGTTCAGAAGCTCCTCAACAACCACAGTTTTCTCTCCAAACATGCTAGGAAAGCCCCTTTTATTTGACTCTTTATCCTTCCTGAGTTCAACCATTATCATGAGACCAACCCTGTGGTTAGATGATCAGCCATGTGTGAAATAACTGTTTCAGGTTCAGTATGTGAAGAAAACCATAAAATGGTTTTGGCAGAGTCCTGCAAAGAACTGTCCTTCCCTGTGTGAGCAGAAGGGTCGAAAGTCCTCTTTTGACAAAACATGCACCATCCGCTGGTCTGAAGCTTATGAGTAAACATTTTCTACGGGGACAATGACCAGATGAAACAAAAAATAAACCCGAGGTAGAGACTGGGGTGAAGCTCAAAGCAGATAGAAGCACTAAGGACTCACATCCCTAAACGTTAGGCATTTGCAGGCAGTTTGGCTGGTATAATCCATGGCCTGTTACTCTTGGATACACAGCATCATGGGAAAGAGATGAGTTCTGCATGCTGAACACTACAAGCCTGGGCTTAAATACCACTTATTTAAGATGCAGGGCTCAAATAACACACTCTAAGATAGTACATGCTAAAATTAAAGCAATTTCCTCCACAATGGCTATAAAGACACATAGAAATAAATTTAACTTAGGAAGTGAAGGCCCTCTGCAAAGAAAACTATAAAACACTGATGAAATAAATTGAAAAAGACACATGTGTGTAGATACACACACAAACACAGCTCTACACACAAACGGAAAGACTGGTTATGCTTATGAATTGGAGAAAATACAGTTTAAATGTCTGTATTGCTGAAATCACTTTACAGACACACCACCCTCGTTCAAATTCCAATGATATTCTTCAGGTAACTAGCAAAAGCAATCAAAAAAGTCCCACGGAAGCACAAAAGACCTCCCACATTGACAAAGCCATCCAGCACAAAAAGTCATGCTGTGGGTGCCATGTACCTGGTTCCAAGTGATACAATACAGCTGTATGAATAGAAAAGTATAAAAGTGACTGTAGAGACCAGTACAACACATCAGAGGATCCAGAAATAAATTCACACATTTTCAGCCACCCGATTCTCGGCAGAGGTGCCAAAATTATACACTGTAGAGAGGACAGCCTTTTCAACAGACAGCACACCCCCAAACTGGACATTTATATATAGAAGACTGGAACTTGGCTCCTATCTGTTATCCACCATAAAAACTATCTCAAAATGGTTCAAAGGCCTAGATATAAGACCTGAAACTCTGAAATCACTAGACAAACTATGGGAAAGATACGTCAGGAGACTGATATTAAAGATGGGTGTTTGTATTTGACCTCAAAGTGAAATTACACCAGAGAGAAAACAGAGTGAAGAGACGCCACACAACAGGAAAGAACACAACTGCAAACTCTTCACCTGACAGGGGTTTCAGTGTCTGCTCCACATTAGGAGCCAGTGGTCCTAACCACAGAGAAAAGTAAAATCAATAAAGAATAAAAGAAAGAAAGATCTCCTGAGAGGCTCTGCCAGAACCTGACAAATACAGAGGTGGAAGCTCTCAACCAACCATTGGACTGAGCTTGGGGGTCCCTGATGGAGAGAAGTTGGAGAAGGGACTGAAGGAGCTGAGGGGGTTTGCAGCCCCATGGAGGGAGCAACAGTGTCAACTGGCCAGACCCCCCGGATCTCCCATGGACTAGACCACCAACCAAAGAATACACATGGAGGGACCCATGGTCACATATGTGGCAGAAGATGGCCTTGTTGGACATCAGTGGGAGGAGAGGCCCTTGGGCCTGAGGGTGTTCAATACCCCAGTGTAGGGGAATGCCAGGGAGGGAGGACGGGAGTGGGTCGGTGGATGGAGGAGCACCCTCATAGAGGCAGAGAGAGGGGATGAGATAGGGGGTTTTTGAAGGAGAGACCTGGAAAAGGGAAACATTTGAAACGTAAATAAAGAAAATATCCAATCCAAAAAACAAAACAAAACAAAAAACCAATAACACAACAGCAAAACAAACAAACAAAAGCAAAAGATGGGCTGAGCAGACACTTCTCAGAAGACCTGCAGGTAGCCAATAAATGGACGAAAAATTCTCAGTATAATTAACCTTGAGGGAAATTCAAACTAAAACAACAAAATGCCATCTCACCTGAATTAGAATGGACATTATAAAACAGCAAAGAATGTAATAAATGCTAGTGAGACATAATGGACACATTGATGAGGGGAATGTTAACTACTACAGCCATGGAGAACAGTCAGGCTTTTCAATAAATATATAAATAGAAATTAATATCTTTATATATTTATTCATATATATTTATGTATATTTTTATAAACTTATATAAATATATAAAATATATAATAAATCTACCATAAAACACAGAGATTCCACATGGGTGGCATATCCAAAGGAAACTACATCAGAATATCAAGGAGGTACTTGCATGCCTGTGTGTATTGGAATAGCATTCACAGTAGATGATATACTATTGTGAATCAAAATAGGTGCTCAACAAATGGATGGATTGAAAAAGATGTGATTGATACACACACACACACACACACACACACACACGCACACACACACTGGAATTTCATTTAACCTAAAGAAATTTGCATCAAAGTGGATGAAACATAGAAAGATAAATACTACACATGGGATTTTTTTTTTTTTAAATCGATAAGAATATAAACTGGTACTTACTAGAGGCTGGGAAATGTGGGAAGAGGAGATTGGATGTGAACAGTACACACTGTGAGCACACATGTAAATATAAAGCCATTAATATTAATAAAATTGTTGAGAAAGCAGAAGCAAATGAGAAGTTAGCAGAGATCACTCCCCTTACAGTTTTTAACTTTTCCTTTCTTCTGCCCAGCACAGGACTCTCACGCCTTTACCTATATCACCTGAGGGGACTGTGACAGAGCCTGGAGCTCCTGGTTCCCAAGATGCTGCTGGAACAGAAACATCAAATTCAGAACTGCTGTCCTGAGACATTGTCCTCATATGGACTACTGATACTGTCTTACCACCATATCCCAAAGAACAGGTCCTGGACTAATTAGATTCTAACAATTATAAGTGGAGAGTTTATTTCTAAGATACCTTAACTTTCTGATTTGCTTTTTATATGTGACATTTAGGCTGTGGTATAGCTTGGACAAGAGTCTCCAGAGACCCACATGTTGATGGAGTTATCTCTAGCCTAAGGCTTTTAAAGGAGGTGGTGGGACCATTAGGAGAGAAAGCTCAATGACAGGAAGTTGTCATTGAAGATGTGTCTTTAAAGCCCCCTGGGCCTTTCCTGTTTCTCTCTTTAATTTCTTGATTCTATGGTAAAGAGATCTTCCCTGTTTCAACCATAATGTATGGTGATGGAACAAGCCTGAAGTAACTAGACCAGCCACCATGGAGGGATACCTCCAAAACTTCTCCTATTGTGTGATTATTTTCTAAGTACGCATGGTGGTTCATGTCTGAAATCCCAGCACTTGGAAGGCTGAATGAGATGGTGGTGAGTCTGAGGCCAGTCTGTTTCCACAGTGAGTTCCAGACTGAAACAAAATACAATTGATTGTCTTGGATATTTTCTAAAGTTCAAGAAGCTAATAGAAAATTGGAACCAGGAGGTGCGTCATTGCTGTGATTACACCTGAGGTGATGTGGGGCTAGATAACGGTGTGTAGGAGGAATCTGAGCCGTTTTGAGAATCTGGGACCTGGGAATTATAGAATCATGGGTAGTTCTGATGAGGGCTCAGAATTCCAGACTCTTAATAGCAACATGAGGGTTATGTTTATGAGGTTTCAGATGTAAATAAGAACTCTACTGGGGACTGGATTAGAGGCTCTTTGCTACACCTTGGCAAGGAATCTGAATCCATTATGCCCCTGCCTTGAGACTTTGTGGGAGCTCATCTACTGGAGAGTGTTTCAAGACTGCACAGCATCCAGGCAGTTGGCACAGACACTGTTGGCTATCTTCAACTCAATTTGCTATGAGAACCAAGAGCAAAGAACACAGCAGAATTTTTGAAAAGTTGGTTAAGACAGCAAAGAAGCACATTTAAAGAAAGTCCTGTCAAGAGGGCAGAGGGAAAAATGCTAAAGATATCATAGTCTCGAAAAATAAACCAGGTTCTTCACAGCAGGATAGTAGGAGATACGTCTCAGAGTAGTTCAGAATGAGAGAGGCTCTTCAGGCTTGCATAGGAAAGTACAAACTTGCTTCCAAGACTTCTGTTTGAGATACGTGCACTCTGCTGCTGTTGGGAAGACCTTGACTATATCCTCACCACTGCTGCCTTCGGGTCTTAGACTTACTGAGTTTAGCACCTCTATGGGGGATTTTGCTTCAGAAGTTCACGTGATCTGCAAAAGAGCAATGATAGAGAAAATGTCTGATACATGCAGATTGCTCAGTGAAGCAGATTGGGAGTTGAAAGATCCCTCCGCGTATAAGGAGACCCACATACCACAAAACCTTTGCATACTGTAACAGGAATTCTAAATTGTGCCTGATGGCAACAAACAAAGGGACACAAACTCTCATTCTTCTTTGTTAAAACATATTGGGACTTCTCCGGTCATCTGTGTCCCTACCTATGAATTCCCACATGTAAGTCATCGTGGCTCATTCAGACACCTCTGGTGGCCTAGTGACACCTGTTTTCCATGGGGAACCTGTTAACAGGTTCTGTTAGTCCTGTTAACAGGACTTTCTAGGAAGTTTCTCAGCACTGAGCCTGTCCACAGTACCCAGAAAGATGAAATCAACAACCTGGGACCTGGGGTGCAGCTGTGGTCCTGATACTGCCTGCATATTATGCTCTTACGCCTGATATATTAGAGCCTCTGAGCCTAGCTTGTTAAAGGGAGATTACAGTATATCGTGTTAAGCCTCTCCTCCTCTGACACCTAAAACTCAGCTTCTAGGCATATTCAAGCAAGTATGAAACTCTCATCCATGACATAGCCCAGCTCACTGGCCCATCAACACTGACCCAGTCTTCAGAGCACTGGCTGAACATGGTTTGAAATCTACAGTGCTACTTCTCAAGACTTGGAGACCAGAGGTTGTGAGTGGGGAGGTTCTCTCATGCTTGTGTAAGAAGTCCTGTCAGATAGTAGCAGTTTGCAACTTTGACTGATAAGGTTCCTCATAGCCTTGCTGTGTTGGAGACACTGATGGATGATTATATCTGGGATCAGCTCACATCTTGGCACAAATATTTGATATCCCAGGAGGCAGAACTGCTGGACAGATGTTTAATTCTTTCTCCTGTCCTTCCAAGTCTCGTTCTTGCCCAATTACACACTATACTATGTCCTAGTACAGTCTCTGGCTTCTACCCAGACATCACTATCATGGAGAGAACCAAGTGTGCCAGACAGAGTGTGAACAGGAAGAAAACCATGGGCAGTGAGTCATATTTACCCCACATCTTCACATGAGGTCAACACAGGCTTCTACCTTCAACTCTTCACAGTTTTCCTTATACATGCTGGCTGCACTCATGGAACGAAGCTCTTGTTTCATTATGCAAGACATCTTAATAATGTTCCCTTTGATCTCTACATGTCTCCGGGAGTCTGTGACCTCCATGTCTCAGAAAGGTCTCAAATTATGAGTCCAAGATCATTTCCTGACATCTTGCCTGTGTGTGTGGCAACACCACACCTGCTGTCTTCACCTCGACCGGTTTCTCTTTCGCTACCACCTCCTGTTTGGGCCTGGCATATAACAATATGGTCACTCCACAGGGCAGAGTTAGACTGTGGGGCTGATATCTCTCCCCTTACATAGAACCATTGGACAATCTTGTCATTCAGTGTTTGGGATGAGTCGTGGAGGTAGACTGGACATGGTGAGACCTCACCAGAGAGATCCCTTTGAGGTGTTTCAGGCTCCTCTACAGAGTCTCTTCCAGATGCCTCATACTCTCTCCTGGTACTCAACCAGAGTGAAATACACGTTTCCTGTCAAACTCACTCTCTGAGTCTCACTCAGAACAGAGCAATGGGGCATTCCTTCTTCGCCAGGAGCAAGTAAAAGGACTTTTTCTGGCTGTGGCATGTTCTTTCACCCTTGGCATGTACTTGAGAAATTAGGTAACATGGCTCTCAAAGTGTAAACTGCCACCCTTTTTGTAGGTTTAGTGTGTATACACTATTTGAAGCCACGCAAACTTGAAATTCATATTGAAAATTACTTTTTAAATTATAGATGTCCATGCTAAGTCATTGTGGATCAATGCACAGAAGCTGCATCAGCCTAAGACAACAATGCAGAGGTGTGGGGATGCAGGGACCATTTCCCTCTATTTACTCGGACTCAATTTTATACAAAGTAGAAACACATGCATTTATCAAGTTTCTAACCTTTGGAATTGTGCTCCTATTAAACTCTAGGTGTAGAGTTTAATAGCTTTAAAAACATTTTTAATATAAGAGAATGTGGAGCTGGAAACATGGTGTAATGGTTAAGAGCACTAGCTGCTCTTCCTGAAGAACCATGTTCAGTTCCCAGCACTCATGTCAGGCAGCCCCACAACTGTCTGGAACTCCAGTTCCAAGAGATCAAAAGCTTCTGGCCTTTCTCTCACCTCCACACAAACACATGCACGCACACAACTACACACTTACTTCCAAAACCAATAAAAACAAATCATTAAAAATAATCCATTCATTCTAAAATGAAAGTACTGTCTAGTGTGGTGATGTACACCTATAACCCAAGCACTCAGAAAGCTGAGGCAGGAGGATTATGGCTTTCCAGGCTAGCTTGGGCAATTAATGAGACTCTATGTCAGGAGGAAGAGGAGGAGGAAGAGGAGGAGGAAGAGGAGGAGGAAAGGAGGAGAGAAGGAGGAGGAAGAGGAAGAAGAAGAGGAAGAGGAAGAGGAAGAGGAAGAGGAAGAAGAAGAAGAAGAAGACGACAAAGAAGAAGCAAGCATTGGGGATATAGCTATGTTGTTATACAATTGCTAATGATGCTGGAGGCTTGGAACCCATTCCCAGCACCACAATGGCAAACATACCAATTGATGGCACATGCCCTGTAAGACCTCATTAGCAATGCCATAGAGTTCAAGTGAAACATTCTGTGAAAAACTGTGTGCGTGTGTGTGTGTGTGTGTGTGTGTGTGTGTGTGTGTGTGTGTATGTGTGTGTTGTAAATGGAGAAGGATGGAGGAGAGCTATCTGAGGCAGAAGCATGTTCTGGGGGCTTCAAGGGCAGGGCACATTACTGGACTATCATTCTAAAAGCAGATGTAATGCCTTAAGAAATAGCCAGGACCTCTCTGAGGGGTTCCTCTGGTGCCAGCTTCTCTATGAGCTGGAGGAGGAACCAGTGTCTGTGAAGCTCTTCTGTGCATTTCCTCAGGAGATGGCTGCCTCACTAAGAATGGAGAGAAATGAGATCTATGAGGATGTGCTGAGTTTTCCAGAAGCCATGAGGTTGCTGCAAATGTCCATAGATGTGGAAAGGTCATGCAGGAGTTTATCTTTAGAGCCTTAATTGACTTTACATATATTTACATATATATGTAATACACAGAGAAGAGAGAGAGAGAGAGAGAGAGAGAGAGAGAGAGAGATTATTTAGGTAAAACTCACTCCTGCTAAGAAAATTGCTCATCTCTTATTCTGAGAGACAATTACCCATTTGTTTTTAGAGTATATATTAACATTGTTTACTTGATAACTATTGGGTTCTTCTAGCCATGTGTTCATGGATAGCTTCTAGCTACAAAAAAGCTCCCAGTCTAGTTGGGCAGGTGTTTGGAATCATAATATATCTGTCCAATGACTTCCCAGACTCATGAGCCAGTCATCAGGGCATGTGAGGAATTATCCAGAAGGAGCCGGAGACCACAATGATTTCATTAGTCTAAGGGCAAACAACTGATTTTTTGCTAGTATCAGAAATATTTTAATCCCATCTGATACGTTTTGTAAAGCAAGGTATAGTGGGCACTCCCCCCCACCCCCACCCCCACCCCCAGTACCTCTCTAGTATAGAGTGAAGTTTACTTGGGGAAAGGAAGGTTGAGAAGGGAGGAGAGGCAGAGAAAAAGAGGGAGTGGGAAAAGAGAGAAAGAAGAGAGAGAGAAAGAGGGAGAGGGGGAGGAGGAGAGAGAGAGGAAGAGAGGGGGAGAGATGGGAGGAGAGAGAGGAGGAGGGGGAGAAGGGGGTGGGAGGGGGATAGAGAGAAGAAAAGAGAAGAGAAGTGAAGAGAAGAGGCTAGCAGGAAACACTTGAAGAGAGAGGAGGAGGGAAAGGAGGCCAGAGAGAAGGAAACTGGTCAGAGAGAGAGGGAGAGGCCAAACAGTTGTTTTTTGTTTTTGTTTTTGTTTTTTCTTTTTTTGGTTTTCTGAGACAGGGTTTCTCTTTGTAGCCCTGGCTGTCCTGGAATTCACTCTGTAGACCAGGCTGGCCTCGAACTCAGAAATCCTCCTGCCTCTGCTTCCCGAGTGCTGGGATTAAAGGCGTGCGCCACCACTGCCTGGCTCCAAACAGTCTTTTTATAGCAAGCCAGGCTCCTACCTGGCGGTTGCTAGGTAACTGTTGAACAGAGCCTAGTAGGAATGCTAAAGTGCTAACACAACCAATTGTACAAAGAAGGTCAAGTTAAGGAGAATAGGAAATGGGTTTTTGGCATGGGCCAGAAGGTTCCTCTGCTGGGTTGCGGGTCTCCATAGCTACATCACCCACGGGGTAGAAGCTGCTAGTCAGATTCTGAGCCTCCTCTGCTGAGTGAGCGCTTGGGAAATGATTGTTTCTTTGGAATGTGTGTGCTTCAATTGCTTTTTCTGATCACCAATCAAAATTAGCAATTGTCTTTTTTTCATATCCTAAGAGAGCCTCACAGAAGAGACAAGAACTGGGCAAACGCTGAAAGAAAATCTGAGCAAATTGGAGCCAACCCATCCAGAAGACCGAAAACCTGAATTCACAGAACAGTGGGCATCTAACATCCTGTGGTCAAGTGGGTTATGGTCTTCATTCAAACACTGACCCTCAGTCATGAGGTCTAGGACAGTTTCTCACAGACAGTGTGGGGAGATGCTTTCTCCTCTCTCCCTGTCCTTGTGTTCCAGCCCAAAGCTACATTCTGTGTGTCAGTAAATCACTTCCTGTGGGCAGCAGAGGCTGTGTGGAGTTAGGATTAACCAATGTGAGGGAGTGACTGAAGAGCTACAAAGGAAAGCTTAGAAATGGTTCCTAGAGGAAACACTGGCGTGTGGTAGTGATGGGGGTGTAGGGGGTTGGGGAGCAATGGTTAAAAATTTGGCTCTGAAATCCAGAACAAAAGCTCCTATATTTCCCTAACACCATAAATGATCACCTTTAACAATAAAATCAGAACTACGAACTGAGAAAAGGCTATAATTTGCCTTTTCTGTTAGCATGACAAAAACGTCTCACAGAAGCAACTTAAGGGAAGCAGTGTTTATTTGGGCTCATGGTTACAGAGGCATTTCAGTCCATAGTAGAGGGAAAGGCAAGACAGGTTAGCATAGGGAGCTGAGCTTCGAGTGTGATCCAGCCTTGGAGCTGACACTGAGTCCTAACTCTGGTATACTGAATTCCTGGTTTTGTTATCTCTTAAATCTGCTGGTGGCTGTAGGAAAGGGCCAGCAGGGAGAGTGGTAGGGAGTGAGATGAAAAAATGCTCAAAATAAATGAAAAACAAAAACCCATGCAGACTGCTTATGAAAAAAGATGCCATATTTTCACAATAAATTTCTTAACTTCTTCAACCAACTGCTTGAATATGTTCTTCTTTGCTTCTTCACGTAGGTTTCTCATCTTCTGGTCATATTTTTCTCTAATGGCTTGTATTTTTTCCTCTCTTTCCCAAGCACTAAGTTTCCCAAGAGCATACTCCTCCTCCACTATTCTACTCTCCTTCTCTGGTAGATCAGTGTAAATTTTCCTCAAGATCTCCACTTGTTTCTTCAGCCTTTGTTCTGCGTTCTTGAATATGGGATCAGAGAAGTAGAGCCCGCCACTTTTCCGTACCAAGGTTTCTACAAGCCCCATCAGCTCCTGCACCTGCGTTTCCCTCTCAGCCCCCTCGGCTGTGTTATCGATGGCCAGGCAGCGATTGTCACACTCCTTGATGATGCTTTTTAGGTTTGTATCTGAGTCTTCAATGAAGTCGTTTAAGCTCTGGTCCTCCAGATTGTCTTTTCGGGTGAACAAGACAATCATGTACTTCATGACTGCCTCCCCAAAGATAGCCTTGATCCTGATAACAGTTTCTTGCTCTTCCACTGTGAAGCGGTTCAGTTGCAGAACCAGAATGATGGCGTGAGGCCCAGGGCAAGACTGGAGGACACACTGGCTGATTTCAATGCAAGTGGTTTCCAGGTTTACCTTGGTGTCGAAGAGCCCAGGGGTGTCAACAACCAGGAGGTTGCTCTCCTTCCACCTGCGGGATGCTTTCTGACAGGTCTGGGTGACAGCATGGGGTGCGATTCTAGAAGCAAATATCTTTCGTCCCAGAATGGTGTTTGCTGTGGCACTCTTTCCACTTCCCGTTTTCCCTACCAGAACAATCCTCAGAGAGTTGTTGCTGGACTCAGCCATGGTCTTATGTGGAAGCTCTGGAATCCAGGTGCCTTGACTATGGTGTCAAAGGGGAGAAAGTGGGTCAGAAAAGGTGGAAACCACACTGACACTTCTGACCTTCTGCTTCCCCCACTGCTGATCTAAACAGCCTAAGATTTCTGAGAGACTTCTCTCAAGAACACTCCAAGCTATGTCTTTCTTAAGATTCTAGCTCACTTGCCTGTGAATTTCATGAAGTCATTGTTTTTAATAGCTGAGTAGTATTCCATTCTGTAAATGGATAGAACCTGAAAATATCATCCTGATCGAGGTAACTCAGTCACAAAAGAATGTACTCACTAATAAGTGGTTATTAGCCCAAAAGTTCGGAATACCCAAAAGTCACTTCACAGCAACCATTGGGCTGAGTGTGAGGTCCCAGATGGAGGAGTTGGAGAAGGGACTGAAGGAGCTAAGGGATTTTGCAGCCCCAGGGAGGGAGCAACGGTGGCAACTGGCCAGACCCCTCGATTCTCCTGGAGACTGGATCACCAACCAAAGAATACACATGGAGGGACCCATGGTGCTGGCCACATATGTGGCAGAGGAGGGCCTTGTTAGCCATCAGGGGGAGGAGAGGCCCTTGGGCCTGAGGGTGTTAGATGCCCCAGTATAGGAGAATGCCAAGGAGGGAAGACAAGAGCAGGTGGGTGGGTGGGTGGGTGGGGGAATACGTCCATAGAGGTAGGGGAGGGGGGAGGGGATAGGGGGTTCCAAAGAGGAGATCTGGAAAGGGGGAAACATTTGAAATGTGAATAAAGTATCAAAAAAATTAAAATAAAAATAAAAGCTGTAAGGGGAAAAAAAAAGATTCTAGCCCACCGCAGTCCCTTCTCCATTCCTTGTGAGGAAAGCACCCACCCAACCTGAAATTTAGCATTTTACTATCATATTGTTGTACAGATATATTTTGTTCTAAAACAGATTCAACTTTGTTTTTGAGACATTAGCTCAGAGAAATCCAGGAAGACACGATTACCATTCTGTCCTATGAGAAAGCAGTCAGTAGAAGGTGTTAACAATCTGGCCATATGCAGTAGCCAGATTTAAAGTATGTCTTTATTTGTTTCTATGTTTTGAAACAAGGTCTTGCTAAACATCTCAGGTTGACTTTGAGACCATGGCCTGGATGGGAAGTATGTCTTAATATATAGAGACTACTATATACATTAAGTACATAATCTACTGAAAAGACTGTTAACATGGGAAGACAAGGGTGTTTGGTAGAAGTATGGAAACTGTGTAACTCTGTGCATTATTTAGGGCAGTGTTGGCTTTATTTTCTCAAGCAGAAAAAATAAACATATCAAGAGCTCTGACCATGGTGTCTAATAGTCACCATTTAATAAAAGGAGCCAGGGTCTCTAGACGAGTGGTTAAGTCCCAGATAGAATTTTCATGTGTATATTTAGCAAAGGTCTGAAAGTGCAGCCACACATTCCATTGATATGGGTGTGGGAAAAGCAGAAACTCTCAGACAGCTGATGGGAAAGCTAAGCTACACAGGTCTATGGAAGGTCATCACTGAAGTATTTACCCTGGATATCACAATATGAAATGGGAAAGATGCACCCAAAGACACACTGAGAAGCATACAAAGAGAAGAGTGCAGAACCCCATTCCTGGGGTCACAGCTACAAATGACAAAAGCAAAGGATGGTCCCATTTGCCATGACTAGGAGACTGGAGAAGGAACTCACACGCACACGGAGGATGTGCTCAATCCTATGGGATGTCACAGCAGCACCATTGCTAAGGACCAGGAGGTGGAGAATGACCTCCAATGTCACTGTCATCAAGACCTGTGTGCTGAGTAGAATAAGGCTTAAGATCCCCGTCATTCACCTGGGAAAGGGTGTGGCACACACTTCTGTGCCTAGATAATAAAAGTATGTGCTGTATACACTACCCAGATGCATAAAGAGGAGGGAGACAAAAGAAAGGAGATGGGAACGCAGAAAAAAATCAGGCAACAGGTCTTGAGGGTAGGCATCCTTGACTGTCCTGTAGGTTTAATTTTGGAATGATATAAATATGAATTACAGTTTTATAACAAACATACACTGGAAAATCAATTCTCCAAATCAGAAATAAAATGAAGCAAGTGAGTGTGTATCCGTGTGTCTTTAAACAAATCAAGTTCACTAAAGATCCCCGCAGAGTGGAAAAACATCAGAGATAATGTAGAAGTGGCTGGAAATTTTTATAATAAAAAAAAACTAAGAACCATGTTGATATTTTTACATCCTCAACTATCACCTGTGTGTATGCTGGAAATGCAGGCACACACACACACACACACACACACACACACACACACACGAAACAATGCCATTCTCACTCCTAGCAGCCATGACTCCCCCTCTTGAGCAGGCAGTCCTCAGTACTATTCAACTCCATGGAATCAGGGAATCCTGGGGGAGTGACAGGACCAAACTTCTTACCAGAAAGGATATGAAATGATCTGTGATCCTCACACTCAGCTCTGGGTCCTAATTCAAACTAAATCTGCTGTGAATGCTTTGTGACTTGTGCCAGAGACCTGAGGGCTGATGGTGGGTGAATTGAAGATGGACGCTGTGCTTGGCATCCTGAGTGTGATAACAATGGTTCTTTATGTTGTGCACAAAAGGACAGATGCGGTTGCACATAAAACTACATGTGTGATGTCTACCGTCAGCTTTAAAACAATCTAGGGGTGCAACAAGCAGTGGGCTAGGGTAAGCACAAAACTTGACGGCCAGGGGTTGCTATCCTCTACTCTCTGGCCCTCACCTTCTCTGCAAATGTGTGATATTTTCTCTCGCAATAAGTTAAGGTTTGTGTATGAATTTCTAAGTATAACTCACTATGTGTTGCTTCAGCACAAATGCATATTTCATGGGAGTATTTTCTCCACATAAAGACTCAAGGATGAAGAGTCCATTTCTTTCTAATTTGATAAGTATAGGAACTGTAGTTCCAACACTTCCAAACACCACCCCCATCCCTGTACTTACACTGCCCAGGGCAGGGACTGGAGGCCAAAACCCTCTGACTCCACCATGCCCCTTGTAACCCTAAGAGACCTCTTCCTGCCTCATCCTCTGGTCATGATTCTAAAGGTCAGTGAACATCTCAACAGATGTGCCACCTGGAGCAGGGGAGGCGAGGACAGCCCTTCCTCCAGGAAGTGAAACTGGAGACAAGCCTGCCGTAAGCATGCCAGGTGAGGAACGCCCACCAGATGAATTATTTTTCTTTTTTCTAATACTGACAAGGCAATCTCGAGAAACAAGAATCAGAAACACTCATATAACCACAGTCTAAAGTGGTTCCAGGACACCCAGAGAACCTGGAACTGAGAAATGAACAGAGAAAATGCTTCAGAAGGGTGTATAGATAGGTCAGGGCTTCAATCATTCTTGAGAATCTGTGAAGCTCCCTGAGATTCAATTCCCTCGACTGTCAAAAGGGACAATGCAACCAGTCCATCAGGTTGGTCCTGAAGACTGCACTGGGCAAGTTCTGTAAAGATCATTTGCAGTGCTGAGTATAACCACCACTCAGGATTAAAGCTTTTACCATGCAATGCCATTTGTGTAAAGAAAACTCACACAGGGCTGGAGCCACAACTCAGTAGCAGAGCACTGGCCCAGCATGTAAATGACCCTTTGTTAGAGTCCTCAGCATCATGGAGGAAGAAACCCCAGACTGCAAAGCTTACTGGCTGAGCCAGAATTACAGACACACTGAACATCACATCCTGTTTCCAGAGCTCCCATCCTACACCCCAGCCCCCACACATTTAGGATCACAGCCTCTTTCCTGAGAAGCATAAAGTAGACCTAGACACAGAGTCAGCAACAGGATTTCAATCCTGCCCATGTTGCTGGTCCTTAAATAGTCATCAGTGCACTGAGATTTGATGTGGGGAGTTGAAGGGAGTTAGGGCACATTTATACTTGGTGGCCTGCCTCCTGGTTCTGAAGATCTGCCTCAGGGACTGCAGTGAATTTTAAGGAAAAGTGCTGGGTTTTCAGGCAACAGCTTCTAATGACATGGGCAGAGGCTGCCCATCAAGCTAGTCTTTCCTGTTGTTCATGAGATGACGGACCTCATACTAAGCAGTCCCAGAAGCCTTCCAGGACCTCTCAACATCATGTACAGTGTGGCTGGGGTACACTATGCTCATCACCCCCATCCCCTATCCCACATGCTCTGTGACTTCCTATCCAGCTTACCTTCTTCTGCAGGACTGATGAGCTCTCACACTGCCCTGGAACCTGTCTGCACCATGACTCTTGCTGCAGTTCTGCAAACCCTGAGCACAGAAACTGGAGGGGTGGAGCCAATGTGAATAGTTTCAGTTTGAAGAACAGAAGAAACAGTCCCCTGTTGTGGTGGATACTTCAGCTTAGCCCTAGGTGAATCCCTTCCCTCTTGTACTTGCTGTGATGTCAAAAGCTAGTGCTTTTGATGGCATTGTTTGATGGCATTGGCTCTGAAGACCCCGTTCAGTGGTCCACATGTTGCTTAGGATACTCCATTATCTGCTACAGGATTGCATGTTGCTCCTCTTTGCAGAAGCCTGGCCCTAATCTTTAAACTGAGAGGAGTGCTAACCGATGTTGGTGCTCAGGTGAGCATGTACCATTCCTAGCCACCCTTGAGGGTCACTCTTGGCTGAACAGTAACCTCTTGAAAGGTCATCCCCTGTGTCCAGGTAGCTCCTAATCAATGATTGGTCAGCATGGCACATCCTTTGGTGCCAATTTGGAATATAGCTAGAATTCCACCTTAGCTCCCATGCTCCAACTGAGCTGATTTTTGGATCTTCTTTACACTTATCACATCCCTGTGTCTTCTGTTTACTTCAGAGTCCTAGGAGTCTTGACCCTAGAAGCCATCCTAAGTATATTTTGCACCTGCATATCTCCGTGTAACAGCCTGTTACCTATGCACTCATCTTAGGAGCATCAGAAAGTTCTGTCTAACCCTCTTCTCTGTGTTGGTGGAAAGCTGAGGGCTCAGTTTAGGGGAGGGTCCAGGCTTAGCATTACCCAAGCTGTGGTACTTGAGATAGCCTAGGGTAACTCTCATGGCTACATCATGCAAGGTAATTATTTTAGTCTTTTGAAAAACTGGCTCTATTTGTGGGTGATTTAAATGTACATAACAACTAACTTGATATCCTTATTTATTTATGCTGGTATATACCCAGAAGTAGAACAGCCAATAAGCTATGTGTATAAGAGGTTACAATGTGTGATTTTTTTCCTGGGGAGATAGGAACAAAATGTTTATTCATCCTAGATAGGGTACCAGTGAAAGAAATACAGAAAGTATTTCAACCCATTTTTCTTAGCAAACCAGTGAGTTTATTGTGATTCATTACAAAAAGATGGATAAGGAAGTCCTTACAGGAGTATGGATGACTCAAAGGCAGCTGCCTCACTGAAAAGCTCCCCAATGTGGGATGACATGTTTCATGAAAGCTGCACTCTTGGGGCTTTCTGAAAAACTTGTCTTTAATCCCTCAGAAGAATTTGATCTTTCCAGTGAGTACTGTGGCATGTACAACCTTGAGTAGGACCTCCTGAAGTCTTGTAAGTTTCAGGATCTTCCTGAGTCTTGTAAATTTTTTCTTCCTGGGTCTTACAAGCTTCCCCCACCCATGGGAATGTTTAGCTTCCCTCTCCATGGAAATGTTTCAATTCAGAGGAAATTGCCACACCAAAGAGGTGAAAACTCTAAGACAAGACCAGAAGTCAGACTACAGGGAAAAATAGAACTCACTCTTGGAAGAACATTCTCAGGCCCAGAACTACCTTATACTTTCTCTAAGGACACACTCTCAATGACTTAAAAACCTTCCATGAGGAGTTACCTCCCTCTTCCTTTTATTAACAGCACACACACACACACACACACACACACACACACTTAATTGCTCTTACCTCTCCAGTACCCTCTCATCTTGCTTCTTCTCTCAGTGAAACCCTTCTAGTTCTAAGTCCCCCTCCCAGTTTCATGTTTTCTCATTGTGTGTGATACAGAGTTCGATTAGAGTTGCTTGCTTGGTATGGCTTATTTCCTGTAGTTCCGACAACTACACCACTGAAGAAAATGATATTCGTCTCTCTAGCAACCACTTGTCACCATTATTTCTTTAGGGAGAGGTGGGGACTCAAAGGCCCTTCCCCTACCCATGATGAAATGTTGATGAGTCCAGCCTTCTTCAGCTTTTGTACAGGAATAAAGAGCTGCAGTGAATTCATGAGTATAAAGGCCATACCATCCTCTGGCTCTTATATTCTTTCTGCCTCGTTCCATGAACCTCGGAAGGGATATAGCTGTCCCATTTAGGGCCATGAATTCCATTATCACTCATTCTTAACACTTTGACCATTTATGAATCTTTGCATTAACTGTTGCCACTAAAAATAGAACTTTCTGTTACTGAGGCTAAGAGAAACACTAATCTGTGGGTATAAGCATGTATTGAAAAGACAATTGGATAACATTACCAATAGTAGAAGTTTTCCCCCGGAGGCCTATGACTTTGTCAGCCAAGGGCTCTGAACCAAGTAAACAGTACCATGCATGAGTTCCTGCATATGGAATGGGCTTCAAATCCAAGGAGAACAGATTTGGTTGCCCTGATAACAATCGTGCCTCTATTGTATCAGAAGACACACTTTACCTGGCAGGATGGTATTACAGATTGCAGGATCTGTAGTCAGTTTTATGTTCTAAATGTTCTTACCTCTTAGCATCATCACCCCAAGAACCAAACTTCCAGTGCATAAACCTTTGGGAGACATTTAAACTATATTCAAGCCATAGAAGCATCTAAATAGTTGGTCAAACTATATCCTTTTTTGGACTGAATACCCATGGTGAATTTTATTTGTAGATGCCCTAACATTTAACTACCTAGCAATCTTACCTAGCAGTGAAGGGCTCTTCAGTTAAAGAATTGCACTGATATTTAGTTTTCCTCTCTCTCTCTCTCTCTCTCTCTCTCTCTCTCTCTCTCTCTGTGTGTGTGTGTGTGTGTGTATGTGTTTGTGTTTATGTATCTGTGTCTGTGCTTCTGTGTGTATGTCTGTATGTGTGTCTGTGTGTCTCTGTGTATGTGTGTGCTCCTAAGTGAACATGCTATTGCTGAATCAACGAAGTTGGTGTATTTACTTGGTTGTTTTAGCTTCTGCTGACCCGCATTATGGGACCACAGCTAAATATAAAATGTTTATTAAGATTTTTTTATGAATAGATACTTTTCTTGATATACAATTTGGTAGCAGTTCTTTATATTGTTAATGCTTAAGAAACTAAATAATTCTATCAAGGACACAAAACCAACACAGATATCTCAGTAATGCTTCTGTGCAGTGACAGCAAATGTGTAAGAAAGTTGTTAGCAAATAGTCCATCTGCTACAGCCAGAAAAAAAACCCTAGTAATAATCACAACCAAGGTAAACTGTTTCCCTGACCATATAGATGAAAAACCTTGCAAAAAAATCTTAATGAGGATACTACAGAGTAAAAGACCTCTTACACTCATAGATTGGCAGAACTAATATTGTAAAAATTGCAACATTACAGAAACCTACAAAAGCATAATCTTAAAAAAACTCTAATGACATTCTTTACTCAACTAGGGAAAAAAGAAACAATTATGTAGAAGCAGAAAAGATTATGAAGAGTCAATTCTTAGCCAAAAGAACAATGCTGGAGATACCACAATACCTGATTTCAAACCATGCTAAAGAACCATAGCAATGAAAACATTATTGTACTATCATAAAAGCAGACATGATGATGAATGAGTTACAGTAGAGGACCTAGGAATAAACTGCACAGCTATAGACATCTAATATTTTGAAAATTTGTCAAAAACATACATTACCAAAAAGCTTCTTCAGCAAATAGCGATATCAAACTACACATACCCACACAGAAGAATGAAGGAAAATCCTTAACTCTCACACCATAAAACATTACTAGATGAATCAAGCATAGTGATAGACCTAAAACTTTGAAACTGTAGAGGTGAGCTCAGGGGAAATTCTTCAAAATGTTCGTGTAGGCAAGAATGTTCTGATAAGGGCTCTAATAGCACAAGACATAACCCCAGGATTTGCCAAAGAAATCACATGAAATACATAGCCTTTGTTAGCAAGAGAAGCAGTTAAAAGAGTTAAGAGGCAACATACAGAATGGGAAATAAGGTTGAGTTATGTACCAGACAGGGATTCATATTTAGAATATATAGAGAACTAAAAATATTATAAAAATTTTGATTATCTTCTAATGTTGACAGCATCTGGCCAAATCCACACACTCATGTAAAAACCCCTGAAAACAACTGATGGTGTTTGTTGTTTGCCACAGTGTCAGGTCATAGACTGCTTCCAAACCCTGGGGCTCAATCCTGAGTTACTGCACTGCTGTCTGGTTCAGTTGGGTTTTAACAGAGTGAGCTGGGCCCAGCTCCGCACCTCTGGGCTTCTGTGGGTCTGTGGAGGATAGTAAGAAGTAAAACAACAGTGTTTATACATCTATCCATATCTGGCTATATGTTTTCTATGCACCTAAATCTATACCTGGTCTGTACTGAATGGACTGCTCAGTGTGTCCATGGGTTCCACATCCATGGACTCAGTCAACTGCAGATAAAAAATGTGGCCAAACTTCCAAGGCTTGATCTGTACTGAGCACGTATGGTCATTGTTTCTCATAGTTATTCTCTGGATAACACAGTGTGGCAACTATTTACATAGTCACTACACTGCGTTAGATACTGAGAGTCATTTAGAGATAACTGAAGTACAGGGAGGCTGTTTGGAGGTTACATGGAAACCTAAGGCCAGTTTGTATAATGAACTTTAATATTACCAGAAATCTCCACAGAGACCAAAGGGCAACTGTGTCTGTATTTCATCTTTATCTGTATTGAGAGAGATAGATCGACAGATGATAGGTATTTAAGGAGCCATTTCACACAACTGTAGGAATTCAAAAGGTCAAAATACAGAGGACAGGCCAGCAGGCTAGAGTTCTAAGCCAGGCAGGGGAGGGTACTTCTGTCCACAGTCCAAAATCCACTGACTAAGCCAGATAGGTTGGGTACTAAGGGGGTTTTCAATTTCCTCTTTCTCTCTTTTAATTAATATTTTTAGTCCATGTACAGACAAATGGGTTTCATTATGACATTTCATGTCTATCATTGTACGTTGCCCCTATCAGGTAGATTTGCTGTGCTAATCTTGGGGCCAAACTTCTTTTGGGGAACTTTTTAGTCTGCTCTATTAAGGTCTTCAACTAATTGGACAAGGCTCAGTCACACCACAGAGGGTAATCTCGCTTGTGTAAAATCTATTGACTTAAAATGTCAGTCACAGAGTTGATATCTTTTAGGAAAAGAGCCAATTTTCTTTAAGGGTGTGATTCCTGGTAGGTCAACTATGCTTCAGGAAAAGGAGACATTCAGGAATACATGGGCAACATAAATTGGACTTGATGAGTTTTATTTAAAAATAAAACAGGAAGGACATGAAGTTGGGAAGAGGAAACAGTTAGACGTGGGAGGAGTGGGGGATAAGTAAAATCAAACACATTGTGTTCATGTATACAATTCTCAGAAAGTTAATACAAATATTATATTTTCTTTCAAACAGAAAAACAACATCCACCTCAGCTAACCAATACTTACATCAACACCCAGTCCATTACTTGGCTGAACACCTGGATTCTGTTGCCTAGGCCAGGTAACATTTGTATTAGCCCTCATATATAACATGTGAATTGGTTGGGCCAGCTCTGTTCCATGTCAACTGTCCGGCCCCTGAGACTTGCAAGCTAGTCAGGACACATTTCCATGTGAGTTGTGCGTCTGGGAGAGGGAGATGGTCAGCTCTCTGTTCTAAGTGCTGGTCCATAGCGTACAAGGCCTGAGAGGCAGGATCTTTACGGCAGCTCAAATACAAACTTGTGTCCTTCTGTGCTCTTTGAAAACTCCTACTGTGTACAGAGAGCATATGAGGCACACAGGCTCTCTATTAGCAGCACAAATGCTTTGGACATGGCAATAAAATTGTTGAAAGGAGAATCTTTCTGTTGTTTCTAGTCTACTTGGATCACAAGGTACTTCCAGAGCAATCTCTTATGCTTGATGCTTAATAATATGGGAGGCTCTGCATGAGGTTTATAAGTTCAAGACCAGCCTTAGAAGCTCAATGAGAACCTGTCTCAAAAAGGGGAACAGGGGGATAGGGACATAAGTCAGTGATAGAACACCCTACTATTATGTGTGAAACCCTGGTTGAATTCAAGTATTGAAAAACTAATTAACCAACAGCTCTGGAGTACAGGGAAAATGTGTGTGGGATGGAGACTGGGAGGAGTGGAGGAAGAAGAGGTATATATTGTATGAAAATATTTAGAAAAGAAAATAAAAAAAGAAAACCTTTTAAAAAATGCATGGGTTCAGAAGAAGGGTTGAGCTGATCATCTAAATCCCAGGTGACCACTCCACAGTCTCTGCCTTGGCAATAAACGTATATGCTGAATCATTAGCTCGACTGAGTTTAAATCACCTAGGCAATAGCAAGGGACACTGCTGGTGTGTCTGCGGGAATGTTTTCAGGAAACATGATTCAACCTGAATAAGAGGAGCATCATCCTGTGGTCTAGGAGTCCAGATACAGATACAAAATATATTACTTTTTTTTTTCTGTGATGGACTGGACCTGTAGTAAGGGCCCTCTACAAAACATAAAAAGAAGGGAGGGAGGGAGAGAGAGAGAGAGAGAGAGAGAGAGAGAGAGAGAGAGAGAGAGAGAGCAGGCAACATGCCTTATTTAGCACAGTATTCTCATCAACCCCCCTGCAGCCTTGCTGCTCCTGGGTGACAGCAACCCTATAGCATCCATGTAGCCTTTGAGTCACTCACTTCTAGACATAAAATGCTCAGCAAGAATGGATATTACCAGATAAAGGGAAGAAAGGTTATAAAAAAGCCCTACTGCACTCAGGGCTCAGCCTTCAGCCTCGAATCTGCTGAGCATGCGCCAGCCCAAATAAAGCCACTTCCTAGCTAAAAAGCCTCCGTGTCATGTGTCTATGCCTGAGACCCCCTCTCCAAACCCTTTGGAATCACGAAACAACCTTGAGAGGGCTTGGTTACAGATCCAATATGGATGATTAAGAAAGGTGGTTGGATGCTAAAGAGTTTATTAAAAGAGTAATTAATACGTGGGCACACAGACAACAGCATGGCTGTGGGGACTCTGAAGAGAGGAATCAGGGCCCATGCAGCAGAAGTGAGAATCTCTTACAGCTACTTAGTATGAGGGGTGGCTTCACAGCAGAACCCTGCAGTCAAGCTCGGATCCTCAGTCAGAGAAAGGGGTGGGAGGCAGAATGTGTGGCCATCAAAAACCCCTTTGGTGTAAATGCACCTCCCCAGGTGAGAAATCTAGACAGTTGAAAATCTGTTAGCTGGAGACTTCTGGAATGCCCTCAGTTGGCACCGGGCAGCATCTAAGAAAGGGGGAGGCCTGCTGTGGGTAGCTGTGGCTGACCAGTAGTCTGCTTTTGATTCTAAGATTACATTCTAACTAAATAACTACTTCTTCCTTTAAGTTATTTCTGTCAGATACTTCGTCACAACAACCTCAAAGTATTTCATAGAGAGCTCCTCCTTCTGTGCCTGTTTTGTCACCTATTAAACCAAGAACAGAACAGTTTCCTCCTCAACAGTGGCTGTGAGGGTGAAGTGAGTTAGCACAGTCCTAAGAGATGGCCCAATGATCATCTACCTAAATGTGCTACTTAAATGTTGGCAATTGTGTGCTGCCCTTCTTTTGATAATTCACACATCCTTTCTTAAAAGCCATTTTCTTTGTAACTGTGACTTTTTGTCCAAAACCCCAGAGTCAGATGGCATGTTCAGTGCCCTCACTATTCACCAACAACTGTGTGCTCCTCTTGTCTTCCAGCAAGAAATAGGTGTTTGGGATCTGGAACCGAGATTCAGTTCATAAGACAAGACAGGGAGAAAGACTGTGAGCCACCTTCAGCCCAAAGACACTATGTTTAAGAGACTTGAACAAATAAGTACTTGATTTGATGTTAACAAACATCTTGATTAAGTGGATGTTAACATACGTGTGAGTTAAACACACAGAGAAAGATAAACCAATTCCATCAGTCAAGAGTTTAGGACAGGAAGATAGCAAGTTCAAAGACAGCCTGGGGCATATGAAGAAACCCTAGCTCAGGAGAGAGAGAGAGAGAGAGAGAGAGGGAGAGAGAGAGAGAGAGAGAGAGAGAGAGAGAGAGAGAGAGAGAGAGAGAGGCACAGAGATACAGACAGAAGATAAAGAGAGAGACAAAAATGCAGAGAGAGAGAGAGAGAGAGAGAGAGAGAGAGAGAGAGAGAGAGAGAGAGAAACAAATGACCTTAAGTTGAGATGGGAGCTGTGAACTCAAAGGGAAGGTTGGTGTCCTGGATGGTGACTGAAGGTATCTACTGAACTCCCTAGGGCCTGTATTTTCCCTTAGTTGTGAATGAGTTCAGAGATTCAATAAGAACACTAAAGTATTCTCTGTTTAGTAGCACTAGTTCCTCAGTTCCTGGTAAAATACAAACAAACTCTGGAATAAAAAGTACTGGCTTCAGTCCCTTGAAGGTCTCCAAACTTCCACGCAAAACTAGGGAGCTTCCTCCAGAAAATTAAATCATCAAAAGTGAGAGTCTGGGAAGTAATGGTTGGCGAGAGCTCAACATCAGAATATTACATTTATATCTTGCATCTGTCAGGTTGGGCCCAATTATGCTGCAGTAACAAGTATTGAATTCTCAGTAGCTAAATACCAGCTGATCTCAGGCCTGATCTGCCACAGATCTGAGATACTCAAAGCCATCTTGCAGAAAACAGTAACTATCAGAACTAAAAAATAGATGCTTCATTCTGATTACGAATGGGAGAAGCAACAGTATTTATACAGGTGATGGACATAATGATAAAGAGTAATATGTAAGTCCTAAAAACCAACCACATGGAGACACGGTGCTGAATAAATTAAACACTGGGAGACTAACACAAGGGTGTCCAACATATGTCCACAGACCATACATGTGGTCCAAGACGAAACTGTGAACTTGAAGTGTGAGGTTTGTTTATTTACTTATTTATTATGGATTTGTGTTTGCCTAAATGAGTACAGGGACCCCATGTGCATGACTATTACCTGCAATGGACAGAAAAGTGCACTGATCTTCTGGAACTGGAGTTACAGACAGTTATGAGTTGCCACATGTGTGCTGAGAACTCAACCCAGACCTTCCATAAGAGTAGCCAGTAATATTAACTGCTGAGCCATCCCTCCAATCCCAAACCATGATGTGTGTGTGTGTGTGTGTGTGTGTGTGTGTGTGTGTGTATGTGTGTGTAGCGGATATGTTGGTAACACAATTATGTGGTCTTCAAACTTGAATTTTGTAGACAACAACACTGTGTCACACTGCCACATAAAATAAATGCATGTATGCCATCGGTATCTACATGTATGTATGGCTTCAGATAAATGGTACACAGTTTCCAAGCACAGAGGGTCAAATTGGCACCAGCAGACATTACATGTGCTCATGGTATCGGACATATGAAACACAGCAGTTATCTATACTGTTGTAACCTCCCACTGCCAGGGATAGCGTCTGCTGTTATGTAGAAGGCTGGTAAGTGTCCTTATTTGCTATTTAAGGGTGCTTCCATGGCCATGCCTCTTGCATTACCCACAATGCTTTACAATTGGCTGTCCACTTAATGCCATACATACAGCTGAGATGTGCAAGGCTTCAAATCTTGCTTTGTATTTTCCTGTTGATTAATTTTCATGGTAGAAGCCCATAGTCTCTTCACTGCTGAGTTTTCACCTCAGCATGCCTCAATCCTTGACTTAGAAGCTCTTTTCATATGCATTCACTTGTCACAGGTCTGAGGCGGAGGACATATGAATGCGTATGACCCAGCACACACGTGGCAGTCAGAGGTTGACTTTATGGAGTTTTAATTCTCTCTGTTCATTATATGAATTCCAAAGGCTGGACTCAGTCACGAGGTGTATCTGTCTTTCTGGTACTTGAGGGTTCTTCCTTCCACCCTTCTCCACCCCTTCCCTTTCACCCTTTTAACCCACTTTCTGCTGATTAGGGGCAAGTTTGCTCTTCTCCATCAGGATATCGAATTTCTTCTTGTTGTTTCTATGACCAACAACCCCCAGCCCTAGCACATATATTCTCTGAAAAGTCTCCCAAATTCCAAATATCAGACAATTGCAAAATCACACCTCTGCTAGAGCACAAGGCAAATCATAGTCACCTGCTGTGGACAACCTGAGACAGCCCCGTAGTCCACAACTGGGATTAAAATGAAAACATGTTCTTATAATATTTCTGTGTTTCTCAAAGAAACCAAAACTCCAAAATTGTCACTACAACTAGGATTGTCCTGCCAGCTACGTTACCCATCGGGCATTCCTATGTGGTCCTGTGGTTTGTGTTACTTTTCCTTTTTCATTTTTTTCTGTGTTTATGTTTGTGGGTACACACACATATATGCAGACACTCCACTGCAATCGTGGAGATCTCAAAAGAAAATGAACCTTCTTTAGTCTCCTCGATTTACAGACGAAGGATGACTGTTCAATGACAAGTGAGCTGACGACCGGCTTTTATGCTGAGGAAAATGGTAAGATGGCCTGCTTATTTTTCAGGGACTTTTCACAGATTGAATAAGCAATATGCATGCATTTTCATAGTTTTAAAATGCATAATATGCAAAAATGTATGCTGCCAAATTCCATGTGCATCAGGGACTGTGCTGTGCTGATAAAATGATGAAACTGAGAACACGTGTGTCATCTCAGGCAGAATTGTTTTAAAAGTCACAACTCCAACTCTACTGTAAGGCTGATTTTGTGACAACATCTTTAATAGAAAACCAAAACTACCCATGCTTAGTTCACTAAACAAAGTACAGAGAGTATGACAGATACAATATGCCCTGAAAATGCATTATTCTACATTTATTTATGAAATTAGTTTGTCATGCAGTCAGTCTAACTGAAAAAACTAGACACTCTCCAGAAAGGCTTTGGAGAATGGACGCAGCAGTGTTAGATTTTTTTAAAAAAAATTATTATTATTATTTTTGATGAATGATGGGGCTGATGCTACAGATACGGTGGACTTGTCATTTTTATTAGCAGTTGGCAAGCATAACGTCCCTGAAGAAATGGCCTTTTTAGTACTATTAAAATACACAACTGGGGGCCAGCGAGATGGCTCAGTGGGTACACACTCTTGATGCGAAGCCTAACAAATGCATTTTATCCCCCAAACCACATGGTGGAAGGAGAGAACCAATTCTATCCAGCTTCCTTCTGACCTCCATGCCTGTGTCATGGCTCATGCAAGCACACACAGAAGAAATAGATGAACATGAAAGACAAAACAAAGAACTGCATCCTATGAGATGGCTCAGCAGGCCAAGGTCCTGGAATTGATACTTTCTCTGCAAAGTCATCCTCTGATCTCTACACAGGTGCTGTGGCAAATCCATGCGCACACATGTGCATGTATATCTATACACAATCACACACAAAGATATTCATATGAAGCTTTAAAACAAATGTTCAGCTAATTAGTGTCCATCATTAATCTATCTGGTACAGCAGCTGATCATACACTAGTGATGGTAAGTCATAGAGAGATTTATCAGATAAATAGAAAATGTACCAAAAACTTATGTTTATAAGGTGTATCACAACACATCAAGGCACTTTGTATGTGATAGCATTAAAATGGTTAACATCATGCAAAGCTCATGGGAACTGTCTTATGCCCTGACACTTGCTGCACACACTCCCATGAACAGCAGAAAGGGACTTGTCTTTGGGTTTTATTACTTTGAAGAGACAACATGAGCAAGAAAACTCTTATAAAGAAAATGTGTAACTATTGCTGACTTATAGTGTCAGAGATTTAGTCCATTATCCTCATGGTGGGAGGCATGGCATCATCCTGGCAGACATGGTGCTGGAGAAGCTGAGAGTTCTACATCTTGATCCTCAGGCAGCAAAAGGAGACTGTGTATCATACAGGGGGGAGCTTGAGCATAGAGACCTCAGAGGCTGCCCCCACAATGACACACTTTCTCCAAAAATAGGCCACAGCTACTCCAACAATCCACATCTTCTAGCAGTGCCACTCCTTACGGGCCAAGAAACATTCGAACACATGCATCTGTCGGGGCCATATCTGTTCAAATCACCATAGGATGTCTTGCTTTTCAACTTGATACAAGATTCGAGAACGGGCGCGCGCACACACACACACACACACACACACACCCCACAGACACATAAACACGAACATACACATTACTAGAAAATACAAGTAAACCTCTTTTTAAAATCAATGAATCCCAGCACTAAGGAGTCCAGCAGGCTACTCTCTGTGAGTTCTAAGCTGGTATGCATTACATAGTGACACCTTGGCTCAACAAAGTAATAAAAGTCAGGTTACTTAGATATGTTTATTTTCTTTATTGGTGATCAAAAATTTGGGACCTTCCCGATAATTTTAAAAGATTCACCACTCATGGAAAGCCTTAGAAAGAATGAATTTTTAGAGCTTGTTCCAAGAAAAGAGATTTACAAGATGGATTGGGGAAGATCACCCTAGGGAGTGAGCTCAGCTCCAAAAGCTGGGACCAGTGATTCCTGTTCCTGAGACAAGCTTTCTGGAGACCTACAGCCTCCTAAGCCACTGAGCCTTCTTATCCTGGGTCAGGGTAAAATTAACCATGACCGTATATTCCTTTTAAAATTCTCCTAGGCTGTAAGCGGAAGTGACTGGCTTGTGTTTCTGTTCATTTCCTGTTTCTCATCTTACAGTGAGCTGCTATTTTGAAAGACAGTTCTTGAGCTCAGACTATATTTTGTTGACAAAATATGGATTGAAAGATGGATTGGCTTTACAGAAAAACACTCGAGTCCATTGGCTCATGTTCTATAGAAACTTTCCCCCGGCCGACCCATTCATTCTTTCAGAAAATTTACGTTTCAACCCCTCCCGGAAAGTCAGGAAATTCACCGGAGCCCAGTGCTACTGAAGACGGGGAACAGAGCTGTTCTTGCCTGTCAGCCAACACAGTGGTAAGTCCTAATATGTGAGTATGTTTACATGTATGTGTGTGTGTGTGTGTATATATATATGTGTGAGTGTTTGTGTGTTAGAGTATATTTACTGTTTATAAACATTTGTGTTGTGTATATATGTGATTACATGCCTTGTGGTATGTTTATGTTGTGTATAGTGTTTGTATTATATATGTGTATATAGCTTACATATCTACATATGTTGTATGTATGTTTGTGTTCTGACAGGCATATTTAAGTGGCTATGTAAGCACATTTCTATTCATTTTTATGCTTATTTATGTGCATGTGTTTGATTGGGGTACACTGTATTTTTAAGTATGTGTCATATTTGGATGTATACATGAGTTTACATATGTATATTGTTCTTGTGTATGCATGTGTTGTATATGTGTACGTGTATATACATGTGCTGCATGTATACATTTGTTTTGTGTATGTGTGTTTAAATGTATGCATACTGAATTTATGGTAGGTATCATGTTTATATTTTTTATTTAAATTTATTTCATAGAAAATATTTTGATTGCATTTTTTCTTTTACCGACCTCCTTACTGACCAAATTTCATGTTCTCTCTCTCTTAAAAAATATAAAAATAAAAATTTAAAAGCCTGAAAATCAAAATAAGCAAACAACAAAAAAAACCCAATAACACAAAAAAGTCAAAACAAAATGAAAAAAATTTAAAAACCCACAAAACTAATTGTTCAATTGTGAGCCCATGACAGGAATAGATAGCTAACCCGAAAGAAACTCCAGAGCATATTTGTTTGGAGCTTCTTCATCTCATAACGTTTTGTCAGGGTCTTTAGGGCTTCCAGGTTTACCTCGTCTGGGATTCCTGTGCATGTGAATGTGTGCTTCTCTGCATTTCTATGTGTTTGGTTTGTCCTATTCTGGTTTGTTTATTTTTGTTTTCTATTTTTATTGTTATTATTATTAATTATTTATATGCCTTGTTTTTTGTAAGACAGAAAGAGTACTGATTCTGATGGGAGTAGAGTCAGGAAGGATCTTGAGGGTGTTGAGAGAGAGGAAACCATAGTCAGAATATATTGTATTGAAAATAAAAATCTATTTTGAATAAAAAAAATAAGGAGGAACAAGCCCACAAAACCATGGTGGTTTTTTTGTTTGTTTGTTTTGTTTTGTTTTTTGTGTAACACATGTGTTTCCATGTATGTTATGTATGTTGTAAATAGGTTTGTATGTCTATAAACTCATGTGTGTGGCTGTGTAGTGTATACACACTCATGTATATGTGTGTAGCTGTAGAAAGAACTGCGACACAATAGCCTAGAGAACCTTGTGTTCTCTGGTGACCTTTATGCCTAATGTTTTCTGTTTTCTCTCAGCAATGGGGAGTTGAACCGAGACTCTTGCACACTCGAATGCACACTAAGCGTTCTACCTCCAAGCCATGTCCCCACTCCCAGTGGCCAATACTCCCTAGGCATGTTTGTGAATTTCTCTTTCTTGCTGAGCAAGATAACAGGGTGACAATGTCTGCTTCATCTGGGTTAGAGATTAAAAATTTGAAGTGTAACCTACGTGTATGGCACTGTTCATAAAAGGGACAGTGAAGTTGAGAGGATAAGCCTCTTTCCTTCTCACAGTGCCATGGCCCAGTGCTGGGTCCTTAACTATTGCCCCCCCCCCGGGGGAGTGTCCTGGGCTCTGCACTCTTCAGCTTCTGCTGGGAACATTTTCCTGCCAAACCACCTGTTCTCTAAAGAATGAATGAGATCAGGGAAGAAATACTGCCTCAGTTTCCACCAAGCATGAAAGGAAACAGGAACAAAGACTGAGGGCTTTGTAGTTTTTAGGCCTGCAGGTCAGAGATGCAGGAGGCACAAAGTCAATGCAGTTGGAAAACTGCTCATGCCAAGATGCAGCTGACCATATCTGAGTGAGGCTATTGACGTAACCTGCTTCCTCACTCTTCCTTGGGGGCCACCAGACTTTCTTCAGCTACCTGAATCCACATGCTAGCCCTTTAAGCTAGACATTTGCTGAAACATTATAAAAGCATGTCTCAAAGCCATCTCTTCAGGGGCTCCCACTAGATAGCTGAGAAGACTAGAGCATCCAGTAGTGCCGTGGTGATGGACCCAGATCTCCTGCACTTGGGCACCCCACCTCAGAGCCTTCATCTGGACTGTTTAATCTAGTTGTGAGAGATTTGGTCATTCTGGGAAATCCATGGACCATGCAGTTTTATTCCTGCCCCCCAATAACAGCACTGTAAGTTCTTGAAACAGAGGACAGTGTTAGCTCAAGAAGCAAGCAGGCATCACTCTTTCATGAGAGTGGTGTTAGGAGTTCATGGATGTTATATCTCTAATTTGTAAAGGGAAGTACAAGTCCATCTATAACAACAATATGTTGTGACATTGGAGGAGCAGGTCTCTTCAGATTTAGGCCTTCAATTTTCCCTGAGGCCCAGGCAGTGTGAGCATCCTAGCCAATGACCATGTCTCCATCGTACACTGAGGCGCCCAGTTCTCAGCAAGGTTCTGTCCTGCACTATGAAGGTCCCCATGGCTACTGTTTTCTTTACAAGTGCTGTGTGCAGCTACTAGCTTACAGTCGTGCCAGTTCTCAGTGCTAAAACCTAGAGGGTGCTTTCTAGACTCAAGACCCAAAGCTATACCCTCTCCCCATAACTTCCTGACCCTGCCCATATAGATCTTATATGATCTGAGACACAAAATCAAGACAACCCTGCTTCCTTCTTTTCTTCTTTCTCTTCTTTACCCTTCTCCTTCTAGAGAGCACAGCTCAGGACACTGTCTACCCAAACACATTTAGTGGATCCTTTCTCTATGACAAATAATCTCTTACACTCATGATGGAGACCACAGCTGGGTGGGGGATATGGTTCCTGAAGCCTCCAGAGAGTGTCTCGTACTCCTCTTCCTCCCTCCTCATGAAGCACCTGCCACCAAACATGTGGAATAACTTTACCCTGACAAGAGAAAGGCAAGTACCCCTTAAAATACAATCAGTAAAAATTTACAGGCTGGAGGGATGGATTATGGATAAAAGTGCTTGCTGAGAGAACTTAACCACCTGAGTTTGATTCCTGGCACCCACTGGGGAAGGAGCAAACAGACTCCCAAAAGTTGTCTCTAACCTCTACATGTGCACCATGCCACATAACTGCCTGCATGTGCAAAAAATTAAAACTATTCACATATTTTTAAGATGCATTTTTTTCTGTAGGTGGAAAAAGAAGAGTGTGAACCCAGTCCTGAGAAGAATCCCACAAGGCAGTTGCCCTTGGACTCTGGACAGGGACTGACAAAAGGTAGACTACTTTCTTAGCAGAGGAGAATCAGGGAAGTGCAGATGGGAATGCTGGTGTGCAAATGAACATGGGACCACACACTGAGTGCTGGGAAAGGCAGGCGAAGGCCCTCATTACAGAGATCTACCCACTGTAGTCTAAATAAAGCCAAAGGGTTCTTCACACCAGGAAGAACCCCTGACAGGTGTGTGATGGCCCTAGGAGGGAAGAATTGCCAGTCCCAAGGCAAAGTCTTCACACCTAAGCTCCTCCTTGAGAAGGACATGCACATGACATGCACATGACGAGACTTACCTTGACTTGTAACTCTGGAAGTCAATAGTCCTTGTGTGGGTGATTAGCTGAATCCAATGTGTCATACTGATTGACAGTGCCATGAAAGCAAGCAGAAAGTCCTCAGTGGCCACTGGGTATGGCTAGGCTCAGCCTCACAGAGATTCACCATTACCATCTAACCTAGGAAGATGGAATTCAGGGATGCTAGATACCTATCCATATTTTCTTTCTAGAAGAAACTAATTGTTATTCATTATATTTTAACATGATTTTTTTCAACATACTTTTTTCTTTATAAATTTAAAGTGCCTGGGATGTCAGGAGGGAAAGCCAGATTATTCCCCACAAGGGACAGTCACCAACACAGGCTAAGCCTTTTCCACTTCTTACAAGCAAATATCAGCTCCAGTGGCTCAGATAGGAGCTACTCTTTGGTTCTAACTGTGCCTTGTCTAGGCAGGCAGGAACAGACATCCAACCATGCACAGTTACTTGAAACTCCTATGATCCCATTCAAATTTATTTCTATCCCCTTTGGAAAAGTTCAGAAGAACCATGAAGACTTCAGGTCAGCCTAGAGTACAGGCATGCAGGAGTAAACCCCTTGGGTGTTAAGAATGCGAGGAAGACAGAGCCTAGCAGCCCTTGGGGGTGTTGGTGCTCTGTCATCTGAGAGCCTTCAGTGTCTCCTATGGGGACCACAGTTGAAAATTATTATTTGCCACTTCATGTGCTTTCAGTCTTAGCACCCACAGGAGAAGGAGAAGGACATTTCCTTCCTAGCCTCCAATGCCATATATATATATATATAGGCAGGCATTGGATTACCTAGTTGACATCTGAGTCTTCTTTCTCAGATGGTGGCTCTGATGTCCTCTTGGTAAGAATGATCACTACCACCTTTCAGGACACAGACTGAGAATGTACTTAGGGGCATGGTCTCTGATAAACAGAGAAGATAGGATAGGTTCTAATCCCATCTCCCTCTGGTGTTTGATTTTGTAAAATTCTTCCAGGTCTGAAGGAGAAAAAGCTCACCCCCAAGAGACTGCAACTCCTTCTGGTGGGGAAAACAGGAAGTGGGAAAAGTGCAACAGGAAACAGCATCCTTGGCAGGCAAGTATTTGAGTCTAAAATCAGTGCTCAACCAGTGACCATGACATTTCAGAAAGGGAGCAGAGAGTTGGAGGGGACGGAACTTGAGGTGATAGACACCCCAGATATTTTGACACCTCAGAACCAGCCTGAGGCAACAGCTAAGAAGATCTGTGACATCTTGGCCTCACCTGGGCCCCATGCAGTGCTCCTGGTGATACAGGTGGGCCGGTACACAGCAGAAGATCAGGAGGCTACCAGGTGCCTTCAGGAGATCTTTGGAAGCAGGATCCTGGCTTACACTATTCTGGTGTTCACCCGGAAGGAAGACCTGGCTGAGGGCACCTTAGAAGAATATATTCGAGAGAACAACAATAAGAGCCTGGATGTTCTGGATGTTGCATGTGAGAGGCGCCATTGTGGCTTCAATAACAGGGCACAAGGGGATGAGCAGGAGGCCCAGTTGCAGAAACTTATGAAGGAAATTGAATTGATTTTGTGGGAAAATGAGGGCCATTGTTACACCATGGAGGTTCCAAATGTCCCCAGCAAAACACTTTAAGCAAATAGCAAGGCTCTGAGGAAGCAACCCTTAAAGAGCTGACTGGAAAGGCTGTCCCAGATTCAGAAGGCCTCCAAGAAGACCTGTAGGTACTGATGCAGAGAGCATCCATATACGCCCAGGCTGGCCATAAGCAGGAGTGTCTTAGTCAGTGTTCTATTGCTGTGAAGAGACACTATGACCATGGCAACTCTTATAAAAGAAAGCATTTAATTGGGATTTGCTTACAGTGTCAGAGGTTTAGCCATTATCATCATGGCCGAAAGAGTAGCGGAGCAGGTAGGCAGACATGGTTCTGGAGAAGTAGCTGAGAGTTCTGCCATCTACATACACAAGCAGCAGGAAGAGAGAGACTCTGGGCTTAGAAAGAGCTTTTGAAACCTCAACACTGTCCCCCACCCTCCCACTGTGGCACACTTTATTCAACAAGACCATGCCTTCTAATCTTTTCAAATAGTGCCACTCCCAGGTGACCAAGGATTTGAATCTATGAGCCTATGAGGGCTGTTCTCATTCAAACCACCACAAGGAGACTTCACCAGCAGCTGTACCCTATGTCCAGCCCTTGTTGCCTGTTTCTTCTGTCTCCACAGAGAACTCTGCAGTCCTTAGGCCAGTGTTCAGTGTGGGGATGGAGTGAGGTTCAGAGGGCCCAGCTACATTCTGTGTCCAGCTACATAGCTTCTTTCTGAACGTACAGGCCCTCCTTCACCTTAGTCAGCAGCACAGTGCCCTCATAAGTGGTGCCCCACTGACACCACATTTTTATGCCCTGTGTCTATTCTTGGTTACAATTAAAGCTTCTTGACAACAGGACTAGTTCTTTCTTTTGTGTAAACTGCACAGCTGCCTAGCCAAGGTAGTCAGAGTTGATGCAACCCAGGGGTAGCCATGGATCAGGTGGTTGTATATTTCTTGGGCTTCATCCTTATCTATAAAGAGGGACAGGCACTGTGGTTATTAATATGCCTGCCCTATGCAGTAGGTGGAAAATGACAATGAGACAGAATAAAGAGGCCCAGACGTCCAGTTAGGGTTTTCTTCCACAATGTAAGGTTATTTTAATAGCTTGTATTCTATAGCCATGTTCTAACCACTGACTTACTTCTAAGCCCTTGAGAGACTTCGCTGCAATGACCACATGTGTGCAATGAATAATTCTGAACTGTATATATCTTTCCTGGGGAGGAGCAGAGGGTAGTGCCTCCTCCTTCTTTTGTGAACTAAGTACAGTTGGATGTATAGGAACAGACCACCAAACACATGCAAGCCTTGCAATAGAGCCAAAGATAGACAAGACATGGCAGAGATTCAGAGGAGTCCAACATGAGAGAGAGAACCCAGAACCATCACCTGTGTGCTGTCTCCCCTGTGTTCCACCATAAGCCCCCAATAAAGCCTTCATGTTCCATTGATACCACTTGCCTTTTTGTGATTTTGTCTAATTTGGGGAAAGAACCTTGAGCCAATTGGTCACCACAGTGGCTCTGATGAGCATGGTGGGCTATCTTGGGCTATGGAAGGATGTGAATAGGAACCTAGTAAGAAACAAAAATAAAAATAAATCAAGCCACTTGATTCTCTTGAAATCTAACAAAAAAGTCTCATGGGCACTGTGGGGATAAGAACTAAAGAAGCCTGCCTTGGCCTAGAAGGAGAGCCTTACCCTGAGGCTATGAGCTGTGATACTATCGACATCTTCGTGGTCTTGGGTAGCAAAGGTCAGAGCTCCCTTCTCCCATGAGACTGGGATGGGGCAAGTCACCTTTGTTACCTCCCCGTTTTCTTTTGGGACCATCATTCATATTTGGATCTAGCATTGGAAATATTAGAAAGCAAAGGATATTTTCATGCTCATATGAACCTCTTTTACCTTGATAGGAGTGTAGATGGGGGTGAAGAGAGGGTCTGCATATGTAGATGAGCTCTGCAGGAAGATCGGTTAGAAGGGTGAGCAGAGGGAAGGGTATCTTTGAAAAAATGAGACCCTGAGAAAGAAGGCTGGGTGTGGTGGGAACTTGGTTTTTACAAGAACTCTGAAACACAAGGATGTCTTCCAGGAGAGATGTTTCCTACAGATAAGGTATGTCCAACAAAAAAAGGAAACAGGACATTGGCTCGAACCTCTTACAGGAAGCAGTTTAACCAACCTGTCCTGCCTCAAATGCAGATAAGCATCTGGGAGATTCAAAAGAGGTCCTGGGAGTGTGACCTCTTTAGCTAACCAGTAGCTGAAGGGTGGAAGGGGCAGGAGAGATCTCCATTACCTCTTCTGCTCCCTTCAGCTGTGCAGCAGAGGTTCCCTCCCTCATAGAAGGTTGGGAAGCAGGGTGGTAGGGACTGCATGGGGACTATCAGGACTCAGAAGATGTGGCCCGAGATCCTGCTGGATGCTTATCTGTAGGTCTGTGTCTAATCTCTTCTGTCTTCCTGGAAAGAGGAACTCCTAACCTCTGTTGCACAGTCAAAAACATCACAAATCACTTCTTTTGGAAAATGACAGTGACAGCTCTGGTTTGGAAATTGCTGGGAAGTCCCTGATAAAGGGTGCAGTTCTTCCTTGTATTGTTTTGGATTTTCCCAAACAGGAAACAGATTGTTTCCTCTCCCCTGGCTCCTAGCAACCAGATAAGACCAATACTTTCACTTCCTTGATCACCTCCTTCTGCCCCAAGGTAGCTCCAGCACTGAGAGTTGGGCATAACTAATCAGGCATCTTGATATCCTTAGACAGAATCTGCTACCCGAAACAAGTGTCTTTATTATAGCTAAGCCTTGCATCTTGTAATAACATTCCAAGGATACACCCTATAGGTAGTGTGGATACACCCTGTTACTGAGCACAGAGGGAAAGGAGTCGTGAGCAAAGAGAATGTGCTCTAAAATCTCACCAACACAAGAGTTCTCATTCAGGTAATGACTATAGTAGGACACACTGACAAAATGTAAAGCAGACAGTGATGTCCTTCCGTTCATGTTTAAAGTCCTGCTATTCCAATAGTAGCCTTTCTAGGAATAAGGCTTTGAGGAAGCTTAAAGAAGCCACTGCCAGTCAGTGGGTGCCTGGAAAGAAGGTAATTTTATGTGCAATTGTGAAATAATTTCTTTTAAACATGAATGGCAGGTTTAAACACAAACCAGAATTGGACTATCAGGAGAAAGTTGAACATTTTTCTTTTCTAAATTTCTTTATTCTTTCATAGTGCTTTCTCACCCATTGCAGTTGGGGGGAGATTACAAGTAAATGTTTGGCAGTGTCTAAATCAGTGCAGTTTGACCTGCTGAGCAGCTCTATATGGTGGGGGTAGGCATTCTTTGCAGTTCTACATGGTGGCTGTAGGCACTGTCTCAGAAGGCCTAGATAACCCAGCTGTTCTGCAGTTCTCTGGTAGGTTCCAAGGACAGGTGGAGTCTTCTGAGCACACTTCTACTCCTCTCCAGTGATGCTCCCTGTCTGCAGGATCTGAGAAGTCAACATAGATGTCTCAGCTCAGGTAAATCAACATCAGTTCTCAGATCAGGAAGCATCCTTTGTTACAATTGGTCTAAAATTCCCTATGGCATATGGGGATTGCTCCCAGTCAGTCCAGGCATGCCATATTGACATCATTTGACTACACCTCGGAGATAATTTACTACTGTGGCTTAGCAATCAAAGGAGCTGAATTTGATGTGACAAAGGGAGGTTCTGCGTCTGTTGGGGGCTAGGATAAGCTCCATCAGAGCCATGTCTCCCTCCCTTCCTACTCAGCATTCTTTCATAGCAACTTCTAGCCTCAGAATCAAAGGAGAAAGAGGAAGGCAGCATGGATATGCAAGAGAACAGGGCCTTTTATTACCAAGGCAAAGGAAGTGCAGATACCCACAATACTTCTGCTTATGGTCTTGGTCATAAGGCTGCTGCTAGCCACAGGAAATCCTGTGGAATGCAACTCTTGTAGACACTTTGCTTTCTAGGTAATGGTGTAGCTCTGTTCATAAGGATCAAATGGTAGTACAGACAGAAGGCAGTTAGTCCATTCAACTCTTATCAGGTAACTCAGCTTTTCTCTCCTCACTTTGAAGCCACCACAGTCTCCCTCCCCAGATGACTTTTTACTACAACCCACTGTCCAAGCTAAGGTCTTGTTAAGTCTACATAGGATCCAAAAGATGGGTCAAGAAATAAATCCTGAGAGTCTGAGTCTGGTTTCAAACCACACAAGTACCTGGCCAAACTCTCACAGAGATACTCTGGATAGAAAGAAATCAAGCAAACCACCAAAGCTCAAGGGAAGAGTAGAGCTGAATTCCCCATGTGAGCTTTGGATTTCCTGGAGCAACACCTAGTGAAAGGAAAATTAAGGCACATGTTTGTTTGACTTTTTCTTTTGCCTTAGCCTTTGGGTCTTTTCCTTGGGTTGCTCCCATGCTAATCACTTACAGTTCCACTGTACAAGACCTCCGAGCAAGGGAAGTTGGGTGGTGGTAGTGGATGTTAGGTTTCAAGACTGGGACAAACGGCTGAGGTTCTCCCAGAATCCTTTAGTCCCTATTTGTTACAGGGCTCTCCCAGCTGGAATACCCTGAACTCTGCAACCTCAGGGGGCTGGGCTACTCTTTCCTACATAATCAAATCATTTTGGTTACTCACTTTTTTTGTACCTTTGGCTGCTTCATCTGGTTTCCTTCTCCCTTTTCCTTCCCTTCCCCTTCCTCACATGACCCAGGGCAGTCTAGTCATGCCCACTCTGGACTTTCCCAGATGTCTGGCTATGCTCTCCCAAATATCTATAATAAACCTTCTCCTTGACAATATCTAGAAGCCGTTATATGTCTTTCTTTCCTTTTTTATCTTTTGTTTATTTATTTATCAATAGTAATTGGAAAAGCCAAAACAGAAACAATCCGTTCTTAACACAATGCTCACACTAAGAAGGCTGACTTCTTTGGTTAAATCTGTATTAATATTTTACATGTTAGAAGATGATCATTACTATCTACTTTCTGTGTATTTTTATGATATGAGCATTGCATTTTACAAAAAACATTAAGTATTTGTCACATATTTTTTACCGGGTACCTGGAAATTGTTGAAGTGTAAAATGTGGGCTGAGGTCTAATAAGTACTTTTCAAACACACCTTCGGCTGTGGCTGGTATAGCATTTCTGCACCATTGTAGAGTGCCTACCTTGAGACTGAGATCCTGTGTTGGACAAAGGAAAGTACATTTCTCCTGCTTCAAGTATTGCTTTAAAAAAAAGAAAAGAAACAAACAAAAAAACAATAGCAGGACATCAATGACATGCTTCTCAGGAGTCTGTGAGAAAAAGATACACAGAAAGGACTGGATCAAATAAGGCAGAGTATCATTTTTGCCCACTTTATTGCTCTGTCTAGCATGTGACTCTCTGGTCATCAATGAGAGTCCACAGCAGGGACCTGCAGCCAATGTGTGCTTAAGAATGTTCTTTTATCTACATGGAATGTGCCCCCATGAAGGCCAGAATAGTGAGAGCAGCAAAGGAAGACTGTGTACCTGCCCAAAGGAGCCCTTCTTGGGACCCATAGAATGGAAAGAGAAAGGACGAATATAGCTCACTTCTGCTCACCAAGGGCCCCAAGGGAAAGCAATCTGGTCCCAGCTTTTGAAAAATTCAAATATAAATAGGAAATATGGTTCAGTGGTTCCCCAGGCCTACCCAGGAACAGAGCAGAGCTAACCACTCCCTTCCTGAGCAACAGGACTTTAAAGTTTTTCATGATAGAGTTGCTTCCTCTTCTCTGGTGTGGTTCTTTCTTGCCACACATCCCATCTGGCACCAACCAAAATTACTTACACTTTTATAATTTTCAATCAGCCAAAGGTTTTGTTTTATGGCTTCATGGGAGATCTTTCTTATGTAATAAAAGTTTAAATATTTAGGAGCCAGGTACAGTGATGCACACCAGAGGCAAAAGCAGGTGGATCTCTGTGAGTTTCAAGCCAACCTGGTCTATAGAGTAAGGACAACCAGGGCTACATAGAGAAACCCTATCTCAAACAAACAAACAAATGAACAAAATGTAAATATTTAGTGTTTTCCCAAAACTCCCCAATACTGAAGCACCACTGCTTTGTAACATTTCCCTGATTAGCATCTGGACAAATAGACTTCCGATGTTATATGCGACACCTCTGTGTTGTGAAGAGTTGGGGTAACAGAAGGATCCAGGGCCTTCCTCATAGCCAGTCTCAAAAGAAAACAAACAAATAACAACAAATCCTAGAGAGGTTCTGTGGGTAAAGACACCTCTACAAGCCTGAGAACTTGAGGTTGGTCCTGGGACCATATGGTACAGGAAGAGAACCAACTTCCACAAGTTGTCCCCTGATCTTTACATACACATGCATGTGCACACATAAATAAAGGTAATAAAAACATAAAAAAATAAGGTAGAGATTGATGGAAGAAGATTCTCTGGCTTCCTCATGTGTACTTATACACATGCACATGCACAAACCCACACACATACAAAATACTTGTGATGGAAGAAGCTCCAAAGTAGAACTATGTGATCCTCTTCTGCTCCTCCTGGTTATGTGCCCCAAAGAATCAAACCAAGCATAAAATACAGATAAATATATGACCACGATTATTATCACACTACTCAGTCTTGGAGTCCATAAAAGAATGAATGGATAAAGAAAATATGAGATACACACATGTGGCTATTGAAGAAAGAATGCTCTTTTATTTGCAATAAATGGATGGAATTAGAGATTATTATGCTAAGTAAAATAAGCCAGACTTACAAACACAAACATCATGCTTTTTCTGTCGTATGTAAAATCTAGATTTTTTTTTAAGGCATTTAAAAAACCATGGGGAATGATTTAGGAGAAGGAAGGGGATTAGCAGAAGTGGGAAGAGGTAATTGAGGAAAAGGGAGCTAGAGAGACAGCTTAGCGCTTAAGAATGTTTGCTGCTTGCCATGGATATACAATAAAATAATAATTAAACAAACAAAACCAGGAGTGCTTGCTGATATTACAGAGTACCCAAGTTCAGTTCCCACACCCATGTTAGGTGGGTTGTAACTGCCTGTAACTCCAGCTTCAGAGGGTCCAATGCTTGCTTTCTGTCTTCTATCTTCTTCATGTACCTGCACACAAATAGTCTATATCAAGACAGTAAAGATCAGACTCCTTTGTTGTAAAAGTCACTTTTATATACCTGACTAAAAGCCACTTTTACTCACCTGATGTAATTGTCGTCTTGGAGGCTTACAGCTGAATAAGCTCACCTTTTCTAGTTCTTTCTAAATTCTGGCTGAATGGTTCAACTCAGATGTTCTAGCTTAAACTCCTCTCCAAGCTGATAGATTCAAACTGGCTTCTCTCAGCTTCTCACTGAATTGCTCTGCTTGGCCTCAAACTAACTAGCAATTTGTTCTAGTCTTTTGGTTCCTTCTCATTCTCTGGCTCATTCTGTCTTTACCTGTGTCTAGTTTGTTCTCTCTGCAATGTGTCTCTGTAAAACTCTCAGGAAAACTGCTCTCTCCCTCTCTCTCTCTCTCTCTCTCTCTCTCTCTCTCTCTCTCTCTCTATATATATATATATATATATATATATATATATATATATATATCTGTCTGTCTATCTATCATCTATGTCTCTCTATCTCTTTCTCTGCACTGCTCTATTTCTCCTGTCCTTGTGAAAGTTGGGCATATCCTATCTCTTACTTATTCTGTCAACTCTTTCTCAGATTCACCACTTTGTCTGCCCCTCAATTAGACCTCACTTTCAAACATGGCAGCTTCCTTCTACAAACTAAGTTTACCTACATTGTTTGGGATTAAAGGTGTGTATTAAAGGTGTGTATTAAAGGTGTGTTCATGTCTGTATTCCAGCCAGAGTAACCATGTTGCTGAATTAAAATTCCTCTACGGTTTGTATTCTTAATTAATGATTGATATGGGAGGGCCCAGCCTACAATGGGAGGTGCCATCCTTCGATAAGTGGCCTGGGTGTATTAAAAACATTAAACAGGAGGCCAGCTGGAAGAGAGATACCCAAGTGCCCTATGATAAGTGAATAGTTATGGAGAGAGGGAAGGGTGAGAAAGCAAATCTGAGCATTTCGTCCACTGTGGAGGGAGATGGAACTAGCAACATCTCAGCAATGAGGAACAGGCAGCTAGGAGAAGCCTGTTTAACCACCTGGGGGCCGTGGCGATGTTCTGGCCTGGGTTGACACCAAGGACCATGTCTAGATCTGAAGCCGTACTGCAACTGGGGTCTGTGTTGATGGCTGTGGCCTGTGCTGCCATCAGAGGCCATCTGGATATCAATAGTTTGAGCTGCTGCCTGAGACCATGTTGATTTCTGATGGCACCAGAGACCCCACTGATCTGAGTAGCCTTTGCTGCCACCTGAGGCCATGATGATATCCAGGCTCAAGCTGCCACCCGAAGCTATATCTGGGTCTGTGGTCCTATTACAATCAGTGTCTGTACTGATGTCCCAGGTTCATGCTACCATGCAAGGGCATACAGATGTGTCTGATCTGGGCTGCCATCTGAGGCTGCACTGATGTCCCAGGCCTGTGGTGAGCTGGCCCCACCACTTGCTTGCAGCAGGAGAGCTAGTCCTGCCTCTTGCTGGGCAGCATGGGAGACTGACTCTGGTGGCACTGGTGTGGGAGAGCTGGCTCCACCCCTCATCTACCTTGTGGTGGTGTGGAGAGAAATACACCACAGCTCACCTCCCTCCCCCACTACCTGTACCATATGGGTGAGCTGGTTTTGCTGGCACTGATGCAGAAAAACTGGTAGGCTGACCAACTCAGCTACCACCCAGGGTCCAGATTCAAAGCTTTGAGTTGGCTCACCACAACATCCATTGCATCTATGAACTGTTGGAGTGCATGGAAGGGCCAGTCCTGCAGATTCAAAACTGCAAGGTTTTCATGACACAGGGCAACAACAGGAAATTCCAGAGGAGCCCTGGTGAAGATTCAGTTCAGATAGTGTGGCAGAAGCCAGAGGCCTTATACCAGACTAGTGACTCATTACAATGAACATTTTCAAGTAAAGCTGTTTGGGTGCACTGTGTAACACACTGCAGCTTCCACATCGAGATTGGTTTTTTGTCTTGTTTTGTCTTGTTTTCTTTTAGTGGGTGTGTGTGTGCAGCAGCAGAGGGGGGATATGAAGAGACAAGGAAATTATTGGGATTGGGATACATGATGTGAAATTCACAAAGAATCTACAAAAAGTTTTAAAAGTTAAGCAAGTCACGGACATCAAGCAAGTAAGCAGCAATCCTCCATGGCCTCTGTTTCAGTTCCTGTCTGCAGGTTCCTGCCTTGATTTCCTGTTCTGTGATGGGTTATAATATGTAAGATAAAAATAAACCCTTTCTTCCCCAAGGTGCTTTTGACCATGGTGTTTGTTATGCTTTGTATATACTTGGCCCAGGGAGTGGCACTATTAGAAGGTGTGGCCCTGTTGGGGTAGGCTTGGCACTGTGGATGTGAGCTTTAAGACACTCATCCTAGCTGCCTGGAAGTGAATATTCTAGCAGTCCTTTCCTTGAAGATGTAAAACTCTTAGCTCCTCCTGCACCATGTCTACCTAGATGCTGCTCCCGCCTTGATGATAATGGACTGAACCTCTGAACCTGTAAGCCAGCTCCACTTAAATGTTGTCCTTATAAGAGCTGCCTTGGTTATGGTGTCTGTTCACAACAGTAAAACCCTAACTAAGAAAGTGTTTATTACAGCAAACTGCACGGTCTTCTGCGCTCTTTCCACCCTCTCTTACACAATGTTCTCTGAACCTTGGATGCAGGAGTTGTGTGTGGGTGTGTCAATTAGGGCTGGGCATCCCACAGCGAGTTTTTCTCTGCATTTTGACAAGTGACTTTCCGTAATGGTCACCTGCTGCCAAAAGAAACTAAGAGAAACCAATTTCGAGATACAAAAGAACAAAGTGGGCCCCCAGTGTCACTGGTCCCCCCAGGAAATGTTGGGAGGAAGCACTGAGGATTCCTAAAAACCAAGTGAAGGTAACTCAAGAGATGTAGCAAAAGGAATAAAGAAATAATTGTCACTATCTCTATATTAGAGTGAACTTATGTACCAGGAAAAGCTCACAGACGTCAGAAACCTAAGACACAATTTCTGCCATAAGATAACAAGGACCCAAAATAGTTGTGGTCTTTGGACAATGAAGGATTGAGAATGTGGTTCAAAGATTTCAGAGAAAAGAAGAGGGTAGGAATAGGGGAGATTCAGTCAGGAAAGTACTTGCCTTGCAAGCTTGCAAACCCATGTTTGATTCCCAGAACCTGGATGGAAAGCTGGATGTGGTGGCATGCACTTGAAATCTCAGGGTTGGGGAGGTGAATGTAGAAAAATCCTCAGGGATCATGGCAGCCAGTCCAGCTGAATTAGTGAACTCCAGGCCAATGGGAAGCACTGTCTCAAGGGAGGTAAATAGCATTACTGAAGAAGGCATCTGAGATCATCCTCTACCCTCCACAAATACTGATGTACCTGCAAACATACAAGCATGCATGCACACATACACATATATGCACATGACTAAGAAAACAAGACAGGAGATGAGGTGCCATGGGAAGAGAGCAAGTCTAGTTCAAAAAAAACACCTTACACTTCTGCCAATAAAACAAAATCCATCTCTGTGCTGTTACAGCAGCACCATCTTCCAAGACAAAACAGATTCCAGTTCTAAATATGTATGATGCAACAGAAAAGTTTATTATAACCGCAATAAGAAAATTAACTGGACCAGGGCAGAAGCAGCGTGACTGGATATATGGTGGTTCAGGGTAGGGTTATAGTAGCCAATCATTTCTCAAGGCAAGAGCTGATTATTGATCAAACTGGTTAAAAGGTTGGAAAGAGCTTCTAGAGGAACACCTGAACACAGCAAACATTGTGGTATTGCCTGTTAAATTGCTAACTTGTGCTCATTCTGGATTACTTGACTTGTGACAGTTGTTTTGCCTTCAAAGGGCAGCTGGAGAACAATTTGATGCCATTCATGAAAATATAATTAAACAAACAAATCCATTGAGAACTGTATGCCATTTATTTCTGACAAAAGATTACCTCATGCAAAGAGTTGAACTTCCTAATAAAACATTATCAAGACAGTTATCCAAAAGATGAGTATCATGTGTAGAAGCTGCAGGTGAAGATTACTGTTGACAATGCAGAGGAGTGGGTCCATCTTACAGTCATTTTCTGTGCGCTCCTGGGTGGCTTTCACTGAGGAAGAACACAAGGTAGCAAGCAGTAATACGTTCAAGATTGGTCAGTTTCTTGATAAGTCAGTTGAACAACCACCAATGGTAACATTTACTTCATTCCTTCATCCTGGAAGACAGAAACTAGAGCATTTGGGCATTGAGGAGTGAGCACTGTAGGGCAGGGTTATCAAGAGAAATGTAGACAAAAGAGAAGGTCTAGTCTTATAGACTAAGTCTAGTCTTTCATAAACTGGTTGATGATAAAGGAAACAATCTCCCATGCTTTTAAGATTAATTCAATTATCACACTTGTGTTCTCAACTTCCCTCCTAGCATTTTGTTGTCTCTCTGTAAAGGCAGCCTCCTTCTCTCTGAATTCCCTCTCCATACGTGCCGTTCTCCTTTGCCTCTCCAGTTCATCTTTCAGATCTCTAATCTCTTCTTCGTACTCCCGTCTTATCCGTGCTTTCTCTCTCTCCAGTTCCTCTCTGTAAAATTCTTGCTTCTTCCAGGTCTCTTTCTGAATCACATCCTCAGCACTTTGATACATCTTGTTAGTAAAGCATCTTCTACCATTTTCCCTCACTATGCTCTGAACCAAGGTCAACAGTTGCATCTTCTGCTCTTCCTGTTCAGCTCCTGATGCTTTGTTGTTGAACAAACAGTAGCGATTCTGGAACTCATTGATCACCTGTCGAAGGAACTTAGGAGCTGTCTCTAAGTACACATTGATATCGGTGTCTTCCAAGTCATCCTTCCTGGTGAGCAAGAGAATCATGAATCTTTTCGCCCTTGTTCCTAACATGCTCAGAATTTTCTCTGTGGCCTTGTGGTCTTCCACAGTATAACGCCCTAGTGGGACCACCAGGAGCAGAGCATGAGGCCCTGGAGAGGTCAGGGCAACATAGCGAGTGATCTCCTTTTGTGTGTCAGCATCTGGTTCCTCAGTGTCAAAAATACCAGGTGTATCCACAACAACGAGCTCTTTTCCATCCCAGGTGCTCACCCCTTTCTCACAGACCTTGGTAATGGATTTTGCACAAATGCCAGAATTAAACACTTTTTTCCCAAGGATGCTGTTCCCTGTTGAACTCTTTCCTGCTCCAGTTTTTCCAAGTAAGACAATTCTCAGTTGAGGAATTCCTTGATCTTGTCTTCCAAGCTCTAGAACATCAAGGAAACAAAACCAAATGTTAGGCTCAGGCCCCTCTCCCCCAACGGTTAAGCATATGAAATCACACAAATCAATGCCCACTCTCTGGCTGCTTATGACCTTTCTCCACGTTGTCACCACTGCCCTACCAGGGCCTACAGACAACCTGTGGGTCTAAACACCCGTTGTGAAAAACCTGACAACTGGTCCCTCCCTTGATCTCTTTTCTTCATTGCCCTATTTTAATATTCTTTTTGAGCTCCTCATTCCGACCCTTTGTGACTTCCAAGCACCCAGAAGAGGAAACAAAGGTTTCAGAAGAGAACGGTGAATGACTTCTGTTAGCTGCCTCACTAATAGAATCCAGAGTCGAACACAAAACGTGAGTTTGGAGCATCTGCAGAGAACAACTTTTTTTTCCTGATTTATATTTTTAAATGACATTTTCTTTCAACTGAGAGCCAAGTAGGGGAGGATGTACAAGCCTAAGTTAGTTTCTCATGTTTGGGAACCAGAATCCCAGAATGAAAGATGTAATATGACTGAGAATACTGCCTAAGATGATCTAGGAAAAACTGCAGGGGCAGTTCACATCAGTATTTCCTTAACACAGTAGAGTGCCCCATCGGAAAGATCCTTGTGGGCATTGGTTTCTTGGTCATATGAAGAAAGAATAGGAGAAGGCATCAATGGTAGCTACTATGCTATAATTAGCCAGCGTTGACAACCCATGGTCATTGTTAGACTAGAACCCCTGATCATCCTCTGCATAAGCTAGGAAACCCCCATCTGCCCTCCTTCCTCCAACCCCACCCATATAGAGAAAGCTCCCCTGTCTGCTTGGATGCTTGGAGAAAACTCGGGGCTAATGCATCATCACTCCTGGTCTCTGAGTTTCTGGCAACCCACCCAAAAGTGACCACCCAGGGGCTCAGCTTTTGACCACGTATAGACACTATCCTAGCTCCTAGCTGGCCAGTCATCTCTCTTCACCTAAATTCTATAAAATCCCATTGCTTTAGCCTGGATGTGTGACTTCACTGACCTCCACCTGTGAGATTAGTGAACCCACCTGAGAGCTACCTCCTAAAAAACCTGCCTTTATCTACTTTTAATCAGAAAAATGAACATAATATTACCGGAGGACCCAGCTATTCCACTCCTGGGCATATACCTAGAAGATGCTCCAACATGTAATAAAGACACATGCTCCACTATGTTCATAGCAGCCATATTTATAATAGCCAGAAACTGGAAACAACCCAGATGTCCCTCAACAAAGGAATGGATACAGAAAATGTGGTACATTTACACAATGGAATACTACTCAGCTATTAAAAACAATGACTTCATGAAACTCGCAGGCAAATGGATGGAACTTTAAAATATTATCCTGAGCAAGGTAACCCAATCACAAAAGAATGAAAATGGTATGTACTCACTGATAAGTGGTTATTAGCCCAAAAGTTCGAAATACCCAAGAGTCACTTCGCAGCAACAGTAGGGCTGAATGTGAGGTCCCAGATGGAGGACTTGAAGAAGGGACTGAAGGAGCTGAGAGAGTTTGCAGCCCCAGGGAGGGAGCAACAGTGGCAACTGGCCTGACCCTTTGATTCTCCCGGAGACTGGATCACCAACCAAAGAATACACATGGAGAGACCCATGGTGCTGGCCACATATGTGGCAGAGGAGGGTCTTGTTAACCATCGGGGGGGAGGAGAGGCCCTTGGGCCTGAGGTTGTTAGATCCCCCAGTATAGGAGAATGCCAAGGAGGGAAGACGAGAGTGGGTGGGTGAGTGGTTAAGGGAATACCCCCATAGAGGCAGGGGGAGGGGGAGGGAATAGGGAGGTCTCAAAGGGGAGATCTGGAAAGGGGGAAACATTTGAAATGTAAATAAAGTATAACAAGAAAGAAAGAAAGAAAAAACTGAGGGGCTGGAGAGATGGCTCAGCAGTTAAGAGCACTGACTGATTGCTCTTCCAGAGGTCCTGAGTTCAATTCCCGACAACTACATGGTGGCTCACAACCATCTGTAATGGGATCTGATGTCCTCTTCTGGTGTACATGAAGACATTGTACTCATTAAATAAATAAATAAATAAATAAATAAATAAATAAATAAATAATTTAAAAAATACCAAAATTGTTTTTAAAAAAAAATCAAAAAATCTGGTCTAATCTGGCCTATATCTGCCTTACTGGGAGAGAAGAAGTGCCTATTAATGACGACCCATGATTAGATCGCAATACACACCCTCTCCTTCCCATTCCTGAATGTCCTTCTCGTTAGGATGTAGATTTGCAACTCTTCTCAGTGAAGTGTAGCCAATGGGTCTTGGTCTGGGGGACATTGTGACATGCTTTGGAGGACAGGCAAACAAAATGTTCTTAAGCACAGTGGCCTGCCAGCTCCTTTGGCTCCTCTGCAGCTACCATGTGAAAATACTTGGACCAGCTTTATCTTACAGTAACAGCCAGGAGAGACTCTCTACCCTGGCCTGCCCAAGAGCTTGTTTACTACACCAAAGCTTCTTAAAGCATGGGTTGTGACTGCATGTAGGGCCACAAAATTGAACATGGAGAGGAAGAGAAAAAGTTAACAACAGTAAAAGATTCTGAATGCACAATGATTAGAAAATACTTTGAAATCCAAGGTGTAGTGAATTTGTAATGTCTCTGACAGCACCTGACTGTGTTGTATGATAAAACAGCAACCTTATTACTGATCAAACAAGAAAAATACTTGCTCATACCCTGCAGCACCAATAAACACTGCCTGAGACATCTTAGACTTAGATTTGACACTAACACTTCTCTGTATTATGTACTTAGTGAATGGCATTCTTACAATTCCCTATTATAAATTCAAATATCAAACAATCTTAAAACCTGTTTGATATGCTCTATCTTCCAAGGTCAGATATTCCATCAAGTTTTACTTTTGCAAAACAAAACAAAGCCCAAGTATATCCACCTCACTCATGTGCAAATGTGTTAAGTTGAAGACAACAATACATTAATTAACTTTAATTTTCTTATTTACTTTTCTAGTACATGGCATACACTTCTTTAGTGTTGTCAAAGACTAGTTGTAAAACACAATTTGTATGTAGCTATAGTGTACAATGCATTGCTTTAAAAAACTCACAAAATATAACATTTCTATTGCTCATATAACTATGTTTGGTGGTGAAAACCCTTAAAATCTGCTTTCTTATGAACTATAAAATATAGTACTAAGTCTTTTCAGTATGTTATGCAATAGTTCTTCAAAATTTAGTCATCCTATCTAACTGAAACTCCTTGTGATATGAATGGAGCAAACATACTTTAATCTTTGAGAAACAGTAATTATACATGCACATATATACATAGCAAATATAGCTATCAAAAGTTTATTTTAAATTTTATATGTTTGACTTGTAGCCTGGTTTATATACATATGTACCTAGGGTCACATAAAAATTTCTTGAGAAAAAAGAGCATTGGGAGCAAATGTTTAAGAAGCCCCGAAGTACACACATCTGTGACCCTGTCAAGACTGACAGGGAACCACTACCTTGCCACAGGTACATGAGTGACACACTTATGAGTCTACTGGGAGTCTAGCAGGGGCATGAGTCAGAGCCCAGCTTTGACTAATGTGGTTTAAAGAAATGGCCACTGTTTTAAGCTATTATTATGTTATAAGGTAGTTGGATAAACGAGCAAAGTCTCAACTGACATTAATGAACATGGTGAGTAGAGGATCAGGGTGCCCAGTGGCACACAGACTCATTCGTTGATTGGCATGGGGGCAATGGGAGCAGGGAGCCACATGAGGGACCAATGACCCCCATCTTGCTTTCTCTCAATTTAGGAAAGGACAGTGACCACAGAGACCACAATCAGAGAAGCCATAGGCAGCCTTTCTGCTTATAGGAAAGAGGAAGTAAGAAGCTGTGCTGAAAGCAGGCATGTGGCTCACACCTATCACCTGGCACTGGAGAGACAGAAGCAGGGTGGCTGTCACAGGCTCTAAGCTAGTCAAGGCCACAGTGTATGTGGAAACCCATGTCAAGACAAACAAAAGAGGGGAAAGAAGGGAAGGGAGGGCTATGCTAAGCTCTGGACCAGTGACAGACCAGCTGGGTTTCTTCTGCTCGGCCTGAAGGATGTATCTTAAGACAGTGTAGAGAGAGTCACGAGGTGTGGGAAAACGGAGAAATGAAGAGAAATGCGAGGGTGGAGTAATGGTTTTCTCCTGCTCAAGTGGAGACTGATGGTCAGGACAGGAGGGACTGCACTCCTCCCTGCCTGCCTCCCCACTTCTCTTGCAGTTTGGCCACCCTCTGTCCCACACCCCAACTCCTCTCACCATGGCTGCTCCTTGAATTTTCCAGGATGGACCCCACACCTCCGTACTGGGCTTCCATTGCAGCTCAACTCCCTGCAGATAAGGAAAAAAGCCATTCAAAAACACTTGCAACTCCACTTCCGGTAGCCAACACTAAACTTTTTGCCATAAACTCAGTACTTTGGTTTCTCCTGCCCCATCCCCAAAAGCTCATCTCAGTATTTCATTTTTCAGGCTGTCTTTATTCTTACACAAACTTAAATCCTACCAGGACCTCATGCTGGTCCTGTTTCCCTCCATCTCTCCAGCTAGTGAATAAGTACTGTGGTAACCAAGCTTCTGGCTCAGCTTCTCATCATGGCCTTCGTGAGCATCTCTAACAAAGGCTGACCAGGATAGAGCTCTTTGCCTCCCCTACTTCTGGGCCTGACTCCTTGTCTAAATGGTATCAACGCACAGCCAGTGGCTCTTGCTAGGCTGTGAACTCCACTCTAGCCTTGGTATCCTTCTTTGCTTGAACCCATCACCAAATCTTAATGACTACATTTAGAAATCTCATTTGTCCCTTTGTTTATACCTTCATGTTGATCAGACCCATTGCTGTTCATTGTCAGTGTAGCTGGATGGATCCCTTTATAACTCTACCACCAGTTCTCACTTTCAAAATAAAATTTCATTTTACTTTTCTTTCTTGAATTCCCTAGCAGCTTTGATTCTCTTTAGAGGACAGTTTGAACTAGTAGAAAGGTCCAGAAGTACCTGCATGAACATCTTTCCCTGAAGGCACTCACCTCCCCTGTGTTCCCAGGATCCTTGAAGCACTTTTATCTCTTAAGTTTTTTCAGAATTTCCCCTTTCTGGCGACACTGCTCCAACCCACCACCAGCTAGAGAAGCTTAGCCTCTGCTTCCTGTGCTCTTTCTCCAGTGCCTCTCTCCTTCAGCAGCACCAAGCAGAGACTCCAGCTTTTGAGGTCACTTGCTTTTGCTGTAACTGCATAGCAGCATTTCCTCATCAAATACATGGTTTTAACATGAAATTATTTTCTAGCATGATTGTCTCCTCTTAGACTATGTGGCAGTAAATGTCCCAGGAGTAGATACAGCACTGGACAAAGGGTGAGTCTCAATTTACTAAACAAGCAAATTGACCTTCTTTGGTCTTTACCTCTCTCTGCTTCATGGTGGCCTGTGCACACAGCCATTCTTCCTTGTTAACCAAGACATAGCCGTGTAGAAACACTCAGCTCATTATGAATGCTTCCTCTACCTACTACACATGAACATATTGGAAAACTCTGGAGTCGACTATGACCAGGACAGGTTGGATGCTCCTTGATAAGGACAGAGTCCCCACACAGGGAGCCATCAGTTACAAATGCGAAGCAGAACACTAGATGTTTCTTTTGAAAGAGGCTCTTTATGCCTGAAGGCCAGGTGGATAGACGACAGCTTCTCATAAACTAAAAAGAAACCACAAACTTACATAAAGCATTGGTTCTTAGCACAGAGTTGATTTAGTGATTAGCAAGGAGACCCAGTATCAATGGTAGATAATTTCTCAAAACTTTCTTGGTGTGGGGGAAGACACAGGGCCCAGGGTGAATAGGGAGCTCTTTAGACACTAATTCATCTGTAAAACCTATGGTAAAACAGTACCTGTGTTTCTGTAGGTGCTGATTTTATTGACTAAGTCATCCCCCCTCTGCCTATGACCAAACATCTACTACTGGCTTCAGAACTGTAGCCACAGTAAATGTAACCTCCCTACTTAGACATACCTGGAGAGAGCTCAGCTCAGCTCTTCTAAGAACTCAAGAAAGAATGGTTTCCCCAAGAGGCAGGTTCACTAGGAAACAACTTAAAGGAAAAAGATAACAGCTAGTGCTGATCCCGACATTATGCCAGCTTGGTGGAGCTTGCCAAGCTGAGCCCGTTAGGAATCCCCCATTCCTACCTTCTCCCTGCCTGCTCCCTCCAAGCTAATCATTCATTCTCTTCCTTGAAGAGTCAAGTTAAAAAAAATTTTTTTGTACCAGTGAAGGAATGCTTTCTCCATAGAGAAAGTGTCCACGAAACAGTGAACCCTGAAGTACACAGGAATTTGTAGAACTCAGCCTTCGACTCAGATTATTGCCTAAAATTATCAGGCTGGAAACAAACCAGCGAGTACAACTCCCAAAAGCTGGTTTGTTAGGAGGTTTACTAGACGCAGCCAAAAGGGAGGCCCCGTCCTCACCAAATTCAACACCCACACTGTCCATCCCTATTCTCTTACCTGAAAATCTGAGTCCTGTGGCCTTCTCTGAATTTGTAACAATGCTAAAACCAGAAAACAGAGTAGCAGAGAGGAAGCGAGGGGGAGGTACTGTGGAAATAGGAGTGTGCAAGGGACCCACCCATCTTCCTAGCTAGCCACACTGCAGAACTTTCTGCAGTCCTCTTGTTCTCTACCACCTCATATGGTACCCATGGGCTGCTGGTAGCTACTGAGCACTTGGAATGTGATAAATCAATAGTCACTGTTTTCATCACCAGGACTGCAATATGGTCCATCTTAGAAAATAACGAGCAGTCAGCTCTTGTTTGGCAGAACGTTCTGTAAATATGAATGACAATAACTTGGTTGGCAGTGATATTGAATCTCCTGTGTGTTTATTTATTTAAAAAAATGAGAAAAAGAATAATTGAGTAAGAGACAAACAGACAGACAGAGACAGATTCAGAGAGAGAAGGGAACTCCTTGTTAATTGCATATAATAGAATCGACTTTTAATTTGAATATTTAAGTATTTTATACTTCATGTAATTCACACAGTTAGATTTAAATAGGACATCTATGTCATACCTCCTCCGCTCAGGGGTCAGGGCTCATTACAGAAGAGGGATGGGAAGATTGGAGGCAGTGAACATCTACAGTGAAACACTATTTGCTGGATATGACAAGGCCATTTCACACACAAATTTGCACAGACCAAAACCCCAGTGCCGATGGGGAAGGACCCATGAACTCTTGCCCCTAAGGAGAGGTGGGCAACTGATTGCTGCTTGTGTGTGTGTGTGTGTGTGTGTGTGTGTGTGTGTGTGTGTGTGAAATTGTGAAGTTTTTCTCAAGAGCACTGCCCCTAAAAGGCTACACAAGTGTTGGTAGATGATGATCCCACATCGCTGCACATACAGGCAGCACTAAGTGGAGTTTGGATTTTTTAATGGGAAAAAGAGAGGACATAACATTGGGAAGGAAAGGAGAGGGCTAGAGAAGGAATCAGTGGGGAGAGAAACTGGAGTGGAACTGATCCAAACACACTATGGGACAGTATACGATTCTCTAACAATACACAATCATCATCCTGCAACCAGATTTCTCCTTGTCCAACCTGTTCATTTCTCCTCTTCTCTATTATTCTGCCTACTTTCGGGGCTGATTCTTGTGTAATTGTGAGTGTGTGTGTATGTATATGTGTGTGTGTCTGAGTGTGTGTCTGCGTGTGTCTGAGTATGTGTGTGTGTCTGTGTGTGTGTGGTGTGTGTGTGTCTGTGTGTCTGTGTGTGTCTGTGTGTGTGTGGTGTGTGTATGTGTGTGTGTGTCTGTGTGGGGTGTGTGTGTGTGTGTCTGTGTGTGTTTGTTTCAGGCTTCATGCATACCTCTTCCAACTTGGAACAGTCTTCTTTCAAAGTCTATCCAATCTTTACACACACACACACATATTAGAAGAACCTCAGGTCCTCACGTCTCCACACTGTTTTCCTGTAGTTGACATTCACACAGTTTATAATTCCCACGGGACCACCGGCTCTGGGGAGTTAGTCAGAGATCAGCAGGAAGAGCTTAGGTTTTGGATCCCTAACACAAATAAGAATAAGAGCGTTGGGGGTCAGTGAGTCAGATTAGCAACCCTCCCACCAGGAAAATCTATTTATGAAGTGACTTTGACTCCCCAGGTTCATCTGTGAAATGTGGTAACTTGGCACAGAGTCACCAAGCACCCAGGTGGTTCTGAGAGAGGCCCTGACAAACCTCAGTTCTTTACCACAGGCCTTCTAAGCCTCCTCTCACCTTTCCATGTAATGCCCTGTGCGCTGAAGGGTCCCATGAACGTGTAACCTTCAGTAATTGGAATGCTTGGAGCACAGATGTCCAGACAATCCCAATCCAGACAGGCATTTGTAACAGATTATACTGGTCAGCGATAACACCTTCCAGCTCTACAGTTTATTTTTAAACAATTTCTGTTCCTTTTTCATGTTCCCTCTCTGCTACATAAACTGACATTTTTCTTCAATTCATGAACTCCATTCTCAGACTTATACAAATTTCTGGTCCAACTCAGTCGAATTTTTTTTGTGTGTGAAGAAACCAGGGGATGATTTTTCATAACAAGACTTAAGAAATTGTGGGCTAGAAGTTGATGTCAGTCCATTTCCCAGAAGCCTTCCTTATAAGAGTAAGACAGTTGCTGTTAAATGTGCCCTGAGACCCTTCCTTCCTGCATCTGCCACAGACATTTCCTGTGCCAGCCCTTTCACCTTTGTCTTACTCATCTCATGAGTTGTCGTATTACAGGCAGAACGGTTAAGATAGAGTGGCACGCACACTGACATTAACATGAGATGGTGTCCAAAACAGACTGCTGGGAGACACCAAGAAATGAAGATCTCCAGGAGATTTCAGCTTGCCTAGCTGGACTCAGAGTTCTCCCTGGATGTCACTTTGGACTGGAATTGGTCTCCTCTACCTTCCACCTGGAGAGACTTAGTTCTGACCACTCACAGCTCAGTCTTGAGCAAGTGTGATGTGTGTGCACTGTTGCTACCTTTTAGAATCATTGTAATGGAGTTTTAAAAGCCTGAACTACTAATCAAATACTTGATAAATTTATTATAAAAATCATCAAAATTGCCCTAGACATGCATATGCTCTAGTCATTCTCCCCTTCCTTCTCCTCCTTCTTCCCACCCCCTCCACCCTGCCTTCTTCCCAACAAAGCTTTTCCCTAAATTATGACTTTTTGTTTTGCCTTATATCTCACAGAACTTAATAAGGCTGTTCATGTGACCACGAGTTTGGGGCTACACATTTAAGCCTGGTTTTATGTACCTCACTAGTGGGTACACAACTAGAGACTATACTCCTCTCATTCCTGTCCCCTTTTCCAGAATCTGTTTAGTTAGGGGAGCAATGACATCAATGGTCTTTTCAAGCTGTGAGCTTCTTTCAGATTGTTTAAACATTTTTATACACGTATGGGTGTATTGCCTGCGTGTGTGTATGTGCCTGGAGTCACAGAGACTGTAAGACGGTGCCAGATCCCCTGGCAATGGACATATGCATGGACTTGCCAACAAACAAAAGTTAGTAATAAAAACAAAAAGCAAATATATTTTTATTATTCGTTATTTTGAACCAGTAGTTATTTAAAATATCATTGAGAATACAGGGATGACCATGAGTAGATCTGTGTAATTATGTGGAAGTATTCTGTGCATTTTGTTCTGCCATGCTTTAGTTCCATTTAATAATAGATCCGAGATTTCAAAGTCAAGGTAAGCTGGCTTATGTAAAGTCAGCTCCAGGCAACACTATGGTCTAGCACCTGTTAAGTACCTCAGGTAGTCTCAGAGCCAGCACACTTACTATCGTGATCAGAAGGCTTTCGAGGATACAAAAATGAAAGCTTTAGTATTAATGGCATCCAACAGAAGCCCAGAAAGGTTGGAGGTCAGCAGTGAGTGAGACTGAAGCACAAAAGGTGCTTCAGGTTCAGAAGTACTAGCTATAAAGAACTGGGTTTACTGCAGGATCAACTGGGGCACAACAGTAATGGTGGGCCCTACAGTGTCCCCCTCCCCTAATCCAGAGTACTGCATTTCATTGTTTCCCAGGAAGATAATTATAAGGTTCTTTCCCAAAGATTAGAGCATCTCACAAAAGCCTTGCACATCCCAGCACTTAGGACTCATTCCACGTAGTCATCTGTGTCTGCTCAGCCACCTGTAGTGGAACTGGGAGACCTACTACAGAGCCTCTGGCCTGCTTTCCCAATGACTTACTTGTTTAAAATTTAAATCAAGTAAGTGGGGGGGATATGAGTGGGGTGTGTGCATGCGTGTGTGTGTGTGTGTGTGTGTGTGTGTGTGTGTGTGGTTTGCCTGGTATGACTATTGTGTGTGTGTGTGCATGGTACATGTGGTGTGTATAGTGGGGGGGGGTACATGTGTGTGTATGTTGTGTGTGTGTGTGGGGGTGTGGGTGTGTGTATGTGTAGTATGCATGGTGTCCATGATATGAGGTGTGTGTGTGTGTGTGTGTGTGTGTGTGTGTGTGTGTTGCCTGGCCATATGTGGACTGTGAGTACAAGTACCAGAGGAAGGCAAAGGTATTGGATTCCCTGGAGCTGGAGCTGGAGTGACAGGTGGTTGTGAGCAGCCCCTCTGGGAGCTGGGAAGAGAAGTTGGATCCTCCGTAAGAGCAGTACACAGCATTAGCTGCTGCACCATCTTTCCAGCCCCTGTAATTTCTTCTGAGATGAAAAGGTAACTAGGCAGAACTGACATCTAAAGGAAGACAACAGCACAAGAGCGACAAGAGGTAAAGAGGACAGGAAAATACCACCCTGAAGGAAACTGTCACCTCCTCATACAAAGGCGAGAAAAACTAACCATGCAAACTGTTGTTGGCAGCAACATGGGTGAGTCTGGAGGTCACTGTGCTAAGAAAGGGGAAATAATTCCCATCACTTGTTCATATACAACCTAAAAAGCTCAACTGGGGTTTCGGGGTGCTCAGCCACACTTGACAGACACAGCTACAACAAAATTCCTGTGTCTAAGGCTCAGAGAACATCTCAGGACCACGAAATATGTGGAGTGTGAGAATGTTTCTCCTAGAAATGACAAAAACCAAAAACAAAGCAAAACAAACAACAACAAAAAAACCCTTCACCCGTGATACGTCAACAACGTGTGGCTGCCGAAATGAGACCTTCACAAGTTCAACACCAATAGACATGCTAACATGGAAGGGGGAAATCTCATGAAGTCTTTTCCCCAACAAAGAACCACAGGCAACTAAGCAACACTACAGCAGGAGCTGCAGCAATGTCCTCAGGAATGAGTCCCCTGATTGATTGTCCAGTACCAAGTGGTCAGCACAGAAATGTATACATACATAGCCATTAAATAGGCTGAGAAACTTGTATTTATATATTTATGTATGCATACATGTATAACAATAACAGAGAGAAAAAAGCTAATGAATTTGAAAGAGCAAGGAGGGACATGAGAGGGGTTGAAGGAAGGAAATGTAAGGGAGAAATTATTTTAACTTCAGAACTTAAAATTTCAAAGTCAGTTGGGCATGGGGCTCATATCTATTAATTACCTTGATATATATATATATATATACATATATATTTATTTATTTATAATAATATATATACACATATATACATATATACCACAATGTCCACATGAAAAGCAAGCAATTTTATTTATCAATTATGCTTCAGTCAGTCAGGAAATGTAAGATGTTACCATAACCGTCTTCAGAAAATACAATATACTACATTAACAAATAATGGCAAATTATAAAGAACCCCACTAGAACTTGATAAGACCCTATTGCTGAAGACTCTACACATACTGTTTGTACTATATGAAGAAATCAGGCAGGAACTAGGCTGAAAGCTTCCTCCCTACAGGCTAGCTTTTCATGTTGCTGGGAGTTGCTATGTAGGCTGCTGGGGAAGAAAAGACATCAATAGTCTTAAGAAAACCCTATAAACTACAATGTCAACACACCAGGCAAGCTTCGCCCACTTGTGCAGTGGTGGTGTAACTGCTATGGAGATAGCCAAATGCTTTCTGATTGGATTTAAGGCCTATTCACAGGAGGGAGCTCATGAGTGTTACCATAACCCCAATCAAAAACCCAGGGCTGGGGAGGCCATAGATGGTAGTAGAGACTCTCTGGCTTGCTGTTTAGCTAAAACTGACATGGCACCAAACTGTAGTCTACATATTTACACTCATAGACAAATTGTTATTCTTATCTTTTATCAAAGAAGCCTCTCTTTGCAGAGAATAGGGGTGAATGCAGAGACCCCGGACTGGATGCTCAACCCTAAACAGGACACTTACACCACTGCCTTTAAGGTTCAGGAAACATTCATTGTAATTGGGACCTCACAGCAGCTATGGATCAGGGAGACACAGATGAAGAAGGAGCTCATGGTAAACTATTCCACACTACTAATGGATTTTGGGAAAGGCAGATTCATTGTTTTCTCTTGTATTCCTCCGGGTAAGCCCACCCACGGTACTCTGATAGATAGTTCTAAACCTATTGTCACACACACCACACACACACAAACACACACACACACACACACACACACACACACGTACACACACGGACCTAGTTAAATTCTATGGATTACAAAGCAGAAAAGATGCCAAAAAAAGAGAGCCATGAATATATTCAGAACATATGTGTGCTTGTACAAAATTGTCAAAGAACAAATGTCATTAATAAAAAAGAAATAAAATTTACATCACAGTTTGTCCCAAAACTTTGATAGAAACTCTTTTATCTTTCGGAAAACATACATAAATATATTGCCTTCAGCCTCTTCTTTCAGATTCCGTATCTTCTCGTCATAATTTTTCCTTGCAGAAATAATTTGTGCCTCCTTTTCTTTCTCACATCTCTTTTCTATTCTTTGGATTTCATTAATGAGTTGCTGAGTATAAATCTCCTTCAGATTCTCTACACATTGTTTCAGCCTCTTATCTATGTCCTCATACATCTTGTCAGAAAAGTAGGATCCGCCGTTTCTGGCCAGCACTCCCTCTATCATTTCTATCAGCTGCTCCACTTGAGTTTCTTGCTCAGCCCCAACTGCTTTGTTATTAAAGGCCAGGTAGCGCTTCCCACACTGCGAGATGATGTTATTTAGCTTTTCACCTGCTTCGGCTACAAAATTATCAAGGCTCTGGTCCTCAAGTTCTTCTTTGCGAGTAAACAAGATGATCATGTACTTCATGGCTGTCTCCCCGAAAAGACCCTTGATCAGAGCAACAGTTTTCTGCTCCTCTTCAGTGTAGCGGTCCAGTCGCAAAACCATGATAATGGCATGAGGCCCAGGGCAGGAGTAGAGGACACAGCGGCTGATTTCTAAACATGTGGTTTGCATGGTCTCCTTGGTGTCAAAGAACCCAGGAGTGTCGACTACAAGAAGGTTTCTCCCCTTCCACCTCCTGGTTGCTCTCTGGCAGGTCTTGGTAACAGCATGGGCACAAATCTTAGAATCAAATTGATGTCTCCCGAGGATGGTGTTGGCTGTAGCACTCTTTCCATTTCCAGTTTTCCCTACCAGAATGATCCTCACTTCGGTGCTTTCATGACCAGCCATGTCAACATAAGCTGACTCTGAAGATCTGAATGCACAGATCTTAAGGAAGGGAAAGAGAAGAAAGTTACCTATTAGGTAAATGGGAAGTACTCCCCAACCTTTCTTTTTTCCTTCCCTCCCTGAAATTTTGCAGTGTTCTGTAGTTTTAAAAGACTAATGACCTGGATGCCTTTTGGACTGTCCCTGATGGCATGGAAAAGATATCCCGAATGCTGATACCACCTACCAATACTGGAACAGGTGCTCCTGGGCCATGCCCTGTGCCAGGTCTGGGAAGTGAGTGCACCCAAATCATTACTGTGCCAAATACCTGAAAGCCCAAGCAGGAGCGCACAGTAGCATAGTTGACTATATTAGTCAACAGCTTATTGTACATTATATGAAAACCTAGAAGAGGCATCCAAAGACTCAAAACATAATGAAAGTGTAAGGAAATCAGAGGCAGGTAGGATCTCTGTAAGTTCAAGGCCAGCCTGGTCTATAGAGCAAGTTTCAGGACAGGAAAGGCTACAAAGAGAACCACGATCTTAGACCAAAGTTGGGGGGGGAGGGGAGGTGGAATTGTTCCTCTCCCTACTTTGACCAGTACACAGTTCATATGTTAATTATTACATTTAAATATCACACTGAAGCCGGGCAGTGGTGGCACACACCTTTAATCCCAGCACTTGGAGGCAGAGGCAGGCAGATTTCTGAGTTCGAGGCTAGCCTGGTCTACAGAGTGAGTTCCAGGACAGCCAGGGCTATACAGAGAAACCCTGTCTCGAAAAAACAAAAACAAAAACAAAATCACACTGAAGCCAGAAATATGTTCACTTATCACATGTTAATAAACAAGAAACAAAAACCCCAAGATTGTTAAAACATCCTGAATAACAAAAGAACTGGCAGAGGTGTCACCACCTCAGATTTCAGGGTGTACTACAGAGACATACCAATAAAGAAAACAACAGGCAGGAAGCAAGCAGGGCCCTGAGCCACAGGCTACCTTGGGTTCACCTTAGACTACGCTGCACCTTCAGGCAGCTAATAGGGCCTCAGCAGCCCTCATCAAGCCAAGGGTCACAGGTACACATACAAACTTGTCAGTTGTACAATCAAGAGGAGTCAGCACACTGAGGTAAGAAAAACGACTTAAATGGATGATCTGAATTGTCTTCCAAATGTAAAGAACCTGCCTTGGAGACACGGAACTTTCTATAAAGGGTATCAGGCTACCCTCTGTGTTCTTCCCTACAGACACAGCAACATGCCAGCTCATCTCCTGATTGCTCTTAGCCCCCCTCCCTCCCACCAGCAACCTCCTCAGTACTACCCCCCCATGATGCTCCAGTCCGTCTGCTGCTCACAGCTCCCTCTCTCCAGGTCTCTTCCAGCCAGACTCACCTTTTTCTGCAGGAATTGATGAGAGTTCAGGATCTCTCCCAGGAACCTGTTTAGCCTGGTGCTTCTGCTTGACTATGAAGCAAAACTTCCTGCATTTTCTAATGCCAGATAGTCAGGAAGTTCTATGGGCGGAGCCAATGAAAAAGCTGTTTGCTTTTAAAGAAACAGAAATATTGTCTTGTAATTTAGTGGGTGCTTCAGCTTTGTCAAGTTGAAGACTTTTCTCTGTCTGTTATAATGCCAAAAGTTTCAAAATCTTTTTTTCAATTATTGTTTTTTGATATTATAGCTTCATGTAGCCCAGGCTAGTCTTGAACTCACTCAAGGATGACCTTGAACTGAAAGTTGAGCACCTGCAATTACTCAATCCTTGAAGCTAGGTACCTCAACAGTTGGAGTTCTCTCAAGATTGTTGGTTCCCAAGGCAGATAAGGGATGGTAGGTAGAGCAGTGCTCTTCCCCTGGACTTCTCTCAGAGAGCTGGGCAGGAGTATGGATGCCCCCTACCCAAATCAGGCTTTGGCCTACTCAACTCAATAGAGACAAAGGCCACTTTGTGTTAGAGTCAGCTAAGCTTCTGTTTCCCTGCCAAAGAACTGGCTTAACATTTGCCTGTCTTCAATCAAGTCTGTGTATGCAAATTAGGTGTATTTGCTCCCTTGCTCTTTTGTCCTCCCCTCCCCCACTAGAGCTATTTAAGCTAGCCCTGTTACTTCAATAAATGAGCTATCCTCCAAAATAGTCTCACTGTCATTCAAACCTGCTGTACTCACTACCAGGAAAGGTGAGTCTGCACCAGGGAAGGAACTACCTGGGAGGGAGGATATGAGTTGTACTGGACACTCACACCACTGAGTGGTTGCTGAACAACTTAAGCTCATGGAGGAGCAGCTGGTTCTAAGAGCAGCAGGACCTAGAAGGTATGGCTTCACAATACAGGATTTTAAGGGTGCTTTAAGTTTCAGAGGGTTGGTTATGACTGCAAGGTGTTTTACAGTACAGGCATTCCTATGGAGGAGGACGCCTGCACCCACCCCCATAAGTTAAATGATGCTTGCTAGAAGAACTAGAGAGAGAGAAGAAGAAAAATGCCACACACTCCCCATATAGAAACCACCAAAAAACGAAAGCTATTTCTGAGGTGGTATAATCTAGCCAAACCAGGGGACTGGCTAAAAAGTGACAGCCCTGTAGCTGTGGCCTCTTCAGCTCCAGGCACAGTGGTGTCTCTCAGGAGACATTGAAGGGTACCAACATGGTCTTCATGTTCTGTTAAAGTGCTTCCCAATCCAAGTTGTACAGAGTCCTCTGCGTGCCAAAGCCTGTGACGTTTCTTATAATTGAGATGGTGAAGGAACAAGGAGAACAGATTCCCAATCTGAGGTCGCTGGTCCAACTGCATCAGAGACACCAGGAGGCAAGACACACTAATCGTATAGCTTTGTGACTAATTGTGAAAAACAAACATAATACTAATGCTAGAGAGGCCGAATCAGGAGAAGCAGAAGTTCTTAGACAACATAGGTTGTACATGAAGCCCTGCCCCCAAACTAATGAAACAAAAGGCTATAAAAACATATTAATTAAGATCTCGATGAAAATTATTTTAGCTATCCATAGATAACTCCCAAAATTTTTGGCTTGGGAAAGCTTTGCACTAGACAGATTTGAGGATGCATTGGAGACTGCAGAATATCAGATCTTACATATTTGACTCCCTCCAACAGATAGTTCAAGTTTTATCATCTATGAATTGACCTCTTTTCAAGAGAAGCTCCTGGCTTAGCTAGGCACATCCAGATATGTCTGTGTGCCGGAGGGAGTGCAATTCTTTCCCCTGCCAATATTCTTCCTCACAAATCTGTCCCAAGGTCTTTCTGGATCCCCTGCAGAACACTTTCACACTTGCCTCTTGGACAGAACTCCAAGGTTCTGCTAGATTCTCATCCTCCAAATCTTGTGGCTGTTTCTTCATTTCTGGTGTCAGTTATTGAAGTTTGGTAATTTCCACATGCAAAATAGTTAATGACACAGGGCTATAGGTTGAGTCTTATACTGAAGGCTATGGGGAGGGGGAAGAGGTGTCAGCGCAGAATGGAAATTCCCTAAGGTTGAATGGTCCAAGCCTGTGTGTGCTCAATGACCCTCAGCCACAGACAGACTGTCAATGTATTCACTGAATGCCCCCTTCTTTATATTGTGCCCACTGGAGGGATTATGGGAAGGAACTCACCACCTGGAACAGTCTGAACCAGGACAATGAGGTAGACTCAGAAATGATGGAGAATCACACACATAAGGATGAAGATTGTAGCCATGGGATTGCAGGAGAGAAACTGGAGAGATTCTGAGTGTTTTCAGCTGTAGTTAGCTGAGTGAAATTAGGGAGAAATGGACTGGAACAACAAACTAACAAGAAAGTGAGCCTTTGTGCTCAGGGACTCCTGTCATCAGGCACATATAGCCAGGCAGTGCTCAGTTGTGTTGATAAGTATGAGGATCAAGCAAGATCAAGTCACTTATGAAAACCTCAGATCTGGGAAAAAGAAAACAGAGGTGGAAAGAAGGGACTAGTGCCCCAGCACGCACACCATATCCAGATGTGTCTAGACAAGCCAGCTTTACTTTAACACACTGCTTAGAGGTTGGTCTCTTTTCCAGTTCTTCAACTTTCTTCTTCTTTGTTTCCCTAGGGTAGGTAGGTCCCAAAGTCACTAAGTAAAGATTACAGTTCTCAGGATTTGGTTCGCTTCTCCTGGGGAAAACTACCATCTGTAACTTCTATTATGACCTGGAACCCAGGGGAAGTTTTACATTTGAGCTAAAGATTGCATAGAGTGAACAGTCTAGTATTCCCTTGGTTTTTTGCACTTGGAGCCCCTGAAAAGACATATCCAAGCATGCTCAGCACTCTCACAGTATGACTCTAACTCAAGGTAGTGTGGTTTTTTCTGGTGCTATTACTAAAAATCTAGATATCACCCCAAAATGATTGACACAATTCACTATCAGACAAAATGTGCCTGCTTTGTCTCTAGACAGTTGTCTGTCTCCCAAAGCATACACCTAGATAGATGTTCAATTCCTTGCAGACAGAAGGCCTTGCTTTGTCACCATGAAGTCCCGTGCCTTGGACTTTGCCTGATATTGTAGGTGGGTTTTGCCTAATGGCAGAAATGAGCACATGAATGAGGAAACCAAAATTGAGAGCCTTCTAAGAAACACAGGGTGGGGGAGAGGAAGATGGCAAGAGATGAAAAGACGCCTAGAGTAAGGGCCCTTCCCTGCAATGCGTTCTGGCTGGTGTGTGAGCTCAGAGTAAGAAAGGGCTGGGGTCTGGAAGCCCCTGGGATGAAACAGCAGTACCTGGGTCCTGCATTTGGCTATGTCTCTCTGACCCTATCCTGCTGGCAGCTCATAGCTTTGATCAGCCTGTCACTGGTTCCCATAGCATGAAGGGAAGATCCTAAACCTACTCTAGTTTCCACAAAAATGACACAGGATGGGAAATCACATACTAGGGTTAGCTTCACTCATCTTGTTCTCAGTGTTAGGAAGATAAGGGATTAACTGGGTATCAGTATTTGGAGTCAGGGAGATGACTGGGTGGGTAAAGGCACAAGTTGCCAAACTTGATGAGTTGATTTCAAATCCTGAGCCCACACGATGGAGGGAAGGCACTGACTCCTGAAAGTTGACCTTTAGCCTCCATAGGACATGGTTGTATGCCCCCTAAGTAAAGAAAGTATAATAAAATATTAACCATGAGGAGGGGTATTCTCTTTAGGGAGCTGGCGTAAGACAGGAGAGGTGACGGAGGGAAGAGGGTGAACTCTCTTCTCTAACTCTCCAACAACCCAGAGAAAGCCCCATGTTATCTCCACCCTCGAGCAGTGTCCTAGACTGAGCACTTCCTGCGTTTACACATGAAGCATGTGGTGGGCTGCAGCCAACCCTTGTCTAAATCAACCCCTGTGCTCCAAGGCCAGCATCCTGTGTGTACAATAGTGTCAAAGCAGCATCAGGTCAGCCTGTGTGTGCAGGACCAGAGACCCTGGTAAACCCAGGGGTTATAAAGAAACACTTTGTTTATAAAAAGAAATGCTGAAGGAGCACCTGCAGGTAGACAGAGAATTCAGATGTACAAAAGAGAGATGGGGAAGGGCCTGAGCTCAGAGAGCCAAAAGCAGAAGGGAGGACCAATCTTCCAAAGAGAGCAGGCAATGTGGGTCCTTCCCGTTTGTACTGAAGGCTAGAACACAGGGTGAATCCCAAAGAAAAGCCTGTGTCTCTGACACAATGCTGCCATATCTGGTCCTCAGACTCAGAGGTGGTCTATTGAGCCCGATAGGAGCTCCAGCTGAGGTTCATCCTGGTGGGCAGGACCTGGACAGGCACGTGTGCCACTGGCAACAGCATCCTGGGCCAGAAGTCCTTCCACTCTAGGCAGAAGGCTTTGACTGTCACCAGAGCCTAGAAGGTGGACCGGCTGGCATGTGAAGGTGGTGGACAACCTAACATCATCAGCTCTGAGATCCCCTGTGTGTGGAGACAGCCTGATGCTTCATGCTGTCCATGCTCAGGCCACACATGCTGTGGCTGATCACAGCTGTATCGCTTCACCACATAGGACCTCCAGGTACTGGCCATTGTGAAGCAGGTGTTTGGAGAGCAGGCAATGGCATAGTGGCATTCACTTGCAAGGAGGGAATCATCTGGTCGGAGATTCCCTGCAGTATTACGTGAGCTGCAGGGACAACCAGGCACTGAGGGATCTGGTAGCTGAGTGTAGGACTGCGTGTGCACTATGGACAACCCTGCCACAGACAGTGAGCACAAGGCACAGGAAGAACAATTACCAAGCCTATTCAGAAGCCTTGTGAGGGAGCCAGCAGGGGTGGGGGTGAGATGCTCATTACTCTAATAAGGTGTATGATTTGGTACAGGACCAACTCACCAAGGTGGCAGAGATGGTAGAGGTATGCATTACAGAGGCCCCTGCGCACCAGGCTGCTAGCCCAGACTGTGGGAGTGGCAGAAAATCCCTAGAACCTCTCTGGATTTAGGTGTGGCTGTCCTGCTAGGGGCCTCCCTGCTGTCCTAGTCCCTACCCTACCAGAATCCACCCAGACCTTTGCCTAGATAAGTTCAACCTGACAGATTGCAACCCTACTTTGGCCCATCTGTTGATGATCATCTAGCGTTTATTTTGCATCTCAGGACTTAAAGATTCTCTTTCCCTCCCTCACCTCACTGGAATCAATCAGCTGGAACTCTCAACCACATCCACCTCCCAGGGTTTCCCTTCAGTCAATCTGCCCTCTGCTCTTTTCTCTGCTAACTTCAGACTGCCTATCCCTGTCAGGAAGTTTCAGAGGCGGAGGCGGAAGTTTCAGAGGAGGGAGGGTTGTTCTCCCACCCTCTCTTCCCTCACCACCACTACCTAATATGGTTTGGGGCTTTTGCTCAGACTTGACTCTGTTCAGCTTAGCTCTTTCATATGTGGGAAACACAAGCCACCAACACCATCTGTAAAGACAATGCAGTTGAAAAATAATAAATAGGAACTGTCTGTGACTGAGGGGAGAAGAGTGTTTTGCTAATAATAGCTAGATTTTTACATCCTTCATCTATTGGGTAGATGCCATGACTATTGTCAGAAATGGTAGGGAGACATGCAAGAATGGAGGCCCCCAGAGTGTCTTATTAGCATCATCCAGACTCTTGTGAGATGTGAGACCTGAGTCACACTAATGCCTTGGTCTTGAGGAGAGGACAGTGAGGCAGTGGGAGAGGCTGGGCTCACCATGTCAAGACAAACGTGGTAATGGAATGTAAAGCAGGAGTCTTTCCCAAAACAGTGACAATTGTATTTAAAGCAGTAAAAGAGGACTCATAATCAAGTGACCTTGAGATTCTTGTAGATGGATGTTTTTCAGCTTGTGTGTTGTGACCCTTGGGAAACACACATTTCCAATGGTTAGGAACCTTCAACCATACATTCATATTTGTTGCTACAGTAAAACTGTAATTTTACTACTGAGCTGTGTCTCAGTTCCTAAGACCATCAGAAATAATATGTTTTGGGATGGCCATGACCCACAGGTTGTGAAGCGCACTGTTCTAGATTCTTCTTGCTTGTAGATTCACAGGTTGTGCCAGCACTGGACCTCCTCCTCTCTTTTAAGGATTTAGCCATTTTCAAAGCCTGTTTAAGCTGTAAAAGCCAGAATCTTCAGGATGTCTTTCTCAGTGCAGGAAGAGAAAGACATGAAGGCAAAGGGGATTCTGTGAGGAAGAAGAAGATGACCACAGTGTAAAGAATAAGCACATGCCTAGTGTATCAGCATAACAGACAATGATGCACCATTAACTCCTCCCACTCTGTTCAGGAGACAGCTGTACTGTATGGATGTTCTGTAGCATAGAACATAAATCCATTTCATCCAGTATTTCAGCATCAGCACTTCTGACATTGAAGATCAAGTGGGGTTCTGCTATAGAGGACCATTCAGTGCATTGTCCAATGCCCTCAATGAGCTGACTCTATTCCTGAAGTCTACCTTCTACAAGTCAGGAGCATCACAACTGAAATGTCTCCAGGAAAGGCATAATGTTCCCCTGCAGGGCAAACTGCCCCTCCCCACCCCAGCTCCCATTTGAAAAGTCAGTGCATTACAGTGGTGACATCATATTGAAGAGTTAGGATGGACAATAGATGGTCAGCATTCTGATGCTTGAGAGAGTATAAGAGCAACTCAGACGGCCAGATCAAAGGGGAACCCTTTGTAAGGATGGTTGCTACCTACTAAGATGCAGGAGACACTAAAACAATGACCTCTGTATGTCACTGTGTCCCCAGCAGGAAGAATACCTTGAGACCCAAGAAGCATCAAAAGAGTCACATCTACTATCATTGTCAATTTATCACTGGAATTTGTGCTTCCAGTCCCCAAGCTCTGTGGGCTAGATTTTCCAGCTGTAACAAAGTTGTCTGTGATGATTAATATTGATGTCAGCTTGACAGAATCCAGAATCACGCAAAGACAAACCTCTCAGTATAATGGTGAGGGAGTTTCTAAACTGGGTTGAGGTGAGAAGATCCACCATAACTGTGGGCCACAACATTTCATGGGCTGGGGTCTCAGACTAAACAAAAAGAAGAAAGTGATCTGAAAACCACGGTTCATCCTTTTCTGCTTCCTAATCGTGGTTGAGATATGACTAGTTGCCTCCTATTCCTGCCCCAATGCCTGCTCTGATAATAGCGGACAGAGTGTGTGTTTAAACTATGAGCCAGAATAAGTTCTTCCTTCCCTCCTTTCTCCTTTTCTTCCTTAATTTATTGCTATCATGTGTTCAATCACAACAAAGGGACGAACTAGTACAGAACCATTGAATGGTGAGCTATGGTTGCCGCCTGGACACTGTGACTTCTGTGTGTTCACAAATAAGCAGGAATGAAGAAACCTCACCCTGGTGGGGTCAACTAGCTCTGGACAGTGAGAGGAAGTCATGTGGTGCAAGAAACACAGAGGAATATATGTGCCTTTCCATCCCAGGACCAACTGTCCCAGGAATGAGCAAAAGCAGCCACCTCAGCCGAGGAGAATTATGGTCACCAAGGGCTCATTCTAATCCTTCAGGAGTGGTATTTTGTCACTCCAACAGGAAGGACCAAGATGAACAAAGGTAAAATAAGTTCAGGGACATCAAGAATAGGGAGGTAGGGAGAAGGGTACCTAGAGACAACTATAGTCAGGACTTGTGGAATGCAGTGCCAAAGACAGCAGTTCAGCCTGGAAATCTTTCTTCAGTTTCCCTCCGGAAAAGGAGAATCTTGAAAGAAGAGATCCCTAGACACATGTAGGCAGTAAATGTGCATGGAGCATTCCAAATAGCAGTGGCAGCCTTGAATGTTCTTCAAGAAGAAACTTATTACTCAGCTCCAAGGCATACAGCTAGCCTAGCTGGGAATCACCAAAGGCAATGCTTTCAAGACTCACCTCACCTTTTGACATGAAACTTCTTCCCAGGAAACTTCAAGTCTAAAGATGAGCATAGCAGAGATACTAATACATCTCCAGTGCAGGACTCCTGACTGACCAATCTGCCCTGCAGAGCTCTTTGCCAAGCTGTTTCGGGCTTGGTCAACTTCCTGCCCCTTTATGTTCCCTTCAAGAGAACACAATACCACAGCCTAAAGCTTTCCGCCCTTACCCTTTTCATCCCTCATCTGTTCTCTACAGGCATCATCCCCTTGTAAACCTGCAGCTCTCCTGTCTCTTCCCATGTGCTTCTCAGAGCAACTGCCACAGTGGTTGCTGCCCCACTCAGAAATAGACCTAAAGAAACCCTGTAGTGTATGTTGGATACTACAATAAAAACAGCCACACTGCTTATCCTGTGCATCCCTCCCCGTGCCCAGGTCCTAGTGTCACTTCTTCAGCCTAACGTAGCTAGCAGAGATGTGATTACTGCACTCAAACAAAAGGGAATCTCAGGGAAGAGTCACAATGATCAATCCTCCTGGCCTGAATCCTCCTGTTTCTGGTTCAAAGACTGTTCCCCTTCATTTTTTCTTGGTGTGATAAAATGTCTATGGCAGACAATCCTAGAGCTGGCAACGGCATGTCATACAAGTCGTTTAAAAGACCCTTGGGCACTAGAGATGTGAAAAGCTCACTTTGGTCAAAATACATAAACATTTCAGTGGCCTCTTTATATAATTAGGCTCTTTCTCTAAATCAAAAAAATATTGTCATCAGAAGGAAGGTGTGAAGTCATAATCCAGTGCATCTTTATTATCTGATTCAATTCATATTTTATACATACATTTTCTAGAAGTTAGTATGTTAAGTATGTGGTATTCAATGGTAGTTGGATCACTTCTTGGCCTCTTGGCAAAAATAAAGTACAATATCAAAAACATATTAATTCTCAGACTTCATTATCAATAGGTTGATCTTGAAGGTAACTAAACACATATGTTATAGATCTATGAAAATGACTGATTTTTAAAATTTCTGACCCTTAGTACACCTTGGAGAAGACTTCATATTCTTCATCTCACTGCAAGCAACTTCCAGTAATCTTCTCAACCATGCACAGAACACCAGGAAATAAATTTCATATACCCGTGAAGCTGGGCACAAAGAATGAAGTTGGAATGTTGAGGCTCACAACTACCTTTGCCATGCTGTGCATATCTCTCTCTCTCTCTCTCTCTCTCTCTCTCTCTCTCTCTCTCTCTCTGTGTGTGAGTGAGTTTGTATGTGTGTATGTGTGTCTGAATACCCTGGTTCTCAGGATACTATCTTATTGGGCTTGATATTGACCTGAGCCTTGGGAACAGTGACAATCCTCTCTATATCCAACTTACACTGGTGAAGTGGTTTTGACCCTTAATATCATATTTAAAACATTTCCAATATTCTCTACCACATTCTCTTTGTCTTCTAATTCCCTTCTGCCTGGCCTAACTTGACAATTTATCTACCCAGATACCTACATCCATCATGAGATGCATTTCTTTGAGAGAATTCACCCCACTAGTACTTACTCCTCTCATTCAAACCCACATCTGTCTGATGGTATCCATAAATTGTCCCCAGGCCTTAAAACTGCTCACTTGAGGTCATTTAAATGGTATAGAAATTTGGTCTAGTTTTGATTTTAATTGATCCATCAATGAATTTGGGTGTTCATCATAGTTCTTTTTGAGATCATTGGCTATTGCCAACAGCTCTTTCACCTGGGTCTCCTGGTCTTGACCAGTTTCTTTGTTATTAAAAGCACAAACTCGCCCCTTGCACTTTCTAAGTATTCTTTTAAGGGCTTTGTTCTTTGTGTTATTAGTATAATCATGAAGATCCCCATCCCCTAGGTCTTCCTTCCGTGTAAACAGCACAATCATATATTTCATAATGTTTTCCATAAAACTGGCCTCCAGTTGCTCCACCACTGCCACATCTTCCTGGGTGAACCTTCCCAACTGGAGTACCAGGACAAAAATCTTCATGCCTTCTTCACAGAGACTCAAACAGTGATTGATCTCCTCCTTTAACCTGGAAGGATCCTTTCCAACACCAGGCATCTGGATGAATGATGGAGTATCCACAACCACGACATCCTGCCAGTCCAGTGTCCTCTTGCCACTCTGGCTCCTACTGGTGACTGGCTGAGCTCTGAGCTGAGAGAAGAAGGCAGGTCTCCCCAGGATAGTATTCCCAGTTGCACTCTTTCCAGCCCCACTCCTTCCCAAGAGGATGATGTTTAAGAGTTCTGTTGCAGAGGAAATTGGGAAGGATTCATGACTGTGGGATGATGCAGATTCACCTTTCCAAGTTATTTAGAGCACTAGTTTTCTCATTAAGCTCACAAGGCATCACCAAGCAGGTATACCCCACACATGAGACTGGCGTCCCAGCTCATGTGGCCTAGGAACTCAACAGCGGGACTTAGACAGTTCTCTGCCCAGTGCTCATCTATGAACACAGCATATCTCCTATCTCTGAATCTACTCTGCTCCCTTCTCCAGGACCTCTTCTTAATCCCTAGTACTTATGAGAAACAATGGCCTCTTATCTTATCCAATCTTCCTGCAATTTGAAGCCCTATTTCTATCAAGAGGCATGCTCAGGCAGTCCTATTGCTTCCCTGAAGTTGCTAATGTATTCTCCGGGTGTCTCTCTTTCTTCTCAGCCACTCAAACCCTACCAATTTCCTAAAACCTGTTTCAAATTGAGTTTCTGCACATGCTTTCTCCTGGCCTTCCCACTTCCCTGCACTTCTTTAAATGGCTCCCTGAAATCTGGCCCTCCTTGGGGAATGTGAAAGGGCAGTAAACAGTGATACCTACTCAGAGTACTGATCTTCTCCACAGGTAGGAGCTGGGATCACATCAAGCACCACATTCTGCCATCTACCACAAGCTTGCAGGTTCTGTCCTTGTCATGTCTTAGCTCCTAACTCTCTTGCTCTAGTTGCTTCTTTGACTTTCTTAGTATACATATATAAGAGTGTTCAAGTGTGTTTAAATAAACATGTGCATGCAGGTATGTGTGTACAGTATGCATGGAGAGTCTGGAGAACAACCTTAGCTGTCATTCCTCAGCCATAGTCTAAGATGGTTTTTGAGTCAGTCTCTCACTAACTAGCCAGGAACTTGCTAAGTAGGTAAGGATGGCTGGCCAAGAAGTCCCAGAGAGCCATCTGTCGCTGCTTCCCCAGCCCTGGGGATGCAGCATTCACTACTATGCCTGGCTTTTCTGACCTGGGTTCTGGGGATCAAACTCAGGTCTTCTGCTTGTAAGGCACATGAGTCATCTTCTAAGCCCTACTTATACTTTATTTTAGTTTCCCATCTCCAGAGCAGTAAGGATCAAATAACCCAGAGGGAGTTCTATGTTAAGAGAAAAGAAAAGCTAACCAGTGACCCAAAATTGTTGTCACTGAGGTGAGTGCTAAGTCCCATCAACAGCAGATTGCAAAAGCAAGAAGACTGGGAGAGGTTTCCATGCAGGAGAGGTGAGGTAGGGGTTAGGAAGAAATTAAAAGCTCATTATGAGAGTGTATATTTAAAAAATAAAAAAACCTCATTACTTTAGGACAATTTGAAGACAAGACCATTGTATGCACCTGCTGGCTAGTTTTGAGACAGAGACAGGGTCATGTATAATCCAGGCAGGCCTTGAACTCACCATTCAGTCAATGAACTTGAACTTCTGGTCCTTCTGATTCTACCTCCCAAATGATGGGCCTACAGTTATACACCACCATGCCCAGTTGCTGACCTACTGGGGATCAATCTAAGTGCATGCTGGGTAAGCACTGTACTGAGCTACAGCCCAGCCTGGACCTTTTCTCACCTTGTCCATATCCTTTAGAAAGCAATTGCCCTAGGTCATGCTTTATATCCCAAGCACTGGATACAAAATCATTTCCTATGCTCAGCCATACCTTTCTCTCTGATGACGCAAGGCTTGTTGCCGTGGCACTGCACCAGGCTCTCGATTTTGTTCAGTAGTTCGCCCACCTGGCTCTGCTCCTCCTCCACGGCTGCTCGGTAGTTGAAGACTGTATATCTTTCTTCAAATTTCTGGGTGAGGTTACAGAGAGTATCACTTTCCTTTACAAGTTTATCTAGAGTCTGATCCTCAAAATCTTCTTTCCTGGTAAAGAGAATAATTGTGAATTTGGTGAATTTTTCTCCAAAAATATGTTTGATGATGCTGAACACATCGTCATCACTCTTTAAAGAAGATCCCAGTGGTGTCACCAGCAGAAAGGCATGGGGACCTGGAAAGGTGACCTTCTTGACATCAGACTCATGAAGCTTCCATGATGAGATCTCTGGAGAATCAATAATCAGAAATTTCTTCCCATTCCAGACCCTGCTGTGGGATGCAAAGGTCTTGGTGACCTGCTGTTTCTCACTGAATTGAGTCTTAAAAACCTGCTTCCCCAGAATGCTGTTTCCTGCTGCACTTTTCCCAACACCACGCTTCCCCATGAGAAGGACCCTCAGCTCTGGAATTTCTGTATCCCAATCAGGTCCCGTGATCCGAGCTTTCCTCTTCTTTGAACCTATGAGACAAGAAAAAATAAAAACAGATCCAGCATCTCCTCCTGCAGTTGAATACAGTAGTGAACAGCTCTAAAAGGCCTTATCCCTCTGATGGAGCAGGGCTCTAATCTCAGGCAGAACCAGCCATCCAGGTAGGAACCATGGAAAGTAAGGATGCACTAAGAGGAATACAGGAAGCCCAGGATTTTCCAGGATAACGACTATGCTAAATTGAGCTTCCACTGACCCTCATCCTTCAAAGGTATCATAGCATGAGGTCATCGGCTAAGGCAGGGGCTGTGACAATCTGATTATAAAATGCCCCTTAATTCACACAATAAAATACTCAGTTGTTGGTCTGGGTTTTAAAAACATGTATGAAACTCAAAATCATGCTGAATGGAAGAAATATGACATAAAGCCTACGTTCTGTATGATTTCATTATCTGAAGTTCAGAACAGGACACACTAATCTATATTCATAGGAGTCTGGGGAGTGGTTGTCTATCGGCAGAGGCTGTAAGAACTGTTGATTTTCACAGAAGAGAGAATATTATGTATTAAATTTCTAACAACACATAAAATGCTTGACCATTTGTGTTTATTGTTGCATTATTTACAGTAAAAATAACTAGCTTAGATATCCATCAACAGATAAATGAAGAAAATGTGATAGGGTGTCAGTGGAGATAGCTCCATTTATAAAGGACTTTCCTTACAAGCGTGAGGACTCTAGTTCATTGCCCAGAACCCACAAAAAATTAAAAATTTAAGTATGGTGGTGTACAATTGTAATCCTAGCACTGTGGAGGCGAAAACAGGTAGATGCCTAGAGCACTTTGGCCGGACAATCTAATCTACAGGCAAGCTCCAGGCCAGGAAGAGATCCTGTCTCAGTAAAAAAGTGTGTGCTGCCTAAGGTGATATACAAGGTTGTCCTCTGGTCTGCACATTTACACACATACACAAACATGTTCACATATACATGCACACTCACCGATGCACACATATAAAAATGAGAACACTCACCCACATATGTATGTATATATAATGGCTGTAATGTATACATGTATATATGTATATTGTGTATATAGACATATATGTGCACATACATAAATGTAGATACACAGTTATATGTAATATTACATATGTGTTACATGTATATGTAATAATACATGTGTAAAATATTACAGATACATGTAACATATGTGTATATATACATATTAAAGTCTAATTTGGCTGTTAAGAAGAATAAAATTATGTCTGGATAGAACTAAAAAAAAATAAGTTCTTCCTATGTCCTTTTGGACATATTGTTTCTCTGCCCCACCTGTCCTACTGCTGCCATGCACCCAACAGACTGTATACCACACTACGAAGATCTTTGCTGATCTCCCAAGAAATGGGAAAAACTCAGATATGCATCAACTACTGACTAGATAATAAAATGTGGCACACATACACACCCTTAACATGGTGTTCTGGTGGAAGCAGGGAGCTGGGAAGGGGAATGGGCGTGGGCTCCCCTGTGGAGGCAGGGGTGGTAGGACATAGGCAGAAGGAAGTAAATAAGAGTGGAGAGGCTTAAGGAGGGCAGGGATGTGTGTATTAAGGAGATGAGGGAATGCAAAGAGGATTAGCCAAAGCAAGAGGGCAGTGGAAAACCTTACGGAAACCTACTGTCTTACAAACTCCTCCCAAGAAAACACAAAGTAGAAAACATTATTATTTTCCATTTGTTATTCCTTACAAAGGAGGCCTCCTTCGGTACAGGAGAGCCCATATAGGGCAGTCGGTAGAAGCAGGTACTTGGAAAGAAGGCAGCAGACCTAGAGATGTTGGCTTTCTTACTCAGCCAATCATCAGTGTCACATGATAGATGCCAGAGCGCCCAGATCATGACCATATGCAGCATGTCTGATGCAATACTAGTTGGAACTCCCAAAATATCCTCTACTGACTGCAAGGTCAGCAGTGGCCTCTCTCTAACCTTACATCCTGAGGCCAAAAACTCATAAAGTTCCTGGCCTTAGAATTACCCCCACTGCTTACTAGCACCCAATCCAAAACGATCCTGGTTTCTTCAGAACCACCTAATTCGAACCAAGTCCCACTGCACATCTCTCCTGCCACCCCACCCCACCCCCACCCCCGGCCTGAGGTACATTCACTGCCTTAGGTCAGTTAGACTGGTTTTGTTGCTGAGGGTTTGTGCTAAAGGGCATTGGCTGAATTTTGAATCCCAAGGACTGTAAAAATCATAACGTTGATAAAACACCTTCTGTAGGCTATTCTGTAGGCTATTTCAACCAGCCTTCTGTAGTGGCTGGTTGTCAACTTGACTATATCTGGAGTGAATTACAATCCAGAATTAGAGGGCTCACATGTGATCTAGATCTTTAGGCTGGAAGACACAAGTTTCAGGTGTGGTGGTATGCACACCTCTAATCTTGGCCACACCTGCTGCTGGAGATCTACACGAGGACATTGGAAGGAGGAAGATTCAATCTTCTTCACCTGCGAGCCTTGTGGGACTGAGCGACTGCTAGGTCCTCAGGTTTTCATTCACAGTTGCTGCTGGCCATTGTTGGGGAATTTGACTACAGACTGTAAACATTAACAAATTCCCTTACTATATAGAGACTACCTATAAGTTCTGTAACTCTAGAGAACCCTGACTAATACACCTTCATTCCATAATTCTTATAAAAAAGAATGCCTTCCCTGGCCACTAATGTGCCTGCCAAGATACTACAAACTGTACACATAATATACATATCATTTAAAGTACTTTGGAGACTGAAGTACATGTATGCTATTTCCTAGCACATGATGTCAGTTACAATTATTGTTATTACTACTAAACATCATAAGTTACTTTTTTATTATCTTGTACTTTAATAGGAAAGGATCTTGTCTGTGCGATTCACTGTGAGAGTTTCAGTTCTTACACGGGGCTGACCTAGAAATAAGATGAAATGTATCTGTGATTTCATAGGCTGGCATGTCCTCACTACAGACATTCTAGTTACTATTGTATAATGACCTATGTTGCTACCCAGGACACACAACTAATGGAAGTCAGCACAAAGATGCTATGAGCTGGTGCCATCCATGAGGAGTGTTTCCTGGTCCTGGAGTAGAAAGTTCTGGTTTCTTTGGGGACTCAGTTGTGTCATGTGATGTTTGGAAACTATCTTATGAGAGGATGTTTTTTCCTGAAGCATTCGTGTGAGAGGATGTTTTACTAAGAACAGACACATGATGTGTTTCTGGAGGCAAACTGTGGAAAGGGCATGTGATGTTTCACTAGAGGGGATGCTTGAGGGAACACCTGATGGTTGGAAAGGGTATAAATATAGCCCAATGCATGGTGGATGATACTGGATGGTGGTCGTGTGCCTTACCATTGTTTGTTGGGCTTTCATAAAGAGAAATGCACCAAAAAACTTCTGGTGGTATTTTGGTGGCCTCTTGCCACCAAATCTTCTGATTCTAGCCTATTGGCAGAACCTTGCTGTTTCTTCTGGGTTAACCTGCCTTTGCTGATTCGTGAATGGTGTTTGTGAGTCCCTCCATTGCTGATTCATGAATGGTGTTGTGCTAGAGGACTGAATGGCTGACATACTGACAAGGAACATTGGACTCGCCCCCAAAGAACCATTTCTAAACAGGTCTACTTCTCCTGTGTCCTAATACCTTCTCTTTTCCACTCCCTCTCATGAATGGTGGGCAAGAGGAGAGGTTGACTGCTTATTAAAGTAGGTTGGAAAAAAATGTATGCCTACATGGTCCCTGTCAGGAATACTAGACCCATGTCCAAGAAGAAGAAACTGAGTTAGGCAGAAAGCCATGGAAAGCAAGGCTGGCTTCATAGAACAACAGAGGAGGCTGGGGACACTCGCAGTATGCAGCACCTTGACTACTGCTTCTCTATTGATTCACACATGTCAGAAGTCCTCTGGGAACAGGTATGGATACCCACAGATAATAGGTCTCCATGTATATTTTTTTTCTTTTTTCTTTTTTTTCTTTCTTTTTTTTTTTTTTTTTTTTTTTGGTTTTTCGAGACAGGGTTTCTCCATGTAGCCCTGGCTGTCCTGGAACTCACTCTGTAGACCAGGCTGGCCTCAAACTCAGAAATCCACCTGCCTCTGCCTCCCAAGTGCTGGGATTAAAGGTGTGCGCCACCACTGCCCAGCGTATATTTTGCTTCTTATTCGTTAGTTTTTCCGCCTTTCTTTGGATGGGCAAAGCGTTAAAACTATGTAGACATTAGCTTAAATGTTTAGGTGATCAACTTACCACACAGATTGTCTCCTTCATGTGTCACTCCATTCTCACAACCCTAGAAAATAACGGGGAGGATGACATACACACATGCCTAAAGGAGGCCATCTTTTCACACAATGACAGATGGAGACACAATTGGAGACAGAATATCTGTTGATGAGGAAGTGGTCACAGCAAGGTCACCATCTTCAATGTCCTTCATGCACCTGTCCAATTTTCAATCTCACTGATGCTGTTGGACAGGTTCCTAAATATGGAGTCATTTCCAAAACCCCATTATTCCCTTGTCCTCCCTGGGATGGGGATGGAGCTTCTGACATGAAGTTAAATCGAGAATACCTCACCAGGTATGGAAAATCAAACACATAACTAACATGAAAACAATACCTTTCAGTCTTGGAAATGGACTGTTCTTAGAAACTCCCTAGGCTCCATGTTCAATCTGTTATCACTCACACCAACCAGAAGAACCAGCCTCTACTTCCCTTCCTGTTCTCACCTAGCAACTTTAGTGCATTTGATTCTCTCTCCCTCCCTTTCTCTCCCTCTCTCTCTCTCTCTCTCTCTCGTTTCAATATAAATATGCTATGCATAATATAAAAATTAATAATCTTCCACATCCAATTCACAAGTGACTGCCATTAGCGCTTACATATCCTTTTATATTTCTCTGTGTTCACCAAGCTTGCTGTTCAGCAATCTGCTTGGTATCATAAACTTCATATCTGCACAAGTTAATATAGATGGAGCTGCTCCACTCTTTTATTAGGAACAATCTACCTTATACTATGGGCATACATAATTCATGTAGCCATCCTCTCAGTGATGGGTCTTTGGGTTACTTCTGGTTTTGCTATTTCAGAAGATGCTGTGTACCTTGCTCATGCAAGGTAGTCTATTGATTTAGGGTTATATTCCTCACACCAGACCTACCTGGACTCCGCTGCTTTCCATTTTTAAGGGCTCAAAATATGGCCCAGGGCTTTCCATCATCAAAAGTTCAATTGTATCAAGAAGCTTGAACACCTGCAGTGCCCGCTGCTTCTTGTCTGCCTTATTGTTGAAAGTACAGCATTGTCGACTTCCAATGATTTTAATCAACTCCTTCAGAGGCTTCTTGCTTTCGATGTAGTTTTGCAGTGAGTCTTCACCCAGCTCATCTTCCCGAGTGAAGACCACAATCATGTGTCTGTAGGCTTTAGGGCCAAACTTACCCTGGATGCCCTTAATGGTCTCCCTGTCCTCCTCTGTATAGTGGCCAATGGGAGTGACCAGGAGCAGCACATAGGGATCATCAGCTAAGAGATCCAAGCACTGCTGCAGGTTCTTCTGCCTAGCTTCTGGACAGCTCAATGAGGAGAAAAGATCCGGGGTATCGATGACAATGACCTGCTTCCCTCTTATTGACACACTCTCACTCTGGCACCTGTGGGTTACCATGTGATTTCTGAACTTGGACTCAAACATGGCTTTGCCCAGAATGGTGTTTCCTGTGGCGCTTTTGCCTGCACCCTGTTTCCCTAGCAGGAGGAGCCGCAGTGGGGATGTTCCCGGGCTCTGCTTGAAGTTGACCTCCTGATCCTGGCTGGCGCTGTTGAGACAAGAGCAACACATGAGTGCTCCATCCATGGCAAGAGGAGGGGGAACAAGAGGAAAGTTGTCCTCCTTGTTCCTGAGAATTTAAACCACTCGGTTGGGAGGCAGCTCAGCTGTAAGGTCTTGCTTCACAAGTATGAAGCTTCTGAGCCCAACAGTAGCAGGTGCTTGTAATCATAGGGCAGTGGAGACAGGCAGTCACCCTGACATCAGTAGCCAGCTAGTTTAGCTTACAGTAGGGATTGAACCAAGGGCTTTGTGCTTTCTAGGCAAGCTAAGCCTCATCTTCAGCCCATGTGGTCCTGATTATAAAGTTTGATATTTACTCTGGAGGGCTCAATGTACTCAGAAAATGTTAAGGAAGAACACAAAATCTCCATATGCTCATCTGAGAAGTGATCACTGCTAAATGTATGCTTTCTTCAAATAACTTCAAAAGCTGGGACAACATGTTAAGACATTAGAAGTTAGTGGGATGAGGTGAATATAGTCTGTATGTAATACAAACTCAAACTTGGGGTCTAGGGATAGAGTTTTATAATTTTAATGCAGCCCCAAAAGTTGAAAACTTCAAACAACATTCCAGCAGTGTTGGGAGATGAGGCCTGAGGGATGATAAGGGCATGGAGCCTCTGACGGCACAGCACTCACAAATGGATTCATTCATCTGGTGGGAGTGTGTTACCGGGTTAGAGGAAAGTGAATTTGTAGTGCTGAAGAGATGACGCAGTAGTTAAGAGCACTTGCTGCTCTTGTAGAGGGCCTGGGTTCAGTTCCCAGCACCCACATGGTCGTTCACAACCATCTGCAACTCCAGTTCTAGAGGGTCTGATTCCCTCTTTTGGCCTCTGCAGGCACTGCGTGCATGTGCTGCATATACATTTTTTAAGTGAGTCTCTACTCCTCCCGCTGCCTCTTATGTATCATATTTCCCTTCTCCTTCTCATCATAATAATATGAAGGCCTTTGCCAGGTGTGGACCCCCTGATCATAGATTTCCCAGCCTTAGATATTTGATGACATGAGTACATAACGCACTAGGACAATGCACTGGGCCATCAAGTAGATGGACAAACAGCACTCCATCCTTGTGGAAATGTTAAGTAGTGATTAGAAGTGGTTAGAAAGGTAACCTGGTTACATGAAACGGGGCCCCTAATGCCCTTGCTACAATCATACCTTCTCACTCCAGGTCAAAATCTGTGACCTCAGAGTAAGGCCTCTGCAACCAGTTGACAGAGCAAAGGAAGACCTGTTTTGGCAGATGGTTCTGTACAACATGTGGGCACCAACAACAGAGGACAGCTACCTTACTGTGGCCCAGTCTTGGGCATCTCTTGAGGGCATGTTGGAAGAATATTCTCCCTATGAGCAAAACTTGGAGCAGTGCACCTTGTTCAATCTCACTAAAAGAAGAAAGGGTCAGATATGTAACTATTACCAACTCATAGACTCCAGCCAACAATTTGGCTGGATGGTGTGAATTTGAGAACAACATGGCTGGGAAGCCAGTGCTAAGTTGGTCTAGAAGAGGTATCTGGAAGGACTGCAGGAAAGACAACTAGTAGAACTTCTGAATGATCATCAAAAATTGACCTTAGCAAAGGAAAAGCTGGATCATCAAGTTGGTAGGATGACCCATTCTGTTGGTGCCAGTCAGCCTCTTCCCCAGTCACCCAATCGTCAGCCAATAGGCTCATCACAGTGACCACAATAACAGGGATAGAGACTATATATGGGCCTGGTAATACCAAAGTACACAGTGTCATCTCTCCACAGCCAAGACTCATGGGTAGAAATCAAGTGGGAATGAAACCACTTGACATCAGCAAAATCTTTGCTTCCAGTCCCCAAGACCTTACACTCTCTTAGCACAGAAGTCTTGGTTTCAGAGAGCAGAATGCTTCCACCAGAAGACAATCATTACCCTATACTGGCCGTTAAGTCCATAAGTCTGTAAGTCCCTCTCTGTCTTCCCTGGATGTCGCCCAAGGATACCTTGAGTTCAACCATTGGAAGGAGCTTCTGTGATACAGGGATTCATCCCACATCAAGGTGCAAGTGGTCACAGAGAAAAGAGATCGGAGAGGCCCCGAGAGCCCAGCAGGGGAAGAAATTTAGTCCTAGGCAGTGAGTCAGTCCACATAAGAAAAAGAGTTAATAGGTGAGGGCCAGTTTGGATTTACATGTACATAAACCAAGAGTTCCTTCAATACACAACTACCTGGATCTTTCTGTGAAAGGACTGGAAAATGTTGGAAGAGAAAATACAGGACATAGACACTGCCATCTGCTTCTCCAGGAGACCAACAGTCCCAATAACACCCACGGACTTCCTTCTGGGAGTCCAACCCCTGAGACACTCTCTGATGAATCTTGAACCTTCCCCTCTGCCACACTTCTGTTCGCTTCTTCCCCCTTAGGTGTGGAGCCCTCCCCCACAGACCTCTGGCAGGCAACTGTTCCACACTCTTTCTTAGGAAGAGTACTGTACATCCCAACTGGATCTGGTTGGAATGGCATGATTCCAGCCAGGGGAAACCTTTCTAGGCCTTTTGAAATCCAACCCAACACAGGACAGACTGCCTTTCATGATCTAAACTCATCACCCCTAAAGCTACAATAGCGCGCGCGCACGCACGCACACACACACACACACACACACACACACACGAAACATACCTTGGTCTTTCCCCATATCCTATTGATGTTTCCCCGCTTCTGTGCTCTGCCCGGCTTCCTGCAGCTGCTCCTTGGTGGGATGAAGTCGCCATCTCTACCCTCAATTCAGTGGAAGCAAATCCTAAGAGGTACAGGAGCCATACAAGGAGAGTTAAAGATTTACCAGGTCACTCCAGTCTCCCTGGCAGGAGGATTTCCAAATGTTTCTAGGAAGAAAGAGGTTTCTAGAAGCATGCCTTACATCAGTAGAGCCTGAGAAGGAGCTCAGAACCCCCAGGATGAACACGGAAGGGGCTAAGGGAGGGGCCCGTGTGAATACACAGGCACAGGTTTTCTGGAGATGCCCTTGGGTGCCACCATGTGGCAGAAGGCTGTGGGAGCACAGTCATTCACACTGCTACAGACAGAAGACGGTTACAGAAAGGTCAGCTTGGGTCTTGTCCTAGTAAGCTTCAACTATGAACGTGACGCATATCTAGAGTCACCTAGGAAGAGAAAACCACAACTGAATGATTGCCCATAACAGACTGGCCTGGAGCTATGTCTGAGAGGCATTTTCTTAATTGCTGATTTATATTAGAGTTCATCATGGTGGCCTGTGTCATTCCTTGGCAGGTGGCCTAAGCTGTATAAGAAAGGTAGTTGAGCAAGCCAGAGGGAAAAGTAAGCAGCATTCCTTCATGGTCTCAGCTTTAGCTCCTCTCTCCAGGTTCCCACCTTGAGCTGCTGCCCTAGCTTCTCTCCTGCAGATTATAACTTGTAGACTGAAATCAACCTTTTCCTTCTCAAGTTGCTTTCGGTTTTGATGTTTATTTCAAACTAGAACAGATCTATTCTTTGCAAACACCAAAATCAGAAGTTTGGGATGAAGCCAGTTTGGGAGTAAATCCCAGCAGATTTTCCTCTTGGCTCATCCCCACCACCACCTCACTCAGCCTAGACTGCTTACAAGATGTAGGTAAACCTACAAAGAAATCATTTGCTTTCTCCAGAATAAAGTACTCCCTCATAGATAAGTAAAAGCTTTCCCCCAGCTAGCAAAACACAGAAATGTTTGAACCTGAGTGTTTTCAAGTGATTTACTGAGCTCACTGTGTCCCAGCAACCTAATCCTGTACTTCCTGAGCAAGGAGCACACTGAGAACGACATGGTTTCCTTGTTAGAAATCTAAAGTGAGCCATGCTTATGCTATAAGGATCCTGAAGGATTTGGGGAACAGAGGACATACTGACTCATATACTAGCAAAGAAAACTGCCCCACCCAATGCCCCACGTCCACTCACCTCACCTCCTTAGTAAAGGAGGTCCACTCTAAGAACAGTCCACACCTCCCCCGGGCACCAGGTCAGTGCATAGAAAGCCATCTCATTAAAATGTTGAGGTGAAAACTGTAGACTAGCTCATGCAGGTGCCTGTGAAGGCTGAGCTAAAGGCTCCTCCTGCTCCAGAACTGAGAAACCACAGACTTGGGGGATGGGGGCAGGAATCTTGAATGAAATAATAAGCTTAGGAAGAGTGCTTAAAGTAAAAATAAAGCTTCACACTACTTCTTCGAGATTGAGCAGGGTGATGATTGATTTGCCGAGCTGGCCTTTGTGCAGAATGATCTTTCTGTAAGTTGATTTTGCTCTGAGGCCTTTCTAATTTGGCTCTAAGGAAGGATGGGGGTCTCCTGCCCTCTAGTGGCCATGTGTAATACACCTGGAGCAAATGAGAACCTGCAAGGTCCCTGCTGATTCTCCTAGCTCTCGATAGGGACAGGACAAAGAGAGACTATAAACTAACAGAAATTGCATAGGGAGAAAGATGTGTTCATTCAAGGAGGAGTCTACAAGGATCATGAACTGTGTTAGACATGGAGGCTAATCTTTGAGTCATGCACTTTAATCCTAGCACCTGGGAGGCAGAGGCAGGTGAAGCTCTGTGAGGTCCAGGCCAATCAGAGCTACATAGTGAAACTCAGTCTCCAAAAACAAACAAACAAAATGAAAACACAAACAAATGAAGAAGATGAAGACAAAGAAGACGAAGAAGACGAAAACGAAGACGAAGGCGAAGAAGAAGAAGAAGCATTTGCAAAGATCCCACAGTCTCAGGTCAGGGAAGCCACCCAGCCTGCCACAGTGAAACTACCTATGGCATATGAGCACAGTGGTATGTTGACAAACCTTGGGAGCAAGGGAGACTATGTTCTGTACACTCTGTGAGGTGCAAAAGTAATCTTCACTCTAGTGTTTGTGGTGATTGTGGGGACAGTCATGCAGTGATGGCAAATCTCTGGCTGAGGTAGCTCTCATGTAAATTCCAAGGGTAAACTCCAAGCCACCATTGTGTATTAGTGTATAGGCTAAGGTGCCGCAGACTCACTCAGTGGGGCTGCGGAGGGGAGACTGAAGATGCCCAGGTATGGAACGGAGTCGGCTTGACAACAGAGACACAGACACAAGAGAGGTTGTATCTACTGCTGCGAACTTTACTTAAAGAGCATCAGCTTTTATAGTATTAGCATAAAGGAACAAGGAACAGAATCATTGACATCATTCTTAGTTTATGATTAGCATGATCCTGAGAACAAAATTAGAACAAACAATTACAAGTACAGCGGAATTTCATAGAGTTCTTCAAGCAGTTCTTTTATAAAAATAGCCTTTTTGTGGTGAGCGTGTCAGACAGTTAACTTTGATGAATTTTCTTATTGACTCTCAGGATTAGTGATTATTCTTCACAATGGGGCATGACTCAGGGCTCATTATTTCTCTAGCCATAGCAAATGTTCTTTCTTTTGCTTGAGGGTTAATGGAAAACTACCAAGATACCATTGCCCCTGAGGAGTATACGTGAGAAACACATATACTTGCCAACGTAGGTTTAATTGCTGTGCTGGAGTTAAGGTACACCAGGGAGCACGGCTTCTCTTAATCCTTTCCCAAAATCCTAAACTATAATATTTTACTTTTCTTCCTATAATGACTATCCATCTGTTTAAGTACTTATCATATTGTCCTGTGTATGGTAAGGGGGCAGCAGGAATTGTTCTTAGCTTATATGGTCCTTGGTAAGTCCCTGGAGTCCACTAACGATCTCTTATTAATATTTGGAGAGTTCCATTCTTGTCTCTAGCTGTGAGTCCTAGTGACTGGTATTCTTGGACTTTTTCCTCAAGGTAGCTTGGAATACTACGTTTATTTCTAGGACTTTTCCCTTCTCCTGATTTAAGCTGTTGTAGCTCATTTAGTACTTTCCCTAATGGACATTTGTGATGGTGCTGGTCACCATGGCAGCTGCGCTGGTGATCTGCCAACTCTCAGTGGCCGCTTCCCCACTTCCTGGAACATCAATCATTCGCCCTGTTGTCCGTGGAACAATCTTAGCACAGTAAGTTAACAAGCTGCAAACCCAAATACCCCCAAGCAATCCCCAGCTTAACTGTCTCCAGCCTGAACTAGCAAATGTCCAGGGGAGTCTGCGTCCCCAAACTCCAGGGGGCCCAACCTCGTGAGGCACGAACCCCGGGACCGGCTGCCATTCAAGCTCTTTGCTTTTCATGCTGCACAGTCTCCACTGGAACGGGTGAGGCACTAAGGAGTTCCTTTCAGCTCCTTGTGGAAACCCCCGCTTCCCTTCTGCAGTTGACAGACAATAGCTAAGGCTACATTTGGCGGAACCTATGTGCAAGGAGGAGGATAGCCCACTGTAATCTGGAAGGGTAAGAAGCCACCTTTCCCTCTGGAGGTTTTCTTGCATTTGGTGTGTGGTGTGTCTTTTCTTCCCCCTACCCCCCATTCCTGTCCTGGCACTCAGTGCTACTTTTGAGAATAGGCAGGAGCAGAGCATGTGGCAATGATGTTTACTCTGCCAGTTTCCTTCCTGCCAGGCTTTCTTAGCAAGGGACCTGCCAGAAGTAAGGTTTTACTTTCTCCAGAGTGGCAAGTCCTCTCTCACACACCTGATTTATGACGAGTTTGGGTTTATGAGCATCTCTTCTGGGTCAGTTCAGTAGAACCAACTAGATGGCTTTAAGTGAAGTCTGGAGCCATTGCATCCCCACAGAAAGAGAAGCTTCCTTTCCTTGGGGGAGCCCAGAAAAAAGGTACAACTTGAGTTAATGGGGTAAGGTTGGCTCTTCTTTTCCTCCAACAGTCAGCCTTCAGGGTAAATGTTGGCCTCTGGCCGAACCCAAAAATCAACACGGTAACGGGTTCTTTTATTCTCTTTAACTGATCCCTAGAATTGGTCTATGTTTAGTCAGCCTTAAGATAGCGCCACGCCTCTCTCCCAGCATAAGTGAGCCCCATTTCTAGTTAACACTAACTAGTTCACTTCTTTAACCTAACTGCCAATAACCAACTTTACTTTGAACCCTTTGCCTTCACTCAGCTGTTCTGAATACTTAGGTTAAGCTCTGTGTTGTCAAGGTATGAATTTACTATCTTGATTCTAACTAAGCATATACATTTACTCAATGTAGTCAACTTGTATGTTCTTTGAGTTTCTTCTTACAATGTTCAATAGTGTTCACCCCATGTAATTGCTTATGTGTCACTTGTGTTCAGGTGCAGGGGTTAGCCTGTATCCATGACTGACTTGGGTTTTAAATATCTATTTTACTTAGCAGGTGGGAAGCACACATGAATATTGAGGTCAGAAGACAACCTGCAGGATTTAGCTCTCTCTTACCACCTTGGTTCTGGGAATTGAACTCAAGTTGGCAACAAATGCCTTAACCCACTGAGCCATCTTATCAGCCCTAGATTTATGTGCTTGCTATCAGTATATATGTTCTGTATGCCAAAGTATATGTTATGTGGTATGATTTCACGATAAAGTATCTCCACCCCAAAAAACAATTCGATGCAAGTGGCCTACAAATATGCAAGAGTACATGACAATTTTCAGACGAGCTGGGCTGCCCAGAAGAGGTTCAAAATAACCAAGCCACCTAGAAAAGGCTGCAGGCTGGGTAGTGAGCTCCAGGTTCCAGCTTTTGTGAGCTGGTGGGCTCTGGGGGTGAAGTTGTCTTTGAGTCATTTTTGATCCTGTAAGTAACCCCTCATCCACATGTCTATAAACAATCCCAGTAAAACTCACTGGTTCACCCAACTGGACTCTGGTGGCATCCTTGCTTTTGTCAGTTAGTCAGCTCCCTAGGTGGGAGTAGACATTTGTCTCCCTAGGAGAAATGTCACATGGCAGGCAGTAATAGAAAATGATTCCTATTGGAGTCTCATTTCACTCTCCAAAAAATGACGTGTAATATTTTATCAATGGAACCCTGACTTCTCACAAGACTGGTCTTTTTTTTTTCCTACCCCTGTCACAAATAATAACTGGTATCTGTGGGAAAGAATCATTCTGTTGGAAGAGAATTCAAAGAGATGCTGTATTGTTTTCCAATTTCATTTATAATGTGATTGTCCATTTGCTTCCCCAAACTGGAATCTGGTGAAATACCAAAATAAAATGACAGATCAAACCATTATCCTCAAATAAAATTTAATACAAAATAAAAATTGTATTAAAAATAAATAGAAATTTAAAACAAAATAAAATAAGAATTAGGTGCTGGAGAGATGGCTCAGTGGTTAAGAGCACTGACTGATCTTTCAGAGGTCCTGAGTTCAATTCCCAGCAACCACATGGTGGCTCACAACCATCTGTAATGAAATCTGATGCCCTCTTCTGGTGTGAATGAAGACAGTGACAGTGTACTCACATAAATAAATAAAAAAAAAATCTTTTTTAAAAAATAAAATAAAATAAAAATTAGATACAGAGGACTGACCTCTTCTAGACTTATAGCTAGCTGTATGAGATCATAGCTTTGTAATCAAACTGGCCAGAAGAAAACTAGATTTAAAGGCTGTTTTATTTAATTTTCTGTTGGTGTGATAAAATACCGTATCAAAGCAACTCAGAAAAGAAAGAGTTTATTTGGCTTAAAATTGCAGAGAGGATGTATGGAGTCTTGAATGGGAACAGCAGCCATAGGCTCCCGTGTGAATACTTGATTCAAGCAGTTCCTGAATCTGTTTGGGGAAGGTGAGGCGGCAGCATGGCCTTGTTAGAGAAGCTAGAGGACACCAAGGAGGCCTTTCTTCCCTCCAAAAACCATCAAAATATGCACTAGAGGGCGCTATGTTCTTCGAATACCAGCGCAGCGTCCATGCCTGTGAGATTTCTGCGTCCTTCATAGCCCATTCATTGGTGAATCTCAGACAAATTGCACTTTAAATAGGAAACAAAGGGTTGGGGGTAAAGCCCAGTGGTAGAGCGCTTGCTTAGCATGCGAGCCAGTGAGTCAATCCACAGACTGGAGGGGGAAAAAGGGAGTTAAATCAATTCCATCATGGGGATGCAAGGACAGAAACAGCATCGCTCCCAAACGGGTCTGTTTTCCAAAAAAACACAGAAGAGAGAGTCTACGGATTTGGGGAGACCTAGAAAATTATGAAAGCTAAAGACTGTTTTCACTCCGATTTTTTAAAAGAGAAACCAGCAATAGTAACATTAATTAAATGTTTACAGTACAAGGAATTTAATCAATTGTTAATATGATTTTCTCATATTATCAAACTCCTCAGTCAGCTGAATGATGGCCAAGAAAGCAGACAGCTGAGACTAAAGTGAGCCGGACCCTGCTATGGGCAGGGTAAGTCTGGCTCCACACTTCAGGAGCTCAGAGCTCAGAGGTGAAGGGGAGACGAGGGGGGGAGGGGGGGAGGAGGCACAGCAAACAAACAGGCAAGGGCAAGTACTACAGTCCGTGAACTGAGCAGTTGAGATTTTGTTTTGTTTTGTCTTTTTGTCTTTTGTCATTTTTTTTTCTCCCATCAAGATTCTCTTTGCCAAAGGCCCGAAGCAAAACAGCCAAATGACCGTGAACCAGACCTCCCTCCAAAACTGTGACCAAATAAACCTTCTGCTCTTTGCAAGCTGATTTTCTCCAGTATTTTGTTGTAATAACAGGAAGCTGCCCAACATGGAGGACAATAGCGGAGAATGCTAGCAGGAAATAAAGCAGGCAACACAAAGAAAATAGATGTGTAATGATTTTGACAGTGTCTTGCGTCAAAGCCTTCTGAGACGTTGACAGTTAAAGAACTCTGGGATGCGGGAGCAAAATATTTCAGAACAACCAGGCAGAGGGAAGACAGAGGAGGAGCTTTCTGTGATGCCGTATGAGTTTTAAATCATAACAAATGACAGGGGAAATATGCAAATAGCCTTGATTTTGGTGGCTGTAAGCTTAAGTTTTCAATGTTACTATGGTGCGGTGGTTAATATAAATCCAGTAGCAACTTCAAAGTCTGAGTTTTGAGCTTTTCTGGAGTAAGGTACACATGGTAACTTCTCTTCTCCTGGGCAGCAGCATCAAGCCCCAGCCCCGAGTCAGCCCTGCTGCTCCGAATGCTGGACCTGCAGGTTTCATCAGACGATGATGGATTGATCAGGAGAGAGCCCCATCGTGAGTGAAGGGACATTTGTGTACTGAAGAGCTGGGGAATATGGGGGAGCAGCAGAAATGACCAGGAAACATCTGTTCTGGTTTTGGTTGGTTTATTTTCCGTTCTTTTAAGGAAGCCAGAGGACAGCTTCAGGTGTTTTTTTGTTTTGTGTTGTGTTTATTTATTTACTTGTTTGTTTGTTTGTTTGTTTGTTTTGAGACAAGCTCTCATTGACTGGAACTCACCTACTAGGCTAGGCTGGCTGAGCAGCAAGCCTCGTGGATCTACCTGTATCACTGTCTATAGGGATCAAGCTAAATTCCTCCTGCTTACAGGTCAAGTACTTTATGACTGAAGTAGCTCAGCAGCCTTCTTTAAGCCCTGTTCTGAAGTTGAACCACCATTATATAAGTGAGAGGTCACCCAGTCAGGGCATACCTGTAAATATATTTCTGGCTTTAACTTGCTAATGTTTTACTGGAGAGTTTGTAATTACAGTTTTGAGTGAGACTGGCCTAGTTTTCCTCCATGGTGCTATCTTGTAATGGGAGTCTACTTGCCTGACTTTGAAAGTGTTTGCCACTTACAGTGAGACTGTAGAGGAAAGCCATTTAATAGGTTGTGGGAATAAAGATCTTATTCTACTAAAAATTCAACTATTCTGGCTAATTGTGATCCAGCATATATTCAGACTAGGTCCACTATAAGAATTTTTACAATTTTCTAGAAAATTATCTGTTTTGGTAAGTGTAAAATTGTTTGATGATTTGTCCATAGAATTCTGTGATGTTTATAAAAAGCATTGTATCCACGGTCATGCTCCACTTTGCTTCCTAACACTGTGGGTGCTACGTTCCTCTCTTCTCTCTCCATACCCATAGAGGTTGTCTGTTTTGTCTTTTCAAAGTAGTTTTGATGTATTCCATTTGATATTATTCTTTTCTGTAACCCATTTTTTATTGTAACTTTTTTGTTTCTATTTTGACATTTTAATTTTTTTCCAGTGCTGGAGATCAAACCCAGGGCAAGTATTGGTGTTCTGCCTCTGAGCTATCCCCTCTGTCTGCTTTTGCTAATTTAAATTGGATTATTGTTTGTTAGTTGTTACTGTTGTGTTGATGGAATTGTCGAGCTACTAGCCCAGGTTAGTAGGAGCTTGCTCCTGCTGCTATCTTCAGTCTCTGGAGTTCTGCAGTACAAATGTCCATCACCAGCCCGTGCTTAAGCTGAGCTTTTCACTTTTAGATTCCAGATTTTCCTTCTTTTCTAATGAATGTACTTACAGCTAGCATTTTCCTCTAATTACTATTTTAGTTATGCCTCACATGGTTTTTAATGTGATGTTCTCAGAGCTACATATTCATAAATATAATCTCTGCTGCAATTCTTTTCTTTGACCTGAGTTTTTCCATATGCTTTAAAATCATGAACTAACTATATAGAAGCTTTTATTCGTAATACATGAGAGTCAATGACAATTTGAAAGTACCCAGGATTTACACTTTAGGACTCTGTCACCTGGTAGAGCTAAAAGATCAAGTCTTCTGAGCCCAAGGAAGTCATGCATGTGGTGTGGGCAGAAAGAAGTCTCCTCAAGAGGCACCTTGATGAGGACAGTGACCAGTCACATCAGCATCTGCCTGGGACACTCACAAGGGAGACAACGGGGAACAGGGGACAGACTGGTGGCAACAAGCTCTTCCCCTCACCCACCAAAGATCCATGGTGGAAACCCTACAACAAAAGGCAGGCTAAGGAGATAAAAGCACACAGACCTATTTCATATAAGCTTCATGTGCCATGGGAGCCTTCAGAAATCAGAACCTCACAGAAGCAGGGAGGCCTGTTGACTGTCCATTCAGACAGTCAGTTCTGCTAGAATGTTACTGGAGAACAAAGGGTTGTTCTTAGCTAACAGTAACGAATGTCGGCAAGACCACTTGGATCCATTTCTCCCTGGCACCTCTACGGCTTTCCATCCCCCTTGTGTAGAGAGGACTCCTCTGGAATGAAGGTGAAATGGCCTACCTTAGAGGTCAGAGATTCTTCTGTGGCCACTTCAAGGAAGTAGGGAGAGGGGGGGAGGAAGTGACCATCTGACAGCTGTCATTTTAACAAATGTTAAGATCCATATTAGGGGTGACATGTCCCCACCAAAGCCATGAACTGTGGTACAAAGAAGAGCAAGCATGAGCCATGGAACTGCAGCTACCAAGGGAAGCACATGGCTGGAGCTGCAGAAAGCCATGGTCAGGGCATCCCACCCTGACAGTATGAACTACAGTTCTTTTGTGATCAAAAGCTGATGTAGTATAGGCTTAGATACTTTAATTATGGTTCTTTAACACTTCAGCCTCCCTTCTAGCCCATCTACCAGAGGTAGGGAAAAGGAAAAGTTAATAGGAAACAGGGTTTATAGACCTGTTTGGAAGTAGTTCTTTGGGGTGACTCCAATCTTTGTTGTCAGAATGTCAGCAGTCCAATCCAAAACTTTAAACATGAGTCAGTAGAGCCAGTCCAATGCAATTGGCAAACACCACACAGTAGTAGCAGATCCATCCAGAAGAAACAACAAGGCTCCACTGAATTAGCACAAGTCCATAGAAGCCACAAGAAGCAGTCAGAATACCACAAGGTGCATTTTTCTCTATAAATTCATAAGTGAAAAATCAGTGAAGACCAGCAAAGCATTGCAAGGTGAACCAATGCAAGAGCATCCTCTTACTGTCTGTGGGGTTATATTTATAGTCTTTCTAAACATCACACACTCTCTCAAGCATCTGCTCCAGCAAAATATCACATGCCCTTCAGAAAAACTCCGTGTGTCTATTCCAGTAAAACATCCTCTCATAAGACAGCTTCCAGAAAAACATCACATGACACAACTGAGTTTTCAAAAAAATCAGAAATTTCCACGTCAGTGTGGCCTCACCCTGCCTTCCCTCCTGGAGCCCACACTACCCCTGTAGAAAATTAATGGTATGCTGATACATTCACTCTGCCCATCAGCCAATTCCTCTCTCAACTCTCAGGACATCTTGTGCACCCCCATGCCATCCTCCCCAGGAGCCTTCCTTGCCAAGGCTCTCTTCAATCCACATGCTAATCTTGGAGTACCCTACCAGTCCCTTAGCATTTCTCCAGGTGCCAGAGAGGACCAATTCAATACCTCATCAGGAAAATTCCAGCTTCTTCCTTCACCCAAGGCCTCTATCTGGGCTGTACTCAGTTCATGGTGGCTATAAAGTGGAATAGTGACCACATGGTCAGAAGCAGTTGTGAAATGCTGCAGAGTCCAAAAGCAGCCATGGGTATTCACTTATGGCTTTCCAGAAACAAAGTCTATTCCAAGGTGGCTCTCCTTGAATGCTGCTAGAAACTTCTAATAACTGAAGATTTCATGCCTAAAGAAAAAAAGACAATGTGCTGCAGTTCACCAAGCATCTGCCCCAGGGCAGAGGTAATGGCTGTTTTAGTGGGAGCTGCATCTGAGCCTTTGGAGCAGAACAGGAACACCCAAAGACCCAGCTGCATGGTTGGACAGGAGGGAATCTTCACATTCCCAAGGGCCTTGGACACAGCCTATCACCAACCCATCTAGACCTCTGCCCTTCACACCCAAAACATCCTCAGGCCAGCAGTCCAAACCCATACCCAGAAAAAAAAAGCCCACAGCCAGCTCCTCAGGCCAGCTATGATCAGAGATCAGAAACAGAAGATCAAAATGGTTAAAACCTTGGTCAAAGTCATACAGACCCTGGCCCTTACCTCTAAACTCAACTCTCAATCCTTGTTTCCCGTTGAAAAGAATTTCTGTGTCTCCACTGGGGGGTCCAGCCATCATTTGGATCCCTTTCCCAATTGTCATCTACCACCCATGAACCCAGTGACTATTCTTCACGGAAGACCCACAGCTGACCAGTATCACACAGAACTAGACATCTTCTGTGGACAAAAGCTTAGGTCTTCAAAGGCCTTGTCCCACATAATGCCGCATCCAGAAAGCAGAGCCTGAAACAGTAATCCTCATTTGGCAGTCTGAGAATTATTAGGAAGGTTCCAGAGAAACAGAGCAGCTGCAAACAGCACGGGGCAGAGCAAGAACACACAGTATATCTCAGCAGGAGACCCCTTTCTGTTCAGCTCCCTGGAAACTGAGCACAAGCTGCAATGCAGGGCTCCTTGCCTCTCCTGGTCAGCTTCCTGTTACCAGGTAGGTCAGGGTTTCGGCAACCCCTAGGCTAGGCAGCAGTAAGCCCTGTCTGTACTTATTCTCATTGCTATGACCAAATCCCTGCCAAGAAGCAATTTAAGGGAGGGAGGATTGATCTGCTTATAGCTCAAAGAAGTCATCTCATCATGAAGGGAAGACATGGCAGCAGTGGGAAGGCGTATCTGGAAGGCTTGCTGGCAGAAACAGAAGGAAGCTGGGAGAATGAGGCAAAGCTTGCACAGGCTAGGCAATTATTCATAAATAATAAGTCTCAAGAGTTGGTATTTCGGGAACTTGGGTCCTAGCAAAAAAGCCCATGGTTACACTAGTGATATAAGACCACCCACCCAAATCGAATGCTGGAGAGCTGCCTCAGGAGGTGTGCGCCTTGAGACAGTCAAAGGCTTTGAGGCATGCTTTCGGTTTTGCTGGCATTAGAGTGAACTGCTGTACTGAGAAAAACAGCCAGCCTATGGAGGCATCTCCTGATTTCCACTAGGCTGGCAGACCCCATGCAGAAATAGTTGCAGACTACAAACTGTTCCAAACATCGTCAAGCCCTAGACTTGATGAAAGCTGATGTGAACCAGTGCAGCTGATGGAATTGCTCTCTGTCTCTTCAGCTGGGTCAGCTAACCGCATGTTTCTGGTGAATGCCCCATTGTCTGAATCCCCTCCTGGCCTTTGACTAGCATTCCAGCCTTCTTGGGCCCTGACAATGATGGTCTAATTTCAGCAGGAAGTTACAGAAGGGGGCACATCACCCCTTTTCCTCAACAGGCTGGAATGTTAGGTCAAAAGAAAACTCCCTGGCATAGGGAACAAAATGGCTACCCAGAATACCTATTGGCATACCAGAAAAGAGACCTGTTAAAACCAAATAGACCCAGGTATATGTGGTGGTTTAAATCAATTTAGCTCCTATAGACTCACGTGTCTGAATGCTTGGCCCATAGTGGCACTATTGGGAGGTGTGGCCTTCTTGGAGGTAATTTGTCACTGTGGGGGTGGGATTTGAGGTCTCATAAGCTCAAGGTATGCCCAGTGTGACAGTCTCCTCCTAGCTGCTTTTGGATCAAGATGTAGAACTCTCAGCTCCTCCAGCACCATGTCTGCCTGCACGCTGCCATATTTCCTGCCATATTTGGTCCATTAGATAATGGACTAAACCTCTGAAACTGTAAGCCAGCCCCAATTAAATTATTGCCTTTATAAGATTTGCCTTGGTCATGGTGTCTCTTCACAGCAATAAAACCCTAACTAAGACATCTATCAACAGGTAGATTCATTATCTGAAACAGTTTTACAATATAATCAGGCATTTGACCTACTCTATGTGGAGCAAGGAGGTTATTGTGTGGCTTTGGGAGAAAATGATTATTTCTATTCAAACCATTCAGAAACCATTAGATGTAATTTGCCCATACCTAAAAAAGATAAAATGCATGTACACATGTACACACACACACACACACACACACACACACAGACCTGAGATGAAATATGTGGCTAGCTCCATTTCTCCTTTTTGGGTTCCTCCTGGATAGTAACTCTGGTATCAGCTATCACAGGGCCTTTCCCCCTTCTGTTTCTGCTCACTGTTACTGGCCCTTGTATCATTAATGCCTTGACTAGACACATAAATTCCCATGTAGGTACCATTAAGCTGATGGTTATTAGATCCCAATAGAAATAGGTACCCACCACAGAGTCAAGGATTTGACTCAGGATACAGCTCATGGATGAATGTAATGACTAAAATTATGTTTTAAGTTTAAATGAGTGTGCTTAAGGTTTACAAAACAAAGTGCCTCTAACTTAAAGCCCCATTTGCCTATGGACAGATAACTTCCTGAAATTCTGGGGCTGTTGTTCATGTAAGATAGCAAGCTGTATGTTTTCACTCTTATAAACAAGCTTGGTTACCCAACTGCACAGGGTATGCTTGATCATACACAGGCTGAGATAGGTGGGTAGCACGTAGGCAAGAATTATGCCCAAAAGTAGGCTTGCTCCTGCTTGGATGAAGGCAGAAAGTACATAGCCTTACGGGTTTTGACTTTTTTAGCCTCTGACTAGTGTAATTTGGTCTCATACTCTGCGAAGACTGCTGTCCATTGTTCTGGCCAGAATTTAATAAAACTTACCTCAAATATGTTTTTTTTTTAAATGACAATATTAACTATCACAGTGGGCAACATGCACCATAGCTGTAAAGGGATAAGGCACCCTAAGAGCACACACAGACATTCTCTCACTTGGAGTGAAGACAATGGGGCTTTGGTGTATCTGAGAGCAACTGAGGCAGGATATATAGATGAGGACTAGGAGCCTATTCCAGGAAGGACACCTATGTTTTGGCCCAGGACCAAACATCTCTTAGTTTTCATTCTCTGCTGTGTCTTATATCTGCCCATTTCCCATAAAGCCAGGCTGTGCAAGCCAGGTGAGGAGGGGCCCTACTGATGTGGCCAGTCCCTCCCCAGGACCATGACAATGCTAACAGTACTGGCAGATAGACCTTTATACACCACAACTTGCCCAAGGGGGAACAATCATTTACATCTCCTCTTCCCTACATAGAGGTGATAAAGCCAATGAAATGCCTGAGCCACCTCAGATGGTAGACGTGGATGAACACAGCTCCCTGATGTGGATGGCATCTTCTTAAAATGAAGCTTCCAGAGTCTGAAGTTGGACTCATGGCTTCACATACAAGCTCCCAGAAATCAGTGATGCTCTGGGCCAGATCACACACACCCATGGGTGCAAACACATACATGTATGCAAACACACACACACACACACACACACATGCCACTGCTCATCCCCTGTGATTTACCCACCATCCACTCAGCTCTGTTCCTGCCCCCCCCCCCAATCCTCACACTGTGGGTGACAAGTATGGCTCAGTGAAGGGTTGTAATTCAGAAGCCATTAATGTCTTCCCCAGGCCATATCTCAGGCTGAGCCAGGTCTGTGATCATGTCTGAAGTTCACAAAGAGGAACTGAACTGGATCAACAGAGGCTTGGCCACAGCTGCTGCTTCTTCCATGGGAGCTGGGGGTTGGGGGGGGGGGCGGGTAAGAGGAGGCTGGGCCCTGCCTTCAGTTTAGGCAATGTGAATGGAACACATCAACCCTGACTATTCTACTCCCTATCCCTCACCTTAGAGCCAAGCTTCCAAGGCACTGGCCCAGACCAACATCCCACTCATGGCCCTCCTTAGCTAATGATAGAAGCCTCAAGCAGAGGCTCAGCCATGGTTAGGCCCATACCCATACTAAATGAGACCTGATGGTGGAGGCCCATCCAAAATCAAGGTGCTGTCTAGCCTTGCATTAGAGAAGATGTCTGTGACAGGTTCTACCTTAGGGCAAGGGTGTAGGTGTGCATCAATTCTATATGACTTGCTTGTTCTCACCATAGCTCTGTGAGGCAGCAAGCAGGCTCTCTTAGGGCTATAGTCAAGAAGAAATGTGACTGCCCAAGTTTTCCTTTGGAGATGGCCCACCCTGGAATACAATTTCCTGACTCAAATCTCCTCCGTGGCCCAGCTCTCACCTCACAGCTTTTGAGCAAGTGTTGTCCCATTTGGGGCTGAGAATGACTGGAAGAAGCTGAAATGTTAGCCAGACCAAAATAAGCAGTCCCTATCAGAACAGGGAGGCCTGTACTAACTCTGCTGGAGTTTATGACCTGCCACCTATAGTCTTTGGCTACTATTCCACTTTGAACAAAAGACCATGTGACCTTGAATGAAACTCCCCCCAGAAGTGGTGGAGGCTGAGATATAAGCCACTACCCTCTTCCCATCCATGTCCCCCAAGGACCACACCACATACAAGCCGTTGTAGAGAACATTTATTTGAGTCACCTCCTCCAACAAATGTCAAGGACCTTTGGGAATATCCAACCTGGACATCAATTCATGTGCAGTTCTGTGTAGCCATGATCTATATGTGTTGTGTGGGGGAGGGTGTCCTTCCTGCTTCTACTACCCCCAATTTACAAGGACCTTGAGCCTTGAGCATCTACTATTGATCCAAGGAGTCAGCCCACAACCCAACACCATACACCTCTAGCTAAGCCATGTGTACTCTCTCCTTGCACACAACCCTCCAACTCAGATGACCTCCAGCATTTGTTTCATCATCCAGCTGACAAGTGTTTTCCTGAGAACCCGGGCTAGACCCAATAGAGGTTGAAGAAGTAATGACAACCCCTTGCCCTCAGGGAGCTCAATCTAGTTGGGGACTCAAGGTGCACATGTGCACACACAGCACGTATACATACACAAACACAGAAGAAACAAGCACAAGACTAAACAGCACATAATACTCAGGGAGACACCATGTGTTAACATGAGGACTGTTAAGAAGGAACATGAGCTGGGTGGGCTGGGAGGCTCAGCCCTGGTGAATAAGTGGGTTTGGGAGCTGGGGGAAGAACATTTCAGAGCAGTATAGGGGAAGGCATGGCACAGTTACAGCGGGAAAGAGACAAGCTGGGCAGTTAGCTGAGGGGCATGGTGAGGGCTCCTCTAAGTTAGCCAAGGAAAAGAGGTGCATGGAAGTTCCCAAGGTACAGGTAGTGCCTCCCCTTTCTCTGATCTCAGTGACCCCAGAATAAGGCATAGGGGTTCAGTAAGAACCTGTGACCCAAACTGCATGGGGGTTACAGGCAGTAAGACCCCAAGTCAGGAATACAGAGGTTTCTACCAAGTCCTGATAGAAAAGAACACCCCCCCCTTTCCTAATGAATGGCTCATGCTAGGAAGGAAGAGAGATAGTTGTGGGCTCTTGTCTGATCTGCTCATATGAGAGTATATGAGTCCTTGACCAGCAGTGACCCAAGACTCTCACCTCCTAGTTGTACCCCTGCTTACTTATAGGATGCATGCAACTCCTCCACTGGCTTCTCCCACTGCTTAGACCCACAGGCACCATGTGCAGGGTTCTGGTGCCCTCTACCCTCACCTTCCCAGGTGATACCCTCCTGGAGCTGCATGCCTGCCCAGCTAGGAGGCCTGATCAGTTGTGTATGGCTAGTGGAAGCATTCCTTCTCCGTGGAATACACACAGAGAAAATGATTTACCAACCCTTCAGCAGGCCAACCTTCCCTTGAGATTCCACAGTGTGGTCAGAGCCAAAGCCAAGCAGAGGGCTCTACGGTAAAACCTTACAGCCTGTCAGACACAAAATGTGGGAAAGGAACCAAGCCTGGGAGCCAGTCTTGGGCAGTGTCTGGGGAGGGAAGCCTGGCTCCAGAAATCCAGGGTACTGTCAGATTGCAGAGAAGGGTCTGGATAGACTAAAAGGAGCTCAGCCTGAGAATTCTTTATTCCCAAACAAGTGGCGACTGGGAGGAGAATGCCAGCTTATGTGGAGTAAGGAAAGATGGGAGATGGAGTCCCCAGGGCTGAGGTCTTTAGGTTGGAGTCCAGTGTCCTGAAACCGCTTGGCACTCTGAGTATGTGAGCTCTCCTAGGAGAAGGTCCACAGCCTCCATCAGGTATTAAAGAGCTACAAGCTCCTGAAGTGTTAACCTTTCTAGCTCTGAAAGGGCATGGAAGCCTTCACGTGCTGTTCACATCTTGAGGGAAGTTTGGCATCTCCAGCCAAGTCCGCCATCAACTTGCTGCAACAGTACTCAACAGTCACTCCTTGCCCTTCAACCAAGTGCTGAGCCAGGCTGGAAGAGAGAAGCACCTCTCCACACAGATGCTGTCTGCCTCCACATCTGAGTTGAGGTCTAGGATCAGGATGCCCAAAGAGGTTTGCCCAGCTGTGACTCAAGTCAGATCTGGGGAGTTTTCCCACCAAGACATGGAATAGGCCCCTAATTCCATGCTCTACCAACACAGGGCACCTCCAGAGGTAGGTCTTCTGAGGAGACATGTCCTCATGCCAGGAACCCAGGACCTATGAGACTCCATTTTTAGTTTCCATGTGCCCTGCAGGTCCTGGGCCATGAGGTCCTGTCCTCTTTGTATCTGTTCACAGAAGCAGAGACCATGGTCAGTAGATTGTAGTAACATGGCCTTGCCTACTAGCCCATCTGGACTACATGGACACATTCACCTGACCCACTCTTAGTCTATCTGGGACCTTAAGAGAACACTTTTACCACCACTCCCCAACAAAACACAGCCAAGATTGGCCTGTTTGCACATGATCCACCTTGGATCTGGGTACTTGAGTGATTGACTAGCTTCTGATCTCCCAGGACCTTGTATTTTCTGCCACTAAATACTAGTCCACATTACAATAAGCACAGGGATCTCGGACAGAGGCCAGTGATTCCACAGGAGACTCATGGCGCTGAGGTGGCTGGAAGCAAGGGCTCAGGGAACGGAGGCCTGCTCGGAGCCCCCAGCATCCTGACTTCATGTCCCTGCACCTATCAAACCCAGTGATGCCCTGCCCATGAGGGTCTATCCTCTGGCCCCTGGCTACATGCCCAGGTTCTCCTAGCTGCACTCTCAATAATTCAACAATAGAGCTGAAGGGTTTCTAGGTTCAAAATGGGAACCAAAGCCCAGACTTGATCTACTGTAGTAACACTAATTATTTGCTGTAATTTGGAACAAGTTTGGGGGAATCTTGGTTTCCTTGTTTGTCAAATGGCAGAAAAGGCCAGTGCCTCAGAGTAACAACTAGTAAACATGGGTCTTAAAGCAAGCTCTAGCTAGCATTTTTACTAGATGACCTTGGGCATCTTGGCGGAGGCCTCCCTTCTCATTACCTGAATAACCTCAAGGCTCTGCATCCATCTGTCTCCCCAGGGCCTCTGTTCTCATTCTGAATCACAGGCTGATGTTCCCTGCACTCGTGACAAATGTCTGGTGTACCTTCCCTCTGAACAAACCCTAGCCCTTGCTGTCCTGAAGCCATCTTTCCACACCCCAACTCTTCCTACAGCGAATCTGTCCTTCTGGGACTCTGTACAAAGCCATGAAAGCCTCTTAGGTGAACCAGTCACCATTCCAGCCAAGCACAGGCTGTCCCAGCTATAGCCCGTATCTCTGTGCAGACACCTTGACACTCTGTCACAGGCATGAATATGGGCTCCTAAGTGCCTGGGCCTGGGGGGGTCCCACCAAGAGTGGAGCAGAGCACATCCCAGAACTAGTTAGTACAACTCTTCAGACAAATGGCTTCACCCTCTGATAACAGTGAAGCCTCATGGCACCCCAGGGAAGAGGAAAAGTCTCTCATCTTCATCTCCAACTTACAGACAAGAAAACTGAGACATGGAGTGAAATGGCTTCTCAAGGCCACCAGACAGTGGGTGCAGGAGGCTGAGGCTTTGGGGACAGAGCTTGGATCTGGGAACTGTGGCAAGTGGCTCTCTCCAAGTCGCTTTCAAGTCTTACATGCTGGGAAGGAAGATCAGGTAAGCAGCAAGTCATGGAGACCAACACAAGCCCCACCTCCCCATCCAGAGTCCTGACCTAGACAGCCAACACTACACATCCAATTCCCACACCCACCACCCTCACACCTCAGGGGACTCTGGCCAACCCTGTGGGTCTCACCTGCTCTAGGCAGCTGGAGGAGGCAAACTAATGCAGGTGCCCAAAGCAGATACATGCAACCAGCCAAGGAGTCCAGGGGCAGGAAGAAAAGTGGGGTGGCCCTGAGACCTTTCAACACCCTAAGCTGGCCCTGCCCCCCTCCCAGGAGCCCATCCAGACAGGGGACTGCAACTCAGCACCCTTGGATGTGGCTTCTGGATTGGAGGCAGCTGTGGTGGCAGGTCTCCCACAAGTCATAGCACATGGCTCAAATGGGTCGCTTGGCTCTCAGGCCCGTGGCCATGGCTGCGCTGATGGGTCTTGAGCGAGCCCTCACGCGCGAAGCTCTTGCCGCAGCGAGGGCAGAAGTAGGGTCGCCGCTCCCCGAAGACACCGGGACGGCGCGGGTGCGGCGTGGGCATGCGCGCGTGGGTGCGCTGGTGGTTGAGCAGGAAGCGCGGCTCGCGGAAGCAGCGGCCGCACTGCGCGCACTGGTGCGGCTTCTCGCCGCTGTGGATGCGCTGGTGCGTGAGCAGGTTCTGCTTGAGGCTGAAGCAGCGGCCGCACTCGGGGCAGGGGAAGGGTCGCTCGCCGGTGTGCGTGCGCTGGTGCACCTCCAGGTTGTGTTTGACGCTGAAAGCCTTGCCGCACTCGGGACACACGAAGGCGGCTGCGCGGCCAGCCCCCACGTGCGCCTTCTGGTGCCGCACCAGGCTGGGCTGCTGGGAGAAGGTCTGCCCACAGAGTGGGCAGCGGTGGGACTGTTCCTCCGCCGGGTGGTGGATAACCAGGCCTTGATCGTCCCCCAGACCCTCCTCCCCGTCCCCTGTAGGGGACCCTCCCCTGGAGGACACCAACTCTGTCATGGGCACTTCCAGATGCAATCACCAGCCCCTGGAGAAGCAGAAGCGGAGAGAAGGATCAAGGAAGATCCCAGGGTCAGCCATTCTCCAGTCTGAGGAATCACTCACTTCCCCCAACCTCTAGTGTTTGCCCGTCTACAGTTTTGTTTTGTTTTGTTTCATTAGTCTGTCGTCCTGGGCTCTTCTCAAGAGCCACCTCCTTCTAGAAGTCTTCCCTGGCCTCTCCAACATCCTCTTGCAGTCTGCTGCCTTGTGACCTTTATCATGTCCCTGAAATAACCTCAAGAACAGAGAGCTACCTTCTGATACAAGACACATCAAGCCCTGTGCCTTTGACATACGAGACATGAACTAAAAACTGATGGAAAATTCTCTGGAGCTGCTTCTCTAGTCAGATGCCCAAGCATAGGAGGTGACCCAAAACCTTCAGGAAGGAAGGTCACCAAAGGCTTAAAGCAGGAAGTAAAAAGGTGACCTCCCTGGGTTAACCATTAAAAGTAGTCCCACTGTTTAACAAGATGAATCATGCTTTTGTAAAGCTGCACTGAACCAAAGCAAGAGCTCCCAAGAAGATAGGCCTCATCCAAAGGCTGACCACCACACTCATCACCCCAGCACTGGGCTCCCAGCATGCATGGGATAAAGATTGTCTTCCCAGGCCACTATGCCTCTTTGAAATAGTTCCCCACTACCCTCACACCATCCTGGAATAAGGAGAAGAACAGCATTGCCGAGCCCAGGTTTGTAAATGGAACAATTGAAGCTGGGTGAAACCAACATACTTGTCCAAGGTCACACAGCAAGGTGAGCCAAGACTATGCCCTACCTCTCCTGACTCACTGTTGAAATTGAAAATGTTTCAATATACTAGCTGCTCAGCAACTAAACATCCCTTGACACACATGCCTACCAACACTCCAGCCACCACAAACCCATTCATTCTCAAAGGGCCACCACCCTTCTAGGCATGGTGACTTGCTATCAACCCCATGCCTTGTAGAGCAACTGGGACCCACTCCATTCACTCCCTCCATCAGAAAAGCTTGTTTAGGGCTCCCTTCAAACCTCCCTTCAGCTTCTCCATACTTCCAGCCTCAGTCAATCAACCTGCAGGGTAGGGGTCTGAGCGGCACCCTCTGTCTTCCCCTACCTTCAGGCCAGGGTGGAATAGGCACTCACCTAGAGAAAGGAATTAGAACCCATTGCCCTGTGGCGCCACCCATAATCCCTCCCCAGATATCTGTGCTGGTATTTGCAAAATCAGACCCCATCAAAGTCTCCTTAGCTAATCTGAGCCTGGTCCTGTCATTTGGCAACCTTCCCACTTTCCCTACTAGACCTCTGACCAGGGCCCAGAGGGTCTAAAGCCATGGTTTTCCATCCCACTCCCAAGTCCCTCCATCAGGTGCCACACTCACAGCCCAACCTGCAGTCTGCAGCAGTTTTTTTCCTCAAGAGTCTGAGTAGCCCAAGGAAAACACAGTTAAGTCTCCCGCAGCGCTGCGCCCTTCTTCCCCGCCCCCATAAAGCTGAAAAGCCTCCTGCAGCGCTGGTCTGGTCAAACCCCTGCATTAATTCTAAGAGCTCACCCCACCCAGCGTGACTCTCACAGCCTTGTCAATTCAGGGGTCTGAGAAATTTAACAAGCTGTGCATCGTAACCTCACCCCTAGGAACACAAATGGGCCGCCACCCAGATGCCGCAGCCCACCCTGTCAGGTTGCCAGCCCCAGCTCCTGGAGGAATGCATGCAATCCACCCACCCCCGTGCCCGCAGCGCCCCCCGCGGGACCGCAGGAATGCGCGGTCCTGAGTAAACATGTAATTAAGTCGCGGCACAGCCACTCCCAGAAAGGATTTGCACGGCTCCGGGCAAATACGGTAGCATGCGGCAGTGACCCGGCACCAAGGGTCCCCCACTGGCCTCGATAAATACGGTAACCTCCCTCCTGATCTTGGGCTCTAGCCTGGGACTCACGTGGCGCCGCCTCTGGAGCCCTTGCCTCTGCTGCAGCGCCGCAGTCGCCAGCTTCGTCGCAGCCGCACAGCAGCCCCGTGAGGCTGGGAGGTCTAACGTGCCAACAACCTGGCTGGCAAGAGAAAAGGGAGGCAGCGAGCGCTGCGCCTGCCCGGGAAAGAAAAGGGTCCAGATTCTGGGGCCAGTTTTGCCTTGCAGGAGGAGTCACCTCAGTGGTCCGACACCCCCACACCCGACCATCCTTCTTTCCGGAGGAGCACTGTCTTCATCTCCCTCATCCCTAGGCAGAAGCAGCCTAGCTAGGCTTTGGACCCTAGATGCCAGCTAGGACTCTGGGACCACTGCGCTTTTCCGGAGGAACAACAAGGGAAAGAAGCAGGGGACCCAGTAATGGTAGTCTCAGAGTCGAAGTCCCCTCCTGGGGACTATTGTGATTAAGCCAAAGTTGTCCCCTAAATGAACTGTCCGTAACACTCAGATAAGTCAGGCATGGTGTCATGCATTTAATCCCAGCACTTTAGGCGGAGGCAAATCTCTGGAGTTCGAGGCCAGCTTTTTCTACATATTGACTTCCATGCAAGCCAGTGCTATAGCAAGGCTCTGTCTCAAATGAATGGATAAAGAATGAATGAATGAATGAATGAATGCACAAAAGCATCAGGTGTGAGAGGTAGCACTAAATTCTGGGTTCCCACTTCCATTTAATAACACCCTTTGCCCGTTCATATCCTTGCTTTTTACACCACCATTTCCTGTGTATTATTTCATTGGAACTTCCAATTAGCCATTTGCATCTATAAAACGGGATCATGTTTACATGATGACAACAATGTTATGATCCCGTTTTATAGATGAGAAAAGATTTTTAAAACAAAACACAAGGTGGCTTCCTCAAACACCCACAACTTTAAAAGTGGCAAAGGTCACATAAGAAATCTACCGGGATGGATGTTTAACCATACCATGGCCAGTTATGAGTTCCTATGACATACACAACTTGACCTCTAACAGACACACTTCCTCCGCATCCAGCTCCTGCTGCAGGAGCTGTCAACTTCCAGGGAAAATGAGTTTCATCTCTTAAGCAGGCCACAGGGAGAAATGGGGACACTTAGGGAAGACCACTGTTTTCAAAAGCAAACAGAGTAATCTATTGAGGAACAGGATCATACCCTTAACAGCATTTTCTAGGTGAGCTATGCCAATATAGAAAAGGAAAACACAGTTATGGTCAGGGATGGGAGACAGAGTATGCCATCCAAAACCCTATGTCTCTGAGGGGGAATGACAGGGGTGAAGGCTGAATTTCAGCTGAGTCACTTCTGTCCTCCCATTCCACATGCAAGCACCTGTGCCCAGCCCAAGCCCATCTTCATGTGCTGTGGCACACACAACAGCATGACCATGTGACGACATTCTGCATACACAGCCATGCTTGCTTATCCAGGCAGGACAGGACAGTGGCCCACACGTGGCCACCACCATCATGTAAGAGGCACGAAGCAGCTAGAGCCTAGCAAAGGCCTGTGGATCTTTTCTGCATGGGTGAAAGAGCTAACTCAGCAAGCCCTGCTCAGGTCTTGTGCTGTATTCATCCCGTGGCACACCAGACAAACAGGTGGCTCCAGACTATTCCTGAGTCTCCTACAGATCACTGTGCTGGCCATCCTTGAGCGCCACCTGCACAGGAATAAATCTTCAGGACTTTCATTTCTCACGTTTCCTTCCAAGCGGTCTCTCTATCCCCAGATATCAGGCCATGGTCCCCACTATATCTCACCCAATTGCTTGGCGCCATCCCCACCAAGAGTAGGGACTGTGTTTTAAGCATCCCTGTACCCCAAAAGTCCGTTGTAATGAGTCTTTTTCACTGTCTTTTCAGTGAATAATACATGTTTACATGTACACCTGATATCTCCACGGGCAGCCACAGGTTGGAAAGAATGGGGAGCTGGAAGCTAAACTGCAGATCCAGCTACAACTTGGAGGGGTGTTAGGGGCTGAGGAGACCTGAGTATAGATGTAGGGCTCTGTTTGTGAGGTGTCATCTGTTGTCCCAAAGTTCCTTCTTCACAATTAAAGTCCATGACAAGACCTAGAACATCAATTCAGCCAAACTTTTAAACACATGGCAGATACACTTAATGTGGAGAATTGGTTCGTCCCAGCTTAGAGACAATATGCCCCTTCCCTTCAGCAGTGGTTCTCAACCTTCCTAAGGCTTCGACCCTTTAACACAGTTCATGTTGTGTAAATAAATGCTACTTCATAACTGTAATTTTGCTACTGTTGTGAATCGAAACATAAATAGCCGATATGCAGGATATCCGATCTTCGGCTCCAAAGGGGTCATGACCCACAGGCTAAGAACTGCTGCTTCATTGGCTCAAGGATTAATGCACTCACGGACTCATATGATGGAATATTGGAGACGGGGCCTTGCTGGAAGAGTAGGCCTTGGGGTGGGTGGGAGGGGCTCCCATGAATGATATACCTTGTCCCTGACTCTGTATTGTCTTTTTGATTCCTGGCTGCCTTAAGATGAGCAGCCTCTTGCCAGACACTCCTACCACCATGATATTCTGTCTCACCTCAGGCCCAAAGAGATAGAGCCAGGTAAGCAAGGGCTGATACCCAGCTATGCCCTTAGGAGAGGACCACCTTTGTTGTCCTCGGGTACTTTCCTGAGTACTCGGGTACTCAGGAAAACTGAGTAATGCAGTTCCTCATAGAGACCAAGCTCAACAGGAAACCCTCCCCCCTCCATAGTGCAATTGCTCTTCAGGTAGCCACACAGGAAGCTTATTGGAATCATAATGGCAACTTCCTAAGGAGGGCTTGCTGTGTGCTTCACCTGCCAAGGTCCCAAAGCCTTAACCCCAGAGCTGTAATCTATCCTAGATTGACAACAACAAAACCCCACCTTTTCTAGACTGGGGCTACAGGTAAAGGGTGGAGGAGGGGGTGGGAGAAGGCAAGGCAACCTAGAAAGGTTTTTGCCAATAGAAGCATCATTACTACTAGGGTGATTGCCTCAGGTAGCTGTTATATAAAATTCAAGTTGAAACTCAGGAACCGTGTGTGCGTGCGCACGCGCACGCGCTCGCATGAGTGTATGCGTGTACTTAGTTGGTTTTTTTTTTTTAAAAAAAAAAAAAAGATCCCATATAGCCCAACTCTGCCAGTTTTTTCCACCAAGCCTCCCTGAGCAAAGATCTGCTCTCTCTCCAGGTTAGTGCACCTACTGCGCAGCTGCTCCTCAGGTCTCTGTACCCTACCCCCACCCCCACCTTTCCTCAATCAGCTTTCCATGGCAGATTGATCCTGGGCAGTGTACACTGAACCCTCCCAAGGATCCTGACCCCTTCCCTTTGCTGTCATACCTGATGCTTTTGTTGCTTACTAAATGTCAGTCTCTCTTCACAGACCATCTAATGGTCCTGCTCCTCACTGAAGACAATGGTTCCAGGATACAGCCCCAACCAGCTGATGTGGCCTTTAGCAACCTTGGCCACAACACCCCTGCAGGCTTGCACTCACTTACCTGGCAGAGGACAGGACAGAAACCCTTGGGGTCTTGTTTCCTTTCTCAGGGCTGGCTCCTCCCTTAATCTCTGCAGTGCTGCACAGTATCCCACATTGTAAACCTCTAGGACAAGTACAACCTTGTCTTTGATTTTATGCCATCTCTTTGATATTCTCTGACCCATTTTACAAAGAAGGGAATCAGAACTGAAGTTGACAGTTCTGTGCTTTCCTTTGAGGAGCCAACAGTTGTGACAACCGAGCTTAGGCTGACAGGAAGCCTGGACCTGCCATCAGTGTAGAACATGACTGATGAACAAGTCCTGACTACAAACCTGTTTTCCTCCATGTCAACTGGCAATGTCACTGCTTAGCCCACATCACTGACCACATGGAATTAAATGAGATAATGAACAAGAAAGCCTTGCTAACAAGGTCAGAGCTGAAAGCCAGTTTTTCAAGAGTGGAGCATACAGACTGTGACAAGTTGCACAGCATATGAAAACGATTCCCTGGGGTGTCCTTCAGTGAGGACAGAGGCCATGTTCTACCCATCAAGCACGAATCCTGGCACACAGGTCTGTTAAGGAGCCAAGGCTTTGCAAACCCCACCCGATCAATATGCATACAAACTATAATTCAGGGATTTGACCCTGTCCGCCCTGTGACCGTGTGAGAGTCGCCATACAGGAAAAGTGAACAGGCATTCTCACCAACTTTCACAAGCAGGGCTACAACTAGGCCTTGTTAACGCCGAGTCCTACTGACACTCCACGGTGATTTGACATTAAACACAGGCCATTTGTGGGAGAGAACTTACTCCATTGAAGGATGGAGCATATCTGATATCATCGGTGTCTGCCTGTACCACCCCTTGGTTCTACAGGGTGCCAGTGTTGCTGCAGAGTCTACCCTGATGGCAAAGGTTCTCTAGCCTGAAATGGTGGTGCCCTGGGAGACCTTTCAGGAGTAGGTCATCTTTTCAGGCTAGATTTAGGATTTGCTAGATGACAAAGAGGAAGACGCATGTAAGGATTCTGTTCTGAGGTGATGCAAGACATTGGACACCTCCTGGGAAGGGCAATACAGGCTGGGTCGGAAGGGCAGGGTATTAACAGGGAGGCAGGGGAGAACCTGCTTCTGGTGTGTGGGGGGGATGTGGGGGGAGGGGTAGGACAGGGAACTCTGCAGGTTTAGCTTCCTGTTGGTACTCAGAGCTGATCATCATGCCTCACCCAGTGCAGGACTCAGCCCAGTTTAGAATCAAAGAATTTGGCCAAGAAGAGCAGGCCAGGCTTGAGGCTAAGCTTCAGTGGTGCCGTGCTCCTCAGGAGAGGTGCAATGGCTGCAGGCGTCTCGCTTGTCCTTCTGTAGCCTTCCCCTGAAAACACTACAACTAAAGCTTCTCCAAAATAAAAGGCTAAACTACTCTCCGTTCAGAGTGGCGGTGAGAAGCCAAGTTGAACTCTGCACTTGGCGTCTTCGGGAATACAGGCTCCAGGACACCCGCAAGTATAGTCTCCCTCCTCCAGAACTTCACTGGGTCCCACCTTCCTCCTGCTTCCACGGTAGCCCATCTTAGTATTCATCTCCTGGAAGGAGTACACCCCCAAGGCTACAGAGCCTAGGCTGGAGCCCTGGCTTCTGTCAGCACCAGCACACCAGCCACCCTTCTTCAGAGGGACATGAGAGGTGACTTCTGAGGGATAAAGTGGGGGATGAAGGATCAGTGTATGGGAAGAGACATGCAAGTAAGGAGAGTGGAAGACAGAAAACTACCCTCCAGCCTGGGCAATGGGTAGAGTGGGACACAGATGAACAGTAATACTCCCCACACCACTCCACACCCACACACACCCACACACACACACCACCTTATCCTAGGGAGCTTGCACATCTGGGCTCCAGTAAGGATGATTCAGAAAGAACAGTGACACCATGTGGAATATTCAGTCCTTCATTTTTCTCCAATACCAGTATGGGTAAGGACCCAAGTCAGTCATAGAAACCCACACACTTGGCACAGACAGCCTGCTCTTGCATAGTCACTTTCCCAAGCAGTCAAGCTATGGATGACTGCACCACGACCCCCAATCATCATGCACATTGCCAGTTAGGCCAATCTGCCATACCTAACACCCCAAGCAGCAAGACACTTAGGGTTCGGCCATCAAACCAACCAGCATGGCTGCTTGGCACTGTCCTTGGTGCTGGGAAAATAATTATCCCTTCTTAGCCACAGCCTTTGTTCTACTGGTATCCTGTAGTCTGTGACTGTCTTTCCCATGGTGACCAGCCCACTGACCATCTTGTAGCCTATGTGACAGGCTAGTGATACCACTGATAAGTTCCAGGTCATTTCACACATGGTGGCTTTCCTAGGACCCCCAACAACCCCTTACAAGGTGCCTACGGCTGGGGGCCAATTCTAATGGTGCATTAACAATCACAGCCCATCCTAGAACACTCACAGCTTTGATCCCACCCCCAACCCCCCCAACTAGGCACTTTTCTGGCTTCCTTTGAGATGCTTCTAGAATACCATCTTCAAGCCTCAGACCCTTGGTGACTCTAACTCAGGAGCACTTCCTGTTCCTGATATACACCCTACAGGCAAACACTCCACCATCCACCACCGTCAGCTGCACAGAGCACACTACAGCTCTTCCTCTGGGCCAGGGTGTGGTGCCTGAGCTCCACGATGGACACGCTGATGCTTGAGCAGATGCTGCTTTTGACGGAAGCCACGGCCACACGCTGTGCACAGGTAGGGTCTCTCGCCTGTGTGGTTGCGCCGGTGCCGCGTGAGGTTAGGCTTCTGGCTGAAACAGCGGCCACAGTCTGGGCAGGCATAGGGCCGCTCACCAGTGTGGATGCGCTGGTGGATGGTGAGTGCTGACCACCATGAGAAGCTCTTGCCGCACTCGTTGCAGATGAACTGGCGCTGCTCGCTGGGCACAGCTAGGGTGTTGCACCCCTGACCACACAGCACTCCCTTTGCACCCTGGGAACCTTGGGGCTTAAGAGTCACACTCTGGGCAATATCAGCTTGTGACTCAGAGCCAGGCATACCACCCCGGACTGCAGACTGCGAGCGCAGCAGCTCCGCAGCTGCGTGCACACGCTGGTGGGCTCGCAGTGCTGCACGGCTGGGGCAGCTCTGGCCACAGCTGGTGCATCTTGCGGCCTGGGCGCCAGGCAAGTGCGTGCGCAGGTGCTTGAGCAGGTGCTGCTTCTGGCGGAAGCTGCGTCCACAGTGTGAGCAAGGGTGCGGCCGCTCACCGGTGTGGTTGCGTAGGTGCCTCGTGAGGTTGGGCTTCTGGCTGAAGCGGCGGCCACACTCAGGGCACACATAGGGCCGCTCACCCGTGTGGGTGCGCTGATGGATGTTCAACGATGACCACCACGTGAAGCTCTTGCCGCAATCATTGCAGATGAACTGGCGCTGTTCACTGGGACCTAAGCGACTGTGGGCTGTTGTCCGGACACCATGCTGACCCCACCAACTCCGGCAGAGCCCCAGCCAGACCCACTCGGGGTGCCCACGTGGGGATCCTGGGCGCAAGCGACAAGCCCAGCGACGTGCAGCAGCATACCGGAGCATCTCGTATAAGTTAACACGGGCACCCAGGCGGTTTCGGGCATGTGCTCGCTGGTGGATGCGGAGGCCCACTTGGTGCCGAAAGCAGCGCTCACATTCTGGACACGTGTGAGTGGCAGGCCGAGAGTGTGTCTTCTGGTGCTTGAGTAGGTGCTGTTTCTGACTGAAGCGTCTCGTGCACTCCGGGCAGCAGAAGGGCCTCTCGCCCGTATGGTGGCGCTGGTGACGCACCAGGTTAGGCTTCTGGCTGAAGCTCTTGCCACACTTGCCGCAGAGGTAAGGCTTCTCGCCTGTATGTGTGCGCTGGTGAATCTTCAGGGACGACCACCAGCTGAACCTCTTCCCACAATCCACACACACAAAGTGACCCCCACCAGCAGAAAGTGAGGGGCTCAGAGGACCTGGAGCTGTCCCTGGAACTCGAGCAGCCAGCGGTGCATCCTGCTCAGGAAGTGGGGCCCACCGTTCACCCCTAGTCTCCTCTTGTGATCCCAGAGCCCAGGGTCGCCCCATGGTCTGGCAGGGTGGGAGACCACTCTGCTGCTGAAATATGTTTTCCTTGTCCTTCTCCGGACGCGCGGCCTGAGATGCTGCAGTGTGCAATGGCCACTCTGGCTTCTCTTGCTTGATCCTTGTCAGCCCATCTCCTGCAGAGGCAAAGGGAGAAGTCAGAAGACATCACTCTGGAATGCACAGAGCCTAGAAAGGAAGAGGGCTGTGGACAGGGCAGCTGAAAGAGTGAAAGGCAAATAGCTTTAAATAAAGGGAAGAACGTGGATAAGGAAGAACAGGTATAGGGAAAGACTTGAAGGACCCTATATGGACAGGCAGTGGTTAGGGGTACCACACCCTGAGTCACTAACCTTTCCTGTTCACTGGCAGGGCCCCGCTCCAATACAGTAGCCATGGAGCAGGAACACCCCACTGATAAGACCCCCTTCCCAATTTAGCAAGTTCACCAAGAGTAAGTAGGTAGGCCCCAAAATCTCTGAATGGGAAAATGTATTCCAAGCCCTTTCAATAAACGTAATTCACTAGAGCTTGGAGAAACAGCTCCCAGCCCATACCTTAAATATCCAAGCTCCTGGCAGTAAGAAGCCATAGTGAAGATTGCTTCAGAAAAGGCAGTATGGATGTGATTCACTTTATACGAACATCAGATCTGGTAAAAACTAATAGGTGAATTAGAAGCCAAGACCATGGCTCATTACAGAGGCATGGGTTCTGAGGTCCTATCGGTGTCCCTTGATGTGGGTCCTGGTCACAAAGTAAGAATGTATGGAGCTTGTAACTGTGCACTTTTCTATGTGTCACACTTTAGTAAGATGCTCACACCTGATAAAAAGGAGGTAGCGTGAAACAGTTGTGAGTCAAGAGGAAGACTTGTGAACAACAGACTTCAGCATCAGCACAGCAGTATGTTCAAAGAAGAAAAGGGGTGTTGATAAAGTCAAAAACAAAGACTAGCAAAAGTACAAAAGGATTCTCAAAATCCTAAAATATTATATCACTAAATCTGTAAATACAAAGTAATTAATTTTACCAGAAAATACTAAGTAAAAGTTATTCCAGAGCAGAGTAAATGGGCTGGAGGGATGGCTCAGTGGTTAAAACACTGGTTGCTCTTCCAGAGGACCTAGGTTCAGTTCCCAGCACTCACAAGGCATCACATAACCACCTGTAACTCCAGTCTCAGGAAATCTGATGCTCCCTTCTGGTGTCTACGGGTACTGCATGCAGGTGATGCACAGATACAGGCAGGCAAAACACACATACACATAAAAATAAAAACGGCCTAGCACAGCAGTGCACACCTTTAATCCCAACCCTTGGGAGGCAGAAGCAGGCAGAGCTCTGTGAGTTTGAGGCTACCCTGGCCTACATAGTGAGTTCCAGGACAGTCAGGGCTATGTAAACCCTGTCTTTACATTTTTTAAAAAATAAAAATACATTAAAAAATAATTTTAAATAAGATCATGGTTTGTTTTTTTTTTTTTTAAAAAAAAAACAGATTGTATAAACATTTGTAAGAGGCAAATGTGAAAGCTGAATTCTAGCACCAAACCCGGTTATATACAACATGGCTGCATCAACACATTCTATAAAAAAATTCAAAGGAAGGTTTGGGAGATGGTTCAAAATTTAAGAGCATGTCCTGCTCTTCCCTGAGGACCAGAATTCAGTTCCAAGCACCCATGTGGAGTGGTTCACAACCAACTGTAACTCTAGCTCTAGGGAACTGGACATTGCCTTCGGTCTCTGCGGGAACCTGAACATGAGTTCAGGTCTATGTGCCACATAGACTCAGACACATGCTCGTCACTCATAAACAAAAATATCTTTTAATTTGTAAAAAAGAATTGTTCCCAGCCCTTGAACTGTTCAGTAACTAGGAGGGGATAATGAGAGGCTGGGGGTGGGGAGCAGCCTATGAGACAAGCAAACAAGAATGGCGATGGGCAGGAAACTGGAGACATACTGCACCTAAAACAAACACAAACATATGCAAAGCAAGTTCATCAGAATCAGAAATGGTATATTATAGCCTAGCAGGGATTTTTTTCCCCAGAAAAGCAAGGATGGCTTGATATAATTCTTGAGATTATCTTATTAAAAGTAAAGAAATCATGTGGGGTTGTAGAGTGATTGCCTAGCAGCCACGAGGTCTGTAATTCATTCTCCAGCATTAAAAAAAAAGTATGTCTTATGCCATTCTCAATAGATGAAGAAAAATCATATGATAAAAATATCATTTCAGGAGGCAGGAGGGAAAGCATTAGCAAACTAGGAATATAGGGAATTCCAGTTAACAACAAAAAAATGTGTACTAAAATTCCAGCAAGCATTCTATTCACCAGCAAAGGACAGAAGACAGTGTTAAGAACAGAATAAAGTTACTTGTTATCATTGATGCTATTTAACCTTGTCCTTGACAAGGAATACTGTAGTTAAGCAAGACTGTCAGGCACAAAGCTTTCAGAATTAGTCACTTTCTAAGGACTAACAATAGCCATTATAAAATAGATGTGAATGCCTTAAAAAGCACACAAACCTTTTGTAAAGAAAACTACTAAACCTTACTGAAGAGACAAAGAATTTGTGCTATTAGTATTAACTGTCACATGAGAAGAGAGTTTTAATGAACAGTTATCTAGATCAAGTTGACCTGTGGGCATGTCTGTGGTGGATTGTCTTGATTATTAATCCAGGTGTGAAGACCCACCCTGATGCAGGAGGCACCATTTCAGGACCTGGGCTCTAACACTGTCAGAAGCCTGAAGGCTGGCAAGGATGTACAGCAGCAGGGACTCATTTCTTAACAGTAGGAATGAAAAATGACGATTTCTTCAAAAGACACTTCAGCAATATATTAAAGAGCTAAACGTGAGCTTATGGTATAATCCAGCAATCAGTGTTATAAGTATTGACCCAAGAAAGTAAAAACAAACAAACAAACAAACAAAAAACAATTCCAAACAAGATGCCCTTGGAGGAGTGAGCAAACGGGGGGCCGGGGGGAAGTTGCTGGGGGGAGGCGGAGGATACTGCTCTATGTACATAAGAAGTGATACTTAGTAATAAAAAGAAATGCACTATCGAGTCATAGAAAGATGGGGGTCTGGGGAAGCCTAAATGTATATTGCTAAGTGAAAAAAGCCAATGTGAAAAGGCCACCAGCTGTGTAGTTCGAGCTGCACAACATTCTGGAAAAGGCAATTGCTACAAAAAGGGAATTCCTACAGAGGTAGGATGATCAGTTGGGTACTGTATTCGGGGTCAATGACACCACTCTATACTCTATACCAAAACCATACAGAGCCCGGCTCCAAAGGTTAGCCCTCATGTACACAATGGGCTTTGGGTAGTTACTATGTCAATATTGGCTCATCAATCATATGTCACTAAGGTAAAATGTCAACAGCAGAAAGGGGGGCTCCACGCTGTAGTCTTTCTGTTATCTGTTCTGAAACTAAAGTCCATTTAAGCGAGAAGATGCTTGACTGAAACCTTGCTGTGATGAGGCTGCTCCATCATAAACCTAGTGAGCTGATATTGCTAGTCCAGGTACTGCACCAAAAAGAAAATTTAAAGAGCTGAGGATGTCACACACTGGACAAACAGGGTGATGGAACTGAAGAGTGTGACATAAGACTTAAGGTGGCAGTCGGGCCGTGGTGGTGCACGCCTTTAAATCCCAGCACTTGGGAGGCAGAGGCAGGCGGATATCTGAGTTCGAGGCCAGTCTGGTCTACAGAGTGAGTTCCAGGACAGCCAGGGCTACACAGAGAAACCCTGGCTCAAACACACACACACACACACACACACACACACACACACACACACACACAAAGACTTGAGGTGGCATTACCAGTCCAGGGTGGAAGACTGACCTTAGTGTCAACTGACTTTCTGTGGTCATTTGAATGAGAATGGCCTACAGAGGGGCCATATGTTTGAATACTTGGCCCCCTATTGGTAGAAGGAAGTATAACCTCCGTGAGGTGTGTCACTAAGACTTGTGCCATTCCCAGTACTCTCTATCTCTGTCTCTCTCCCTCTCTCTCTCTTTCTGTTATTGATCAAGATGTGTCCTCAGCTGTCCCTTCACTCCACCATTATAGACTCTAATCTTCTGAAACCGTAAGTGAAATTAAATGCTTCTTCTTATAAGTTGCCTCGATAATGGTGTTTTATCACAGAAACAGAAAAGTAAAGCACTTTATTTCAGAGGAAAATACTTGTGACAGATTCCTGGTACATAAAGCTAATAAAAGTCAGTTTCAAATAAATTTTGGTCTTCCCTGTGCTTTCTCATGAGAATTCATTTTAATAAAGCCATGCTTTAGAAGGGAAGTAGTAACTTCAATTATATTTCGTCAGGACTTGAATACCCAAGTGTAATGAGTTGAATCGATTATAGAACTGTCCCCTGACCTGCACTGAAATCTGGACAAAGGAAGCATTTGGTGCTAAGTATCCAACCTGGCAGTGAATCTGACGTTTATTCAATGAGAAGAGATCACAGTCCCTGATTGACATGCTGCCAATTAAAGTAACCCAGAGACCCCTTTGTTTAATGCCTTGCCTGGTTAAACATGGCTTTGACATCCAACCAGAAAGATGAATCTAGAAAGAGCTCTTCTCCATCACCCACTGAAGGGTACAGAGGAGTGTGGACAGCACAGGTCCCTGCAGGTTCTACAGCTGAGGAAGGGGGTGTGCTTGAACCTCAGCCTGCCCAGGGGCCCATTCCCTTGGGCTCAGATGTGATAAAAAGCCTCTGGCCTGTAGGTTCCTGTCCCCATTCATTATAACAAAATGATGCTGCTCTCTTGTTGCCGTGACAGGACTGCTACTAGGAGATGAGAGGGCCATTCGCAGGAGGGGGCTGTTGCAGGCCTGCAGAAGGCTCCTATCAAGAGCACATGACCAGGTAGGAAAATTTTCCACTCCAGGCAGAACATGCCTGGGAAATCCCCAGGCTGCCTGCTGTTTGTCACCATAGCAGAGAGATGAAGACCTTGAACTCCGAGTGACCCCAGGATCTATAGTAATCTGGATTCAATAAACACCAGCTTCTCTTAGCCAGCCATCCTACCCTGAGAGATCATTCTTCAAATCTGACCAGCTGGAGAGTCTTCAAGCCCTAGTTCCAGCACCAAAAACATACCCTGCTTTTTACCCAGCCTGCTGCATATCTCTACCCACCTGGTTTTGCCTTTTTTTTCTCCCAACATTAATGTCCTTCTTTTATTCTTTGGATGACCTTCAAAGTCCTGGTACCTGCAGTAAAATTCCATATACTAGAAGATACTAGTTGAGGACATCAACTTACAATTGACTCCAAGGAGGGCAAGGGATCTGGGATGGGGAGGCTGATTCTCTTACCTGAGATGCTGCCAGCCAGGCTGCTCTCCATCCCGACAGGCCTCCTACTGCATCAGTGCTGGTGAGGTGTCAGCCTTGCCACCTGGGAGGTAAGATGGGAGAAAAGAGAAAGAATGGCCAATGACACATGATCAAAACCATTCTCCAGCCCCTTCCCACCTCATAGCCCAGGCTTTTTTGTTTTGTTGGTTTTCTGTTTGTTTGTTTGTTTTTTGAGTTCTACCCACTCCCTCAGGTAAAAATGTACAGATGGGAAGGTTAAGGGAGCACAGTTCTCATGTACAAAGAGGAACTGGGCCCAAGAGAGAAGAGGTCTTGCTGTGCCCAGAGACACAAAGATGACTAAATAACTGGACTGGATAAACATCAAAGTCTCCTCATCCCCACCCTAGAGCTTCAAGGCCCACTCCCTCAGCATGGGTAGAGAGTGTGTGAACCAGGTACATCAGGTAAGGATAGATATGGGGGAGCCTGTTAAAGAAGACACCTGGAGAGGCTGGGGATGTGACTCCATGTAGCAAAGCACTTGCCTAGCCGTGTGCAGGGCCTGGAATTCAATCCCCAGCACTATCACCAAACCAAAAACAACATCTGGAAGGCAGGCTTTCTCCCACATGTCCTAAGTCAGTGGGATGCCCTTCCAATGCCCCAGAATAAACCCCTCCAGGACATCTCACTGCTGCTGCTGTTGCTGCCACTGATGCCATCAACGCTACCAAGAACATGCTAGCTCACACTTCCTAGTTCATCAATCTTACTTCATACTCATCTTTTGAACCTTCCCAACTGCTTCCCTTTATGGCTGGGTTTGGCGTGAGGCAGACCATGTAGCTGCTTGGATACCCCAGTCCGAGTGGCGCTGCTCTGCTCATCCCTACAATCTCTACCTGTCTCACTCTTGCTTCCTTCTTTGGCTTAAGTGTCACCTCACCAGAGTAGCTGGCTTGCCCTGGGACCTCGGTGGACAAGCTAACTCCTCTCACACTTTTTTCACCACCACCCTCTATATTTAGGAGAGCATGAGACAGGGTCTTGTGTAGCCCAGGCTAGCCTTGCTTATTGTGTACTCAAGGAAGACATTCAGTTTATGACCTCCCATTTCTATCTCCCTAGTGCTTTGATCACAGACCTGGGCCTGGCTTTTTTCCGTGGTGCTAGGGCTAGAACTCAAGGCTTACAGGATGCTATTAATGCACTCTACCAACTGAGCTACCCCCTCCCCCCAACACTTACTGGTTTGGGCATTTCCAAACACTCTGCCTGGCTTTGAGCCATGGCTCACAGTTGGCTTGTGCTACCCACCACAGAGACATGACTCTCTCCTAAGGTTGAGTTCTGGCTTTACCCACTAATACCACCTTAGCACAAGTAGGGACTGTATAGTTAGCTGCCCTATGGAAACTCAAAGCTGACTTCATGCTGGCCCTGAACAGGGGCTTCTTGGTACTTTTGATTGGGTTATCTTCAATTAGAAAACCAACTCTGGGCCCCAGAGACCCGAATAAAGACTAGCCTTTGATTTGATAATCCCCCAGGCTACCTTCCGGAGTCTGCTTTAGGAGTACACCCCCCACCTCCAACACTTCCTGGTTTGGGCATTTCCAAACACTCTGCCTGGCCCACAGGCCCATCATCCAGGGAAGGTAGATGCCTCCCTCTGGCAGGCTGGCTGGAATAGAAAATTTTCTGTTATAAAAAAATGATGTTTATTTTTAATTTAAATAAGGGCAATTATCTAACAGATGGCACCCCAGCAACTGGGTGGATTCATAATGAGCTGCATGTGCCATCCTCCTGCCTGGGGACTAGCCATGATTTGTTGTGACAACATGTGTATGCAGTGGGACATATCTGCCTGGGCTATATCTGGAGCTTGGGTTCCACTGTCTGGCAATGTCACCATTCTTACTAATATTTATTCAATGAACAAAACAAGCCTCTGCCTTTACCGCTGTGGAGAGCTCTTCTGTGGAGTCTGCAGGTTTTGGCTGCAGCTGTTTCCCCATGAGGATCTGGGAAGAACTCCCACTGTGTATCCTCCTAGACACTGAAACCCACTGGTGGGCAGAGATGGAGAAGTAACAGGAAGCTAAAGGCAATCCCTACCTGAAGAGGCATCCGGGGAATGGAGCCCCCTCTTGCCTCCACCCACTGCCTCCAGGTCCCTCTATGTGTGTTTCTGTATCCGGCACCTTGGGGACCACCTCAAGAGGCCTTGAGAACTGTGAACAGAGAGGTCACCTAGCCATGGGGAGACTCAGACAGAGTGAGTGAGGGTCAGGTCTCACCTACGCCACACAGGACAGTCTCTCAACCACCCAGTCGGAGCCCCACCTTACCTACTCTGGTTTCTAAGAACTGATTCAAACACGGAACCAAAAGGGCTTCGGTTCCCGGTGACCCAGCCTGAGCACCACCTTAATATGTCAGTCCAGGCCACACCAAGCAGGGGAAAAGCAACTCTTCTGGGGTCTCAGCAGGGACAGATGTGGGAACAGAAGGAAGGAGACCCACACATGCTCAAAGGAGAAAAATAAGGGGAATACGGAAAAGACAGAGATGAGGGAGGGAGGCCATGGCTTCTGAGACCTACTTCTGAATGCTCAGATGTTACATGTCTGCAGAACAACGCCCTAGGAAAACCAAGCCCAAGGCAGGTCCTGCATGTGGACACTCCTCTCAGGTCCTCCGTGCCACCACAGACCCTCACCAAGTGTCTCTCATTCCATCTACATTCTTCTACCACGCCACTTTCTCATAACCCACCTGACACACCAGTCAGCTGACGAAAGCGAGCAGGGGAGCTGACTGTCCACCTAGCAGGACACAGAAGCTAAGGGACAGGTACACACACACACACACACACACACACACACCTTCCTAGATAACCTCAAGAGATAGGAACACAGGTTGGTCTATCACAGGGAGCCTGAACCCTAGTCTTGACACTCCCTTCCACCCCACCCACGAGTACCATAAGGACAGAACACACAAGGAAAAAAAGGTCACCTCCATCTTCCTGTGGTCTGCTCAAGCCTAGATACCCACACTGGGTCAGGTGGCAGTTTGGAAGTGAACTTCCCTGATGGGAAGTCCCCAAACCACCAGCTGCTCTGCCAACTGTAGAAACACAAAGAGGGGACTGTGGCCTGCAGCAGGTGGTGGGGCCTGGGGCTGGCGAGATAACAGGGGACTTTGGTGTCAGCATAGACTGAAGCACATATAGTGCAGAAGTAGGAATGAGGCAAGACCAAGTGCCAGGGGACCTCGGGGACCAGTCAGGTCTCTTCATTCACTCCTCCCACAGTGCAGGACCCTGCCCAGGAACAGAAGTGAGAAGTGGATGGTACCTCACATCTCCTTCATCAGCAGTATAGCAGGACTTCCAATGTCAAAAGCCCAGCCACTGGCTTTTCTCAGCCGAGTGGTCCCACAAAGTCCTCATCCTGTTGAGCTCTGGGTTATCTTCCCAGGAGACCCAGACAGGAGAGAGTATGCCTTGGGCCCCCCTCCCCCATATGCCAATCCCTTCTACCCTACTTCCATTTCTAACAGACGCATTGTTCCCAGAACTCCCTGACCCTACCTCTCCTCAGAGCACCCCACCAGTGACAGCCTTCTGCTAGCTTGCTCCGCCTGCCTGCCTCACCAGGAAATTGCCAAGGACCTGGAACAACATCTGCATTGGGATAGATGAGAACAACATCTGTATCTCTGTGGCCACGGGGGTTCTTAGATCTTCCCTTGGGGCAGAGGAGGTGTATCACCTACATCCCCTTAACACCTTGACAGTGACTTGAGGAAAGAAAGAATGGGTGGTCACAGGAACTGCTGGACACTAAGTATCAAGCACTCAGCAAGCAAAGCCCATGTCATCATTTAGCAAAGGAAATCCTGTCTCCAAAAGGCTGTCATTGCTCAAGGTCCTGGATATGCTGGTGCCTAGATAGGGCCGGGGCAGCCTTGTTCCTGCTGGAGTACTCTCAGTAACTATGTAGCCTCCAAGAGAAGGCATGAGACTGGAAGACAACCCTAAACTCCCAGTCCTAGGAGTTTGGTTATCTTCAGGAGTTTGGTGTCTATGCCCAAATGTGTTCTTTAAATTCAAATAAGCTGGAGATGACTCAGCCCTGGCTGCTCCTCCAGAAGTTCAAATCCCAGCACCCACATGGCAGCTCACAATTGCCTGTAACTCCAGTTTCAGAGAATCTGACACCCTCACACAGACATACATGCAAGCAAAACATTAATACAAATAAAATAAAAAATAAAATCATTTTTTAAATACAACAAAAACATCCATAAATTAACTTTAGAATTCAGTCTCTCAATAACATTGGTCAGTGTAAGTCAAAGGCCATGCGTGGTCATCCCACTGTGACTAACAGCCAATGCACCCCTGTCCTTCAGGATCTCTAGGAAGGCAGAGCTCTGACACAAAAGAGCTTCCACATACATTGAAATGACTGGTCAGTTAAATTGAAGACTTAAAAGCTGTCACTCCTTTGGCCCCATGCCTTTGTCACTAGCAACAAATTTACTCTACCTTGGAAAAGATTTCATTCAAACATGACCAAAGGCAAGCAGGAAACTGAAAAAAACACAAGCAAATGCACATAGAAGCAATACCTCCTATCCAAACCAGTTAAGGAGACAGAAGTTCAAAGACATAGAATCGAGATCCAAGGGGAGACCTGCCACACTGCACAACAGCCCAGTTGCCCACAGTGTGCTCTCCAGATTCAGTTAGTCATGGTCAGCCTCACCTGGTGCAGTACATAAGACATTTGAGAGAACCAAGAACCTCATGGCATTTATTTTAGTACACTGTCATATCTGTTATATTGAATCATTACCCCCTCTCTGTTTCATTTATAAATCAAACTATCAGATATGTGTGCTGGAAAAGACTAACTGTGGGTCGATATTTGCTGCAGTTTCAAGCCACCACTAGGAGTCAGGCAACACTGGGACATTGTCCCTTAGACAAGTGGAGGACTGGAGAACTATACGTGTAAACCAGAGGAAAGCATCTTAAATATAAGGCATAGGGGCTGGGGGCTCTTGCTGCTCTTGCAGAGGATGGGGTTCAATTCTCAGCACCCGCATGATGACTGATAATCATGTGTAACTCCTGGAACTGGATGCGACTCTCTTCTGTAGGCACTGCACATATGTGGTGCATAGACATACACATAGGCAAAGAACTTAGACACATAAAGTAAATATTAGTCTCTTTTAAAAAGATACATTTCCAACAGTATTCAAGCATGCCAATGTGAGGCACATCAACACAACTCTCTATACTGTCTACTTGTGACAACAGAAACTGAGTCAGTCATGAGATACATCTTCTCAAAGCCAAAAGGAGTCGTACGTTCATGTAACCCAAGCTTTCAGTAAACAAGAGCCCCAGGAGTTCAAGTCCAGCCTAGGCTACACATCAAGTTCAACATAGCCTAGGCTACATGAATCCCTATTTAGAAAAAGAAAAAAAAAGAGGTTTTGAATATCCAAAGCCATATTAACACAGCTATTCACTCCAAGAACCAGAACTTAGGGAAGCAGGAACAGAAGCTGTGCAGCCTTGTGGGACATAAAAACCAGACTGTGCCCAGCAGCCCATGCAGTGGGAGAGCCTGCAGGGCCCACACAGAAGCAAAAGGCCCTTTTCCCGGATACCAACTCTAGGTGAGCTATGTTACTCCAAGTTTCTCCCTTGAGCCCACACCCAAGGCCAGCAAAGTTCTGCCAAGCCTCCACATCATACCTAGAATGGGAATCAGAAGCCTGGTGTCATGAGCAACCTGTCACCAATTCTGAGTCCAGATCTCACTGTATCTCACCTAAATGACTTCAAAAAATAAAACAACAAAAAAGTTTAATGTAGCAGTTCTCAACCTGTGGAACACAAACCCCTTTGGGGGTGGAAGGACCTTGTCAATACAGACTGCCTAAGGTAATATCGGAAAACACAGATATTTACATTATGATTTAAAACAGTAGCAAAAATACAGTTATGAAGTAGCAATGAAAATAATTTTATGGCTGGGGGTCACCACAGCATGAGGAACTGTATTAAAGGGTCGCAGCATTAGAAAGGCTGAGAGCCACTGGCTTAGTGGGTAAAAGTGTTTTGACATGCAAGCCAGTTGACCAGAATTGTGTCCTCTGTCCTTTGTCTCTGTGTCTCCCTGGCTCTCTCTGTCTCTCTGTCTCTCTCTCTGTCTTTCTGTCTCTCTCTCTCTCTCTCTCTCTCTCTCTCTCTCTCACACACACACACACACACACATTCAATGAATAAACAAAGTTGTACTGATTTTCTTGGTCCCTTCAAATCCATCTACCACCAGAACCCAAACTGATTTTTCTTCTCTCTCTCTTTCTCTCTCTCTCTTTCTTTCATTTTTTTTCTTTCTTTCTTTCTCTCCCTCCCCCCAGACAGGGTTTCTTTGTAGCCCTAGTTGTCCTGAAACTCACTCTGTAGACCAAGCTGGCCTCAAATTCAGAGATCTGCCTACCTCTGCCTCCGAAGTGCTGGGATTAAAGGTGTGGGCCACCATCACCCAGCTCCAAACTGATTTTTCTAAAACTGCAATTTTGACATTTTACTCCCTTAACATACTTCAAGAGCTCCCTGATACTTGGAAATTTAGACAAAAATGTCTTGGCAAGGCCATTCAAATTATAGTCTTTGGCTAGCTTTCCCCATTGTCTCTAGTCTATGACCCAATACCTAGATTTGGTATGTCTTCACCCACCTCCATACCTATCACTTGTCTGTCTTGCGGTGACCTTACCCATACACCCCTCCCTGGTCCAAATCAGGGGTCCCTTTGCCAGAGACAGACACCTTTTGGAGACTGGAAACTACTGTTTAACTTATGTCACCCAAACAAGTACTTGTGAGGTAACTGTCATCATCCATGCTTTCTGTAACCACCAGAAGACCAAACATCCTAATACAGGATGCCTCTATGCCTAGCACTCAGTCCAGGCCCCAGCCTTGTAAACCATTACAAAACACGTTTATGAAGGCTCATTTACATAAACGTCAGCCACAACTGATAGGTAGAAGCACAGAATCATAGAGCCTTGGAACTGACAGGACACAAATGCTATGGAATGTTTTCATGTTATTGCTTAATACAACTAAAAACCAAGAACAAACAAATAAAAATGCAGAGCCTGGACAGTAACTTGCCTCCAGCCTCAGGTGACCACACCCAACTTTCCACTGCTGCTAGAGATCATTCGGATTCTGTGTCGCCAGACACCACAGCCACTGAGGCTGCAACGGTCATTTTACTTGAAAGTCTCAGTAGGCCCCCCCACCCACAAGACGCGCACACAGTTGTAACTTCTGCGTGTTTTCCTCTTGCTTGTTCTCCACATCCATCCTCATCCCGGCTCACGGAATTGCTCACTTAGGGATCCCCTACTATGAGTCTTTCTGTGGTCAACAATGGGATTGCTGTCCCCAGAAGCTCTTCTACACAGGGAGCAGACACAGACAGGGAACTCAGAGCAACTGGATGTCTCTGGAGGGTCAGCTTCTCGGTTCTCCAACAGTGCTACCCTCCTGACCTTACCGCCCTGGACTGTTGCCCTCCCAGCCAACCTCAGGTCCCTCCCCACTAAGCTGGGCAGGGTGTTGGTGGTGCAGAAAATTGGGGCCCAGAGCTGAAGTGCACGTGGGACCCGGGGCATCTCAAGGCCCGGATCCCATCCTTCCTCTACAGCCCGGGACAGCGGAGCAGCACGGGAACAGCGGCCAGGCGCTAATCCATCCCCGAACCGCCCCTCCCCGCCAGAATTGCACAGGGATTCGGAGGGAGGGGGCCTGAGAAATAAATACCTTTGACTTTGTGGCTAAGGTTAACAGGAACTGCTACCCAAGGGGCGACTTGGGTACCGGGCTCCGGGCCACGGCCAGTCCCGGGGCAGGCGGGCGTGCGTGATTGGCTGGTAGCCCTGCACGGATTGGCTGCACTGCTCAGATGACACTCCCGGCCCTATTGGAGCAGCCCGCGGGGCGGCCCCTTTGTTCTCCGGAGCCAATAGCCGGGGTCTGACCTCGCCCGCGGACGTGCAGCCCTAAGCATTCAATCAGTGAGCTGAGCACTGCTGGGGTGGGAGAGGTGGTCCCCGAGACTCTGTGTCCCGCGACAGCGCGTTGCTGCAGTGCCCGTCCACGGGGTGCCTCCGATCTGCCCACCTTTGAGCGCTCTGCCTCTAGCAAAAGCGCTTATTGACATCTGAACTCTCAGTATAGGTGCGGGGTACCGCGGTAGTGAGGTGCCGTTTGGTGTCCTGTCTTGAAAGCCATCGCGGTCCACATAGAATACACCACTTTTAGGAGCCCTCTGGAGAGTACGTCTACTTTATTGTGGCTCTTTTTCTTTACTCCCGGAAAGGTGTGTTTAGGTGGAATTGCTTACACTTGCCTATTGCACATTGCAGGGCTTTTACCTTGTGAGTGTACAGTGAGCCATCACTAGCCAGCACATTATCAGACCACACTGAGTCATGATAAATGATGTTTGGAGCTGTTTGCGAGTGACTTTGGAAATCGTTGCATTCAGGGGAGCTTTATTCTAACTGAGGAAACAGGTCTGAATAGGTTACCTAACCTCATCTAATTTCACTGCGCACTAGGGTTCCGTTGAGCGAAATCTCTTCTAGCTGCTAACCAGGTCCAGACTGCCAAGGAGGGTGATTTGTTCCCAAACACCTCCAGGAAAGTGTTTTCATTCCCACCCTTTCCGATACATCTGATAGGAATTCCTCCCACCCCTGCCTCGAGTTTGGTCACAGCTGGGTAATCACATTGAGGGCAAGACACTACATTTTCTCTCCAGAGCTACTTTGAAGGTGCATTTGGGACCAAAGTGGATGTTCCATAACCCTTACCATGGCACCAATCTGTAACTGATCAAGCCTCTAGGCCCAGCTGCTGTTCAGTTGTTAAACACAGTGTAAACTGGGGCCAAGTTTCTAGCCATTTTGGACTAAATTCATGTGCAGTAATCACAAGAGAGACTTTCCTGTTTCTGGGCTTTGATATGTTTGCCTGTGAAGTCGATGAATACATTTTTCCACCTGCTTAGGTACCTTTCTGGATTTTCATTGCTACCTCTCAGATCCTCCACCAGCTAGTGTGTGGCCCAGGAGCAGCACTTCCAATCTAGAGAGACACTCTCCAGACCGACATTCAGGACCAAGGCTGTTTCAGGTGTGGAAAGGATGAAGGTCAGTAAGTGAAGGCTAGCCTACCTTACACAATGAGATAGTGCATTCAAGGCCAGCCTGGAGCTGTATTAGACCCTGTCTCAAAAAAAAAAAAAAAAAAAGGCAAATTATGTGTTGATGCACATACATAAACACACACACGGGGAGGTCTACATTATAAAATGTGTATGTGTATTGCTGTATTGCATATGAAGGTCAGAGGATCACATTATGTATCTTCAGATACCTCCCATCTTGTTTGAGACAAGGTCTCTAGTTGGCCTGGAACTTCAACAAGTAGACTAGGTTAGCTGAGGTGACCAGCAAGACACTGGGATCTCAGTACCTGTGAGATCACAATTGCGACCCACCATACTCAGCTTTTGTATGGCCTCTGGAAAGCAACACTCCAGTCTTCATGCTTGCAAGGCATATATGTTCTACAAACTGAGCTATCTCCCCAAGCCCAGTATTATACAACCAAAAACAGCACACTAATTTTTTATATATATATATACAGTGGTGGTCAAGGCTGGAAGGGTGAGCTGGAGAGATGGCTCAGCAGTTAAGAACGCATGCTGCTCTTGCAGAGGACCCTGGGGTTTGATTCCTAGAATTCATGTGGTGGCTCACAACCATCTATAACTCCAGTTCATGGAAGTCTAATATCCTCTCCTGGTCTGGCCTCCATGGGTACTAGGTACACACATGTACACAAACGTACATGAAGACAAACACAATACACACACACACACACACACATCTTTAAGACAAAAGGGGGCAGAAACAGATGAGCATGAGTCTCAGCCTCTAGTAATTAAGATTCCAGGACCATGTGCAGGTGTTTGCATGAATTTGCAGGGCGAGCAAGAGCACCCAGAGCAGCTCACTAGGTGAGATCAGATAGAACTTAACAAAGTCCATTCACAAAGTAGTTATTCTTATACAGTACTGTTTGGGGATTGGTGCTGAGATGACAGGCCAGAGGGCCTGTTGGTGCCTGACAAGAACAGCAGCCAGCTGTGTGTGACACTATCAGTGACAGATCTGCATTCAGCAGGCCAACCAGGGAGGCCCTGCCAGACAAAAAATCAAACCGCCACCACCTGAGCTTAGGGGACCGGCTGACTCTGAGCTGACCCCAGAAAAGGCTGAGCTCATGTCTGTGTGGATCTGTAATCAGCGTTGGGGGATGTGTGAGCTGAAAGCTATCTTTGCTGCTCAGAACACCTCTTTCCTTTTCTCACAACACTCTGTCAAGGCTACAGATGTAACCAAAGCATGCAAGGTCCACCACCCTTCAAACCCGGCTCTCATGATGTGACACGAAGGCTAAAGTGCTAAGGAAAACAATGATAGTCCTGGGTCTCACATTACAAGCATCCTTGTTCTTTGGTGCTTTTGCCCAGCACACAGAATTTGCTCGAGTCTGGGTATACCTACTTCTGCCTCCAGGAAGGCCTGGAAGGCAGTATAGAGGAGCACAGCCGCTTTCCAAGCCCCATGGCCAGACTCCTTTTTAGGAAATAGTGATGTTTCCTCCCCCATCACCACAGCTCTCACAGAAAAGAACACTACCAGCCAGCAGTTCTAAAACCAACCTTTATTCTCTAGTTTGTAAAGGAGGCTAAACCGTTGTTCTGTTGCGATCCAAGGAACAAAACAAGACCCAGTGGGCAGAAGTCATAGGAAAGCAGAATCCAATCATCGTAAGTAAGAATTTCTAACAATTAGACTCACCCTGCAACAGAAGCAGTGCCTTCTGGAGGTAACAGTGCCCCAGCACCTAGGGGCATGGGTGGAGGCTGGCATCAACATCCTAGAAACCTTAAAAAGGAAATCTACCCAGGATCTTCCCTGCAGCCAAACCCCCAGCTTGTCTTTCACATAACCCCTGAAGCTCTGAGAAGAGTTTGGGAGGGTCAGGGGATGAAACAAAACCACCAGGAAGGCCTATACCTGGGGGAGAGCGGGCAGATAAAAAAGCCAGGCTGGTGAAGGAGTAAAGAAATTTCCTGGAAGCATAATATGCAAGCAATAGATGAAATTGTGAACCATGGATGGATCTCTACATATCTGGGTACCTATGCAGGAGGCATTGCAGAAGCGTTCTGGTAAGAAAAAAAAGAAAGAAAGAGAAAAGAAACCGCTCTGCTTCACTTCTGCTGCTGCCCAACAAGCCAGCAGGTTCACCAAGATGCAGCTAGCCAGCCCATTTTCCCTCCCCCAGGATTCATTTACTAACGACTAGACCTACTTCCAAAAGGAAAAAAAAAAAAAGACCTGACGTAATTCAAAGTAAAGACTGGGGACATTAAGGCGTTAACACCAGAGGATGGAATGGCTCCCTTCCTACTGGTGGCTAGTTGAGGACTCAAAGGGTAGATGGGGGCTGCTATTGCTATTTTTCCAGGGTACAGGGCAGTCTGAGTTGACCCTTAGAAAAACCAGCGGGGGGCCGACTAGCTTAAAGCCAGGTCCCCGAATTCTAAAATTGGTTCCCTGGACACCTGGGGGGAAGTTCATTCCTAAACAGAGCCCAAATCACTGTCTCCTCTATCCCTCTGGGATCTTCACCTGTCCCTCTAGCGGTGTCAGTGTAAGTACCCCACCCGGGCCACTGACACCCTGTTGCCAAGGACATCCAGGCCTGTCTCTCTAGGCCTATGACCCCGCTCAGGCATCGTGCTTCTTCTGGTGCATCAAAAGTCGGTCCTCATCGTCAAAGGTCTGGCCGCAGATGGCACAGCAGAAGGCACCATCCCGGATGTGGCTCTTCCGGTGTGTGATAAGGTTGGACTTCTGACTGAAGCTGCGATCACAGTCGGGGCAGGCATAGGGCCGCTCACCTGTGTGGATGCGCCGGTGGGACACCAGGTTGGACTTCTGACTGAAAGCTTTGCCACAGTCGGGACACACATAGGGCTTCTCCCCAGTGTGGATGCGTCGGTGCGCGGCCAGGTAGGGCTTGTGGCGGAAAGCCTTGCCGCAGTCCGGGCACACGAAGGGCCTCTCTGGTGCATGGTCACGCCGGTGGGCTGCCAGATGGCTGCCCTGTGAGAAACGGCGACCACACTCCTCGCAGGCGAAGGGCCGTTCGCCCGAGTGCACGCGTGAGTGCGCCACCAGGTGCGTCTTCTTGCCGAAGTTCTTGCCACACTCTGGGCAGGCAAAGGGCCTCTCGCCTGTGTGCTGCCGCTGGTGTAGCCGCAGGAAGCGCTCCAGCCGGAAGCTGCGGCCGCAGTCGGTGCAGCTATGCAGGGGCGCAGGTACCTCAGCCAGAGTCCGCGGGGACCCTAGGGGCACCCCAAGTGCAGGTTGTGCCATGGGTTCCGCTGCAATCTGGTGACTCCCGGTGTGTGGGGCAGCCTGCGCTGAGACCTCCGAGCGTTTGTGGATTTTGCTGTGTGACAACAGGTTGGGTTTGTGGCGGAAGCGGCGGCCACACTCGGTGCATGGGTAGGGCTTCTCACCGGTATGTATGCGCCGGTGCGAGGTCAGGTAGGGCTTGTTGGTGAAACGCTTCCCGCACTCTGGGCACTGGTGTGGTCGCTCGCCAGTGTGCACGCGGCGGTGGGCGATCAGGTTGGGCTTGTGGCGGAAGCGCTTGCCACAGCAGGCACACTGGAATGGGCGGTCCACAGCGTCTCCACCAGGCCTGGGAGCAGTCACTGCAGGACGTCCTCGCGGGCGAGGACCCAGGGCCTTGGCTGCTGCCTCCTCCAAGGCCTCAGCCACGTGCACCCGCTTGTGAACAACCAGCTGGTCCCACTGGGCAAAGCTCCGGCCACAGTTGCCGCATATGAAGGGCCGGGCCTCAGGGACAGGGGGCTGGCACCTCTGCAGGTGAGCTCGAAGCTGTTTTTGTCTCCAGAAGCGTCTGTGGCATTCAGGACAAGTGATGGGCCGCTTTGAAGCTGAGTGAGCCCGCAGGTGCAGAACCAGTGCTACCCAGCCTCGAAAGCTACGCCCACATAGGTGACAGGTGAAACCCAAGTCAGGGACTGCAGAAGCATGAACCTGAAGATGCAGCGCTAAGAAGGGGGCGTGGCGAAAGCGCTGGTTGCACTCATGGCAGGGCAGAGGCAGCCGGGCCTGGCACCTCCGAGTGTGAAGCCACAGGGCCACCCAGCCCGGGAAGCGCTTCCGACAGTGGGCACAACGATGAACCTTGCCTGGGGCTTGGCCTCCTGGCTGAGCTACTGATTTGCCCTGGTACCTCAACCCTCTGTTGTGCTGGGAGGACTCCTGGGAAGGCCCAGAAAAGAGCCAGGGCTGGGCTGGGCCCATGGCCACGGGGACCCTGCAGCGCCGTTCCAGCATCGGTTCTTCCTCTGCTGAGGGTGGAAAAGCACAATCACTGCAGGAACTAACCCCAATTTCTCCTTTCTGACCCCAAGGAAGAAGAAAGTTTCCCTCTACGAACTGCCATCACTGTTCTATTTTATGTGTTCTCTTTGTATCATTATTGCCCTGGAAACTTCCAGAAGGAAGACATGTTGATACTCCTTGGGATTCTCCCATGGTATCTACCTTGTGTCAAGAAGACTTACGGAAAATATTCTTGAATATTTCTATTGTACCCTACCTATTGCAAAACCCCTGTTGTCTTTCCCTGTGGTAGGCACTTTCTTCTACCACATCAGAGTTCCCTACTTGACACATGAAGCAAGTCTGAGGTATAAAATGGTAGTAGGACTTGCCTGGGGTGACACTGTAAACCATTAGCAAACCAAAGCTGGGGGACAGGATCTTGTGAACACCCAGGCCAGTGCATGCTCCTCATTAACACCTAGGTGTGCAGAGATCTCCTCAAAAACCATCTGACTAAAACCTTGAGAAAGGTACTTTCAACCTCCCCAGCTCAGCTCTAAGCCTAGAGGGTAAGTGAGAACAGCCTTTCTTCAGACCCAGGAGGTAGGCAAGGTGCCTCTACTAGCACAGACTAATACCAGGCCACCACCTGTCCAGACTACCCAGTCTGCCTGCCAGCCCTTCTCCACCCACACCCAAGCAATTGTAATTGGGACACTGGGGTGGGGCACTTCTTAATCTAAGGAATACCCACAGTCTGCTGCCCCACCCTCGGGGTGAGGGAGAACCCTGGCTCAGCACCTCCTAGGGGTGCTAGAGATTGCTGGGGTAAAGAAAGGGGTGGGAAGAGATTACAATCTCTGTCCCTTGCCTAGTCCTGCCCAAACCTGACCAAGGACTGCCCCATCTTCAGCTATACCCTACAGGGGAGCCCAGATTCCTCAGAGCCTCCTACACAGAGTCAGTACAGGGGTGGCAGTAAACTGCCCAAGAACCTTTCATGTCTGCTCGTGGCCTCTGTCCAGACACAACCTTCTAAATTCCTTTTACAACCTGCTCTCTTTTGGGGGGCTACAGACATGACTCACAACTCCATCAACCCCCACCCCACCCCTGCCTGAACCCAGGAAAGACTCCAATACATGAAAATGGATTCATTCCTTCCCCAGTATGTCCCTGTCCTGCAAGTATAGGAGACATGAGCGCTCGAGTTATAGGTTGGTTTGAGGGCACAAAAGAAGCCAAACTCTACCCTGAGGACTGCAGAGCTGGGGGTGAGGCTTTTTCCAGCTCCTTCTGGGGATGTTCCTGGGGATACTTCTGCTGCAGCGCCTGCTTCGGCCCACACTTCGGTAGCCCCCGGATGTCAGAGAAAACTGTAGCAATAAAGACATCCCTATCCCCATGGCAGAGCTCAGACCTCTAACTGCTGAGAGGTCAGCCTTACCTGGGGAAGGGAGGGAAAAAAAAAAAGAGTGTGAGGCTCTGCGCTCTGCCAGGGCAGGCTTGTGTCATCAACCAGTCCCTCCCAGATTCAAGGCTACAGGGTTCAGCCTTTAGCTCCATACGCAGCCTGGCCGAATGACCTAGCGGACACTGGACTAAAGCATGAATATGACCTTTCACTACAGGAGCACAGTGCAGCCTTTGGGGGCCACCTCCTAGCCTGGTAGGGCCACAGAAGAATTCTACATCTGTAGCAAGGCTCTTTCTCGGTGGCCAAAGGGCTGCCTAGGCAGTAACTCTGGAAGTCCTATTGGCTCCCCTTCCCCCACTCTCATCGCAGCATAAATTCCAGGCCTGTTTCCCGAGGGTTCTACGCAGAGAGCGCCAGTGTGCCCAGGACTCGCCAGAATCCCCTTGGGCATCTAGGGCAGCCCCGGGTGGCAGCAGGCCCACACACTCCCCCCTTTGTATCGGTGCGTGTCCTCCGTCCACATTCGCTGGCTTTGCGGGACCCGTTCCGTCCAGCCAGTGGGCCATCTCGGGTCCCACGCACTGCGCAGCCTGCGGAGCCTGTGCGCAGGTGCGCTCGCCCCGCGCCGCAACACTCCCCCCTCCTCATTCCGCGCGCGCGCGAACCCCACAGCCTCACACACTCACGGTCACGCGCCCCACAGGTGGAGCTGCCCCCGCACGCCCTCGGTGGACCCTGAGCCCCTACTCGACCCATACCTCTCCCGCGTGCCCTGCAGGGACACGGCGCCCATCCATAGAGCACAAGGCCGGCCTCTGCGGCCGGTTCCCGGCCCTGCAGCGGCGACAGCGGCAGGTTCGAGTTCACAACTGCCAGGCCCGTCCCCAACCTCCCCCCACGCGCCGGGTTCCCAGCTCCACGTGACTACAGGAGCTGCGGAGGGTCAGTCTCGGCTAGGCGGCCGCGGCCTGGGGGCGGGGCGGGCCAGGTCACCCCGCTGCTCTCCCGCTCGGGCACAAGGCCAGGGAGGGCCCCTGGCTCCGTCGCCATGGCAGCCACCAGCTCCGGTTTGGCCACCGGCTGGAGCTTCAGTTTCCTAACCCTCTGGCCCTGCAGAGGATGCTCGCCCCTGGGCCATTGTGTGGCCAGGCTGTGGTCACTGCGTCTGGTTCACCCTTACTGGCTTTTTTAAGACTCAGAGCCAGAGAGAACAAGACAAGGCACCAGCGGCTTTCCTGGCGTGAAGCCTGGGGCTTTGCCCAGGCCGCTCTAGCTTGGGGCTACAACACAGCACCAGGGCAACAGAGTGCATCTGGACCGAGAATGAATGGCCCGCAACTGTGAATTCTGTCAGGTCCTCTATTCCCACAACTAAGATCCGGAGTTGCCTGAGCTCTAGACATGCAGGCCGGGCCCAGGAGGCTGTTGGCACAAGTGGGTCATTTACCCTTGAAAACACACAGAAGCCAGCATGGCGTCTGCGGAGGCAGGTGCAAGCCTGTGGTGATGACTCACCACCCACTAGCAGGTGGCCTTGGCTTTCCAAAAGAATCCCATCTTGGAGCTTCCAGACCAGTGCAATTTCGTGTCCTTTCATGCTTTCAACAGAGACAAGTTTTGAATTGTACGATTATTTTAAAAAACACTTTTAAAATCCCTCCCATATGTAGGAATTAGAGGGTCATCTAGCCCTCTCGTATATTAACATCCTAGAGTCAATTACATTCGGTATTTTGAGACACTTTGAGTGTTCTGAATAGTATTTTATATTGGGGAAGCCTGGGGTAATCCCTTGCAACTGTATATGCTGGCTCTTCATTTAAGATATTGTAAGTTTTCTCCCATTTCATCATTCTCTTACATATTCTTTCATATATTTTAATGGCTGTATAAATATGCAAATAGATTACACATTGTTCCTATATCCTTATAGATTAATGTCTCATTGTCCATGCCCAGGATCAAACTTTTGGAAGTAGAAACAGATGGTCAAAGACAAGGTATATATTTTTAAATGAACATCCGAGACTTGTTAGTTATCCCTGAGAAACGTCCATTTTTCCATTTCCTTGACAACCTGGGCTATTTTCCCATATTTAATTAAAATGGCTATTTGCTTCAGTTTTTGTTTCTTAGATTACTGGTTTCCTGAATAGTTTCTTTTGCGTGATTTTTTTTTAACCAGTTTATGCTGACTTTTGAGAATTTATCTTTGCCTGATTTTTATTTGCTCACTTTCAAGGCTGGGAAGTTGGTTTTGTTGTTTGGGTTTCATGCTTAAAAGTGTTCATTTGTCATGTACGTGGAAAATATTTTCCCAAAAAGATTGTTCTTTTGGGGGAGTGGGAAGCAAGGTCTCACTCTGTAGACCCCACTGGCCTCATACCCGGACCCAGTTGCCTGTCTCCCAAGTGCTGGGATTACAGGAATGGCCACCTCACTCAGCAATGTTAAATTTTGAAGTGATAACGTTTTGATTTTATGTGCTAAAGCCTGCCCATCCTTTTCTTTCTGGTGTTCACCTTTCTTTTGTGTTTGGAAAGTGATCTCCCCCAGACCAAGCTACTCTTTATGTTGATAGTTTCATTGCAGAAGGTGGGTTTTAACACTTCACAGTTTCTGTATTCCCCTACAGTAATTCTGTCTTATTTTGATTTTCAAATTTCTTCTCTAGAATTGCTCCTCTGTTTTTCCACATGAACTTTAGAACATGTCAATGTTATGAAACCCAGTTTGTATTGGCAGAGAGTGGAGATGTGCATCTCTGCATTATTTGGGTCATACTCCTCCTCTTACTGTGGAGTCCTTGATATGTAGGCTGCACACAGACCATTCACACTCCCCATAAAATACAGCTGAGATTATAGAGCTTCCCTTGCCACAAATGTGGGAAGAGCATCTGCAGAGCCTGTGTCCAGCACAACAGTTGCAGAAGAACATCCAGTAAGACCCACCGGTTTCACTTGCATGTTTTATAGAGATGCTTAAACCCTCAGGGGGACGTGATTTTTCTGTCCAGTGTGTGATAAACTCTTCTCATACACAGCTCATTTCATCCCCTCAGCAGCACTATGAAGCAGTCTCTCTGCTCCTCAATTTACAAATGATATTCTGAACCTGGGAGATGTACAGAGGCTTACTAGGGACCACACAGCTGCATGGTGGGTGATGGGAACACAGCAGCACTACCCAGTCTCACCCTTACCCACTGCAGTTGTTTGTGGGGAAAACACTACAGCACTGGGCCCAGCAGAGTAAGTGTGAAATGTAAAATGCATATGGTTGATGAGTGCGTAGGTCAGATGCCTCTGGATCACTACAGTTGTTTACTGCATTCTTGCGTGCAAGAGCCCCTCAAGCAGAATTCATACACGAAAAGAGACCACTTCATCCCATCTGTGACCATCTCCTTTCTTAAGCAAGGCCCTAAACCAGTGGTTCTCAATCTGTGGGTCTCAAACCCCTTGGGAGTTGTATATCTAATATCCTGCATATCAGATATTTACATTGCAACTCATAACAGTAGTAAAATTACATTTATGAAATAGGAACAAAGATAATTTTATGGTTGGGGGTCACCACAACATAAGGAACTGTATTAAAGGGTCACAGCATTAGGACGGTTGAGAACCACTGCTCTAAAGCATTCCTTTTCTCCCCACTCCTAAAAGAACACCTCCCCAAACACCTCCATTCACTAGATGCTACTTGTCCTTACTGTTGACCTAAATTAAAGAAACAGCGCTAGCCTTGACTCTGCAGGTAATGAATGACAAGGATTCCTGAGCCTTTTTACTGGTCAGAAATGTAAGGCCTTGGAGTTGGAGGCTTCAGCCTGTACAGTGTCAGAAGAAGGAAGACAGAGCCCGGCAGCCAGCCAAATGGCCAAGTGACCTAGCCTAATGTAGAATGCCCCAGCTTTTGACATGTTTGCTGGAGAAGTACAGGGCCAGACTGGGCTGAGGACGCACTGGAGGGCCCTAGGAGATTCATCGTCTCTTCTGGAAGATCCTGGTCTTTATTTTAAGTTATGTGGCTGTAGGCATTACTTTTTTCAACCGTCTTTAATAAGCACTCAAGATCCCCTCCAGTCCACCATCCACCAGAGGTAGTGGAAAGAAAAGGTATTAGGACACAGGAGAAGTGGACCTGTTTAGAAATGGTTCCTTGGGGGCGAGTTCAATCTTCATTGTCAGGATGTCAGCCATCCAGTCCTCTAGGACAACAGCACACACAAACCAGCAGCTGTAGTCCAGTCCACTTGACAGTAACCACAAAGGAACCAGCAGCTGCAGACCTGTCCACTCAGCAGACACCACACAGGACAGCAAGGAGCTATCAGAAGAAGCCTCAAGGCTTGCCAACCAGCCAGGGTCCACAGAAGTGGTAAGAAGCCTCAAGAAGCCACAAGAAGCCACAGGAACCTCACGAGAAGTTCTTTGGTGAGTTTCTCTCAAATGGCATCACTACAAGTAGAGCTCAGTAAGACAATGTAAATCGAACCAATACATGTGTGTTATTATCAAGGAATTTCAAGACAGAGCAGAGCAAAACAATGTTCTAACTCCCACAGTCTGCAGGGTCATGTTCATACTCCTTCATCATGTGTACTTTCACGTGTCTGCTATAACAAAACACTCTTCCACCTGTGTCTGCTTCAGCAAAACATCACCTGACATAACTGACTTTCCAAAGAAACCAGAAGTTTCTGCTTCACATGGCTAAATGGGTAAGCAGCTGGAAGATAAAAAAACATGTCTGAAGATGCTCACATACTGCTTAAGAGCAGCCTCAAGAATGCCTCTGCAGTGCTAGTTCATATAGCCCGCCAATATTTAATCAAAGAGAAAAATCTATTCTGCAAGCACTGAGTCTCCTCGTGACCCAGACAGAAGTGATCCATGCTGGCTCTCCAGAATGAGAGAGATTGGCAAGAAGCTTTTAACTGTAGTGTATCATCATTGGAAATAAAGTCCTTGTTAATGATTTCTGAATGGCTGGCTGTTGAAAATCGGGAAATGAGGGATGGGGGGAGGGGAGAATTCACTGTAGATTTCCTGTGATGTTGCATATTAACTGCTGCCTCTGAGAACGTGTGTGAGGCTGATCACAGGACCCCAGAGCTGTTCCAGGAGAGAATACAGACAGCATATCTCACACAGACCTGGGTAAAGGACAAGACACTGTCTGTAACATCCTATACAACCCTGCCTCCTGGGCTCTCCCAGTGGGAGAGACCAGAGTGGGAATCTTCCAACACAAAGACTGCTGCTGCTGGGCCAAGGACAATTAAGGAGTAGATGCAGAAAGGCCCTCTGTCCTCCCTGGCCTGTTATGAGACAGAAGATGCCCACCACCAGGGAGAGCAAAGGCACTGAGTACAGCTTGAAGCCCTGAGACAGTTCTAAAGTAAACCATCAACAAGCTTTACTAGCTGCCCTTCATGCCCCCCTTCACAAGTTGCCACCCTCAGAGGTTCAAAGTCCTTTACCTTGCCTTGTCACAGTTTGGGCTGGAGTATAGCTCAGAGGCAGCATGATTACCAGGAAGTCCCAGGCTAGGTCTCCAACTTAGTGGAAAACTGATGATAAAAAATTAGAAGTCACTCTTGTTTATTGCGATACTGAATGGGCTCAAATTCAAGGCTACCTTGTGGAGAACTACTTGCCCCTCAGTGGCTCCCACCTGTGTCAAATGGGGGAGGGGGGCATCTGATTTCCTCTGGCTAATCCAGATTGTGTTATAGGAGTTAGATCCAACTAAGTATCTGTTGAGGTTGAGGAAAGGAAGTCCTCCACAAAAGCCCTGACACAGCTGAAGCAAGTCTGATGTGAGTGAGCAAGGATGTCAGTGAGCTTATCCCCTCTAAAAGACACACTTACTGCCAGATCCAAGTCCTGTATGGAGAGAGGTGGGGGGAGGGAGATGGAGAAGCCTTGTGATGGGAGACTTTAAGGGTGGCTGGGCTGTAGAGAGGCTAAGGCCTTTCTTACAGGACAGGGTTGGTTGTCATGGAAACAGGTTGTCATAAAGCAAGGATATCTCTCCCGCTTTCTCTTCTATGCATGCCTGCACCCCTTCTTGAAGCCCACCACAATGTGAAATTCTATATGGTCCTCACCTGGAATGACATCCTGAACTTCCCAGCCTCCAGGATGCTGAGCCAAAGTCAGCCTCTTCCCTTGTAAGTTTCTCAATTGCAGGTATTTCATTACAATAGAAAACAAACTGAGAGGCTAGGAATGGTGGCACACATCTATAATCTCCACACTCAAGAGACCGAGGCAGGAGGATCTTAGATTTGAAGCTAGCCTTGCCCCCCCCACCCCCCAAAAAAGAAAAGGACTGAAGATCTAGCTCAGTGGTAGAGTGCTTTCTGAGCACACATAAGGCCCTGGGTTCTGTTTCCATCACTAAGAATAACCAAAGAACAAACATTCTGAATCAGCCCCTGCCTTTCCAAAGGTTAGCATTTTAGATGGAAATGCTCTTGATGGCCTCTGTGGAAAAGACCAGAGTGCTTCAGCTATAATGTTCTAAAAATAGCTGCAGCTGCATGAAGACATGCATACTGCATGGGAAAGGGAGGCCATGAGAGGCCCCGCACCCTTTGGTAGAGATCAGATGTCAGCTACAGGAGGCCTTTTCTATTGCATACCCAGTTCCTGGAGTCTATTCTGCTAGAAGAAACCGAATACAGTTGGGAGGAAGGAAGCCAGCAGGTACCTCAGGTTTCCTGCGGGAGATCCACAGCCATGAGGCTCTGCTGCCCACCCCCACTCTCCAACTTCCACCTTGTTTCTTTCCCTTAATCACTTTGACACTTTTAAAGGAAAATCAGGACAGACTGCATCCCTGCCTGAGGGCAGAAAATGGCTCCCTTGCTGGGGTGTGTGTGTGTGTGTGTGTGTGTGTGTGTGTTTCAGATGAGGTTCCATGTCACCTAGACTGGACACAGACTTATTATGGAGCCAGGGACGGCCTTGAACTTATCTTCCTGCCTTGTCTCCTTATGATAAGATTACAGGTATATGTCACCATACACAGTTTATGGGATGCTGGGGATTGAACCCATGGCTTTGTGCATTCTCAGCAAACACTCTTATCAACTGAACCCAATCCCCAACCCTCCCTTGTAATTTTTAATAGCATCCAAGCCAATGCCACAGCATGAACTGAGAGAGATAGCCACTTTCAGGCACATTGAACACCTGCTGAACTCAGCTCTGGACAATCACAAATTGCTCCCAATGGCCTTTGCTGTGCTGTCTGCCCAGACGATGCCCTATGGTTCCCCTCCGGCTTCAGTTTTGCCTGGATTCAAATTTTATTCACCTGCCCCACCTTCACATGGCCTTCCTCGGAGCTGTTGTAATAAAATGTCACCAGGCTGTGACTTAATGACCCCACTTACCCTTTCAAAAGTCCAAAATGAAATCAAGGTGTCTGATGGGCCAGTCGCTTTCCTCCAAGGAGAACCTGTTCCCCAGCCTTGCCTCATCTGCAGCTGTATCCTCCTGTCCTTGGCTTATAGCCCCTTCCACCATCTACAAAACAAAGTGTCCCGCCTTAGTGGAATTTCCATGCATCAACGAATAAAGGCACAGGCGAGTGTGCCCAGATAACCCAGGATCACTATACCAGCAAATACAAGCAAAAAATAAGAAACAACATTTTGATTCTTTCTGGGGCAAAAAAAGAAAAAGACTCTCCATGCCAGGCTCCCCCTTGGCTAAGGCATTCACCCCAGAAAACTTGTAATTGAGAACTTCTGGCCATTTGAGGCCTGTTTAATTCTTTCTTAAAACTACGGTGCCTTTCTCCAAGGTCACCTACAATGATCATCTTACACCAGGACAAAAGTCACCTCATGGAACTGTAATCATCAAAGCAGTTCCCTAACCCTAACCCAACCCTAACCCAAAGCCTAACCCTAACCCTGAACTGACCATCCATGCTCCAGATAGTGGGGAACTTCTGAAGTTTCCAAAGGACACTCCTACTTCCAATCATAAAGATAGATGGTGGCATGCCTGTAAACTCAGCACTGAGGAAATATAGGCAGGAGGATCAGGAGTTCTGGTTAAGGGAGGCCACCCTTAACCAGATAGTAAATTCCAGACCAGCCTGGGCTACAGGAGACCTTGTCTTAAAACAAACATACACACATAGCTCTCTTTGGACGCAGGCAGTAGAAGTGCAAGTGGCTTTCTCTAAGCACTGATGGAATTTAGAGTGGAGTACCAGTGATAGACAGTGTGAGCAGGTCCTCTTGCCTGAAGACTATTCATTCAGATGTGTAGCAGTTTGTGAATTCTCCTATGTAACAGATTTGAGGTGGGTAATTTTTTAAATATCTTATTGGTTCTTTGTGAATTTCACATCATGCAACCCAATCCCACTCATCTCTCCCCACCTCAAACCTACCCTCCGTCCTTGCAAGCTCTCCTGAAACAGAGAGAAACAAACAAAAAACTCTGTTATGGAAGCTTTAGTGTGTCATAGTGAGTGTGCCCCACAGTATAGCCTTTTGTCCACACTTCTTTGCTTATGAATTGTAAATTCATTGATCTGGTAATTGTAAAATTGTAATGACTCATTGATCTGGTACGAGGCTTCTGCCTTCTGCTACTCTATCAATACTGCACTAGGACTCCTCCTGTCTATCCTGTTGTCCTGTGTAGTGGAGATCTTGTTTTGGATCTGTAACACTGGCCCCTTCACATATTCCAGCAATTCATAGATGGGCTGCATGTTGGGTTGGGCCAATTCAAAGCCCTGGATCTGGGCCTGAGAAGTATTTGAGCTGGTCAGCCCACCAGCTCTCCAGCACTGAGAGTGGGTAATTTTTTATTTGGTTTTGGTTTGGATTTGGGTTTGGTTTGAGACAGGCTATGTAGTCTAAGCTAGCTTGGAATTTGTAACCCTCCTACCTCAGCCTCCCCACTGCTGGGATTACAGGCTGGAACCACCATGCCCAGCTCCCAATCTAGGGGTTTATAAAGAACAGAGATCCACTTCTTATAGTTCTAGAGGCTGAGGTCAAAGTCAAAGGGCTCACACCTGATGAGAATCTTCATAACGGACAGTGGGCGAACAAATGCTATATATGCAATCACACGTGAGAGGAGTGGCAAGTAAGGCCCACATATCCCTTATCAGGAACCCACTCCGGGGATAACTAACCCACTCATCCAAAAACAGCACCAATCTATTCTCTCAAGACCTAATCACCTTTTCAAGGCCCCAACTCTAACACTGCACATTGCAGCTTAAGTTTCTGGCATGTGCTTTAGGAGGTATAGGAGGTACCTCTCTCAGTGCTGTGATAGGCCACTTGACACAAGCTCCTGAAGTTTATCGTGATTTGAGGGTACGGTCCAGCATGGCAAGAAGCAGAGCTAGCTGTAGCAGCAGGAGCCTGAGGCAGCTGATCATGTTGCCTCTGCAGTCCAGAAGTAGAGAGAGATGATGACTGGTGATCAGCTTGCTTTCTCCTTCTGTTCAACCTAAGACCCCCCCCTGTGAAGCCACTCACACTCAGTGGAGATTTTCCTCAACTAAACATCTCTGGAGACTCTCTTAAAGATATTCCCAGAGTTGTGTCTTCTAGGCAATTCCAAGCCCAGACAAGGTTACAATGTAGATGAACCATAACGGGCAGTGACACTGTAGCAGTATGTCTAGAAGGCTATGTAATAGGTGGAGTTTTATGTCCATGCTGTCAGCAGCTCTCATTGTGGTTTCAAACAAAGCTATTTTCTTTCTCTTCTATCTGTATCCAGAAGGTTTCCAAGTTATCATATCTTCCCCAATCTAATCTATCATCATCATAACTATTATTATTAAAATATTTTAATATTTGCTTTGTTTTTTATTCATGTGTTTGTGGCTGTGTGTGTTCATGCACATGCACATGTGCACAGACATGCATGAAGATGCCTGAGGAGACCACAAGAGGGTAGGTGTACTGACTGGTTTTGTGTCAACTTGACACAAGCTGGAGTTATCACAGAGAAAGGAGTTTCAGGTGAGAAAAATGCCTCCCTGAGATCCCGCTGTAAGGCATTTTCTCAATTAGTGATCAAGGGGGGAGGGCCCCTTGTGAATGGTACCATCTGTGGGCTGGTAGTCTTGGGCTCTATAAGAAAGACAGCTGAGCAAGCCAGAGCAAGCAAGCCAGTAAGCAGCATCCCTCCATGGCCTCTGCATCAGCTCCTGCTCCTTGACCTGCTTGAGTTCCAGTCCTGACTTCCTTTCATGATGAACAGCAATTGGAAGTGTAAGCTGAATAAACCCTTTCCTCCCCAACTTGCTTCTTGGTCATGATGTTTGTGCAGGAATAGAAACCCTGACTAAGACAGCAGGTATGAGCTGCTTTATGTGGATGCTGGGGACTGAACTCAGGTTCTCTACAAGAACTGCAAATGCTCTTATGCCTGAGCCATCTCTCCAACCTCCTCATGTCACAACTCATAGTTCACATTTGCAAAGTGATTTTTTTTTTTTTTTTTGTCATGTAAGGTAAGATTCCCAGATTTAGAAAAGGTCACCTTTGGGGTCTGTTGTAGGGTTGTAGGTCCTGTGTCTGCTCCGCCTCAAGGCATGGCCTCTTGGTGAGGCAGGATGCAGGGAATTTGACCACACTTACCCCATGCCATTGGGATACTGCTCCAGGGGTTGGAAGGTACAGTCTGCGGCTCAGTACAGCTGGAGCTGGCTTGGGGATCCGGGGCCTGCAAAGAGGCTGGGACCATGAGGTTCCCAGGCTCTTGGACACCCAGTCACGAAAAAGCTGAGAACAGAATCTGGGCCCACAGACTGGATCTGGCGGGGAGGGGGGTATCGCCAGCAGCTCTGTAGGCAAAGGCTGACAGCGGATCCCAATGAAAAGAGGCAGTCCATGGTTTTAAGGCATTTATTGTCATGGCAGAAAGTAGATTAGTAAAACCATACCCCACTTCTCAGGGTGGGCCTGAGATTAAACATCTTTTGCAGGGAGGAATGAAAGCTTATTGGCTAAGCCCTCCAGACCTCTAGGCATCTCATTAGAATGGAGATCTCTTTTGAGCCTATGTGACCTGTGGTCACATCTCTATTTCTATTATCTTGGTCTGAGATGTTAGGGCTACATGAGAAGGGGCTACGTGACTGATGGCCACAAATCTATGGGGGGATATGGCTAGTGACAGGGGCTTGGTGCCAAGCTCCTACCATCCCTTCAGAGTCTCCTGGGCTTCTAGCATTAGTTCAACAGGGGGCCAAGCTACCTCTCTCGGTCCACTGCCCCACAGTCTATATTCAGCCCATCACACCATTCCCATGACTTCTAGCCCAGGGCTCAGCTTTAATGTTCTTCATAGCATCTGTTGATGTAGTCAGACATTTACAAGGCTCTTTTCTTGCTCCCCACCACAAAACATGCTATAAGAAAACAGATATTAGGTTTGTTGTTTCCACCAATGTACAGCAGCATCTTGAAAGGTATCTGGCTCAAGTTACCTGCTCCCCAGCTGCTTGTGGACAAAGGAACATGTCAATGTTAGCTCCAGCCCATGGTTCTGCCAACCTAATGAAACCACACACACTTGTCCCAGCTTCTTCTTTAGCTGCCTTTGTTAAGCAGGGCATGGAAGTCTAAGAGCTAGGGAGTTGGTGCCACTATTCACAAATAAAGAGCCAATCAGTCTACGAGAGCAGTAATGAACAAGATACAGAGTCTCTCAGACAGACTGTGTATCAAGGCCTTACCCACTGTTTCACCTGGAGCATTCCAGTAAAAATAACTGGGTACAAGACGCTTTGGAGAGCCCTGCCTCTGAAGAGGGTGTGACATCAGTCCAAGGTGTTGTCAGGGAAACATTACATCATCAGGTGCTTCTCCAGAGAGAGAGAAAGTGCTTAGCTTGGTTTTAAAAGCCTTTGTTATCCTTTCAAGATCAGACTTTATCTACTTTTACATTAGCACACCTTTATTAATGCCTAGCTGGGATCCAGTAATACCTTATTCAATTTAATTTTAAAAAATGGATTTAGGGGCTGGAGAGATAGCTCAGAAGTTAAGAGCACTGTCTTTTCTCCCAAAGATCCCAAGTTAATTCCTAGCAACCATATGGTGGCACACAACCATCTGTGGTGTGTCTGAAGACACTGACAGTTAACTCATATACATAAAATAAATAATCTTTCCTAAAAATGGATTTAGAAGCCAGGGTGTGTTTGTCTGCCCTTCCTTTAATATCTACTAAAAGCCAGATCTGGCTCAGAGATGGAAGGAAACTCTGTCTTGTCCTTGCAAAGGCTTTGGGGTACAACAGAACACATGCATCACAGAGTGCTTTGTTCCCTGTGGTGGCAAGTGCTGTTGTTTTTAGGTGCCATCTGTACTTGTTTACTAAATAACTAAAAAACCTTGGGCTGTGGCTCTGCCACAACACCCTTTAGGTAGAACTGGTTCCGTGACTTGAAAGAATTGTCACTGTGATTGTTTGAATGAAAGTCCCCCCATAGACTCTAGCATTTGGATACTTGGTCCCTAGTTTATGGCACTGTTTAAGGAGGTTATGGGGAGGTGCAGCCTTGCTGAAGGAAATATGCCTCTAGAGACAAGATATGAGAGTTTATAGCCTTCCAGTTCACTCTCTCTGCTTTGCATTTCTGGTTGAAGATGTGAGTTCCTGGCTTCCTGACAGGGCACCTGCTGCCATGCCTCCTCCTTATGAGCTCTCCTTGGGAACCTACCCAAGTAAGCTCTGCTTTCTATGTCATGTTATCTTATCACAGCAACAGAAAGGAAACCAATACAGTCACCTTGACCCCAGTCTTTACCCTCTGGTTTGTTTCAAACCTGGGTGCATTTTTAGTTAGCTCAGAAACTTCATCTTCATCAGATAAACAGTCTGCCTTAACCTTCTTAAGATACCAGAAGACACAACTCAGCACCAATTAAGAAAGCTTTTTAAATCATATATTATTTGGAACAGCAAAAAAAATGTGATGTGTTTAACAACTATATAACAATATTCCACCATCATCTCCACCTGGTACCATACTAAAATTAATTTTAATTAACATCACATATACAGTTTATGAATAGTATATTATATCATAATATGTAGTATATCTAATGACCAAAAATATTTTTAAAATACTTTACTTGAAAGAAGTCCAGCCTAGACAGTCTTCTTGGTGTGTTCTATGCTAGTGAGATACCCTATCTCAAAAGCAAGGAGAGTAATTTCTGTGGAATAACACTCAAGGTTTTCCTCTGCCCTCCACACACATGTGCACAAGGCACATTTGTACCCACCCCCTGCATATACACATACACACTGATAAAAATAAACTACCAGCTGAGATCTCCTGCCCTTGTCTGTGCCATGCTGAATGGCAGTTCAAACAAGCACATGTGTGGGACAGAAAAACAATGTCACAAACTGACATGAGCTTGGGCCAGAGTGGAGGGAGGAGACATTCTTAGGGTTATGACCTATGATGACGAAGGCTGTGGTCAGGTTGGAAGAAAATTCTACAGCCCTGTAATTTGAAAACCTTTAGAACATCCCAACAGAAGAATAATGGACATACTTCCTGCTCAGCAGCTCCATCTAGTGGTAGATTTTTTAGTGTATAACACGGTATCTGAATGGAGTTATCTTCAATATCCAGATTTGCATCTGCATTCTGACCACTTTGATTTTAAAAAGATTTCTCATTCATGAAGCAAGCATGAAATATCTACTTTATAATGGTGGAAGTTCCTTTTGTTAGTTGTTACACTTTCTTAAAAGAGTAATTGCAAAGTTATCAAAATGCATCCACTTACATCATAATTTCGTTTCCCATTGAGGCAGGACAGTGGGGCAGGAAAAGAAGTGCATGAGAGCTATGAGGAAATATATGGGATGAGCCTGTTAGCAGAGAGAATGATTAAAAACCTCAGGACTAGGGACCTGACAGAGTGAGACAGAGCATGGGAAAAACCCACGCACATAAAAGCAGGAGCAAGCCAGCACTGTGGAAGAACTATGTAAAGGGCACATTTCTCCACTTCCAGACAACATTCTGGAGTGCTATCCTACTGAGGTACACCCTGCTTCACACCCTTGGAGGGTGAATGAAACTTGGATGTTAAAACCAATTTGAATTCACTTGGAAAAGGTAACAGTAGATCTTTGGGTACTTCCCCAAGTTTACTGTCACAGTCCCACTATTTGTCATGAGATGGTGGCCCATGACTGGCTTTACATGTTACCCAGTGACAGAGTGCCTTGGTTATAAAACAGAATTCCTACAAGGTTACGGATGATCTTGCTCAGCCAGTCCGGAAAGGAATGTTAGCAGAGATCATCAATCTCCCAGGATTATCTCTCTAGCTTGAGGTAGAAAGACAGACTGCAGAACTGCACGTAGTTCCCCGTGGCTGCAACAATTTCCCAAGTCTCAAGCTCTCCATCCCGCCCTTCAAAGGGTTAGTCAGCTTCTTTCCTGGGGAGACCCCTCAGTTTGCTGCAGGAGAGAAGCTACCCCTTGCTGTGTGTGCTAACAATGACAGTCTTGTCAGTCAGAGGTCAGATTCTATCGCTTTTCCGCCTTCTGTGATTTTATGCTGCCTCAGAAATCTAATAATTAGTGCCTAAACCCAGGAAAAGCATCCAAGGTCCACTGGCACCCAAGCCCTCCACATGGCCTCCCTTGTTCTCATCCGCCGTGGTCCCCGACGTGGGTGAGCAGCACCCCCATCTCGCTCGGGGAGCTTGTCTTTTATTATCCATACTTCTCTCCCTCGTATCTGTCTGTCTGGCTCTGACGCAGTCTGACCTCCAGGTGGAAGTTCAGTTCTCCATGCGATCAGTCCATGAATCCAACATGGCCAAAATGTCAGGATGAGGAAATTCACAGACGCTAACTCAGAGGGTTCTGGTTGGGTCTCGGGAGCTCCAGCAGACCCACTCTACCTCGTCTGGAGATTCTCTTGCTGGGAGGTTCCAGGAGCTTTGCCATGAGAGCTGCTTGGTTGAGAGTTCCAGGGATCTCCACCAGCTCCTCATTCTCTCAAACTCCTGGAAATAGAAACTAGGGGTGTCTCTCCTACTTTCCAGGCCCCTTTAAACAATTTAAAACCTGAAGGACATCTTCAGGTAGCTGGATTTGGCACATTTTTTTTGTAACCTGGTTCTGTCCCCACCATGGGCTCTAAATTGTCTGCACCAAAAGACACAATCCTTAGCCTATCTGTAGGCTAATCTAAAAGAGTCCATTTGAGAAGCTTCGGACTAGCCACATTTGTTTGGCTCTTCGTTCAAATCTGGCTTCAATGCACATTGGACAATGGCTACAGCTAGCCTGGTTTAGAAAACTTCATAAAATGGGATGGAGAGGGCTAGAGAGATGGCTCAGCAGTTAAGAGCACTGACTGCTCTTTCGAAGGTCCTGAGTTCGAATCCCAGCAATCACATGGTAGCTCACAACATGGTAGCTCACAACCATCCGTAATGAGATCTGATGCCCTCTTCTGGTGTGTCTGAAGACAGCTACTGTGTTCTTACATATAATAAATAAAGAAATCTTTTTTTTAAAAAAATGGAATGGAGAATGGCTCTACTTGAAACCACATCCAGAGCCAGAATGCCAGCTGTTTCTACTGGGTCTCCAAGTTGATTTCTCTTAACTGAGATAATTTTCTGCTCTTGAGACTCCTCTGCCTTTTATCTATTATCTGTCTTTGTCTCTGCCTCACCAAGCCTGGATGCGCTTGCTTGTATTTTTATAATTTTCTGTCTGGTGGCCTCTAGGTTACAGATATGTATATTATTGATATGAAAAATATTCGTTAGGTTTTTCAGGTTGTCTGCTTCCATCTGCCGATGGAACAGGAACAAACTGGTTGTAGCTTTTAAAAAGACAAACAAACAAAGACCCTCTGTCTAAAACCTCTCAATAAAAATTCCAGCTGTGCCTGCTTAAAATAATCACAGCTGGGTTTAAGATAGGCGATGTCTTCAAACCTTCACCAGAATAGCCAGTCACTTCTCCCATCTGGAAGCAGTGGTATTATATGAGACTTCAAGGTTTTCTGGGCATACAGGATAAAAAATAAAGACACCGGGCGGGGTCCGTCTATGCAGCCATGAAAAGGCTGTGATATATTCTGAGTAAAGTTCCCAAGTGTTGCCTAACGCCTCCCCTTAGAAAATTTTCTTACAACAAACAGTGCATTTATTTGTTACTGTTAAGTTTCATGATATTTAAATTTTTTACTCAAGAGAAACTTATAAAATAAAATAGCTAAATGATATTTTCTGAATACCACTCCCTCTTCTTGATTTTGTTTACAAAAAGATGCTTCCCCATTCAAGGTAATATCTTTTCAGCTCTTACTGAAATGTAAACTTTACCTCAAGATCTGCAAGAAATTATGAAATCCTAATTTTATAAAAGTTACTATTATTAAAAACTGTTGAGGGTAATTAAAACATAAAAGTTAACAATCAGTCACCATTTATAAGGAACCAAATGCTCTAATGTGCTCAGAATTGTGTTTGTAGCCATGTTAAGTACAAATACAATTCATTACAGAGACAAGCTTAGAGACTAATTTATATCTCCAATTATTTAGTCTTCTGAATATGCTACCAAAGTTAAACCCAAAACAAGGTTATAGTAAACTGAAATTTATTTAATGTAATATAGTATTCAAAATCAGGAATTTTTTTTCTGAACAAAAACAGATTATGAAAAACTGAATGCTGAATGAAGTGGCTTGAATTTATAACACACTTGCATGGCAGGCTGTCCTATGCTTGAGTAGTGCCCTTTCCTGTCAGAAGAGATTGCATGCTAGCCTCAATACAGAATAAAGAAAAAGCAGGGAGGGGCTAAGACCTGCCAGAAGGCTGTTGCTTCTGCCTGTGGCTGGGTAGGCCAGACCAGGAAAACGTCCTCCTTATCTATAAAAGGCTAATTACTCCTCATGTCTCACATGACAGGGGGATGGATTCTCTTGCCTGGTGGAGGATTTCAGAGTCTGCACCCACGTCCAGAATGTCTCAAACAATAGAGAGACAAATAGCAATTATTCTGCCCTCAAATTGACATAGAGAGATGCTGAAGACAGGGGAACCTTGTTCCTATGCCTACCACCAGACTGGTGTGGGACTTGGACGCTAGTTCCATTGGTCATGCCTGTTATCCTGTTATCCCATTCTGCCTCTTAGCAAAAGATAACCCTGGGGTCCACATCCTAACAACCTATGTTTCCCGGTTAAAAGAGGCTTCCAGAAGCTCTGTCATCAAACTCATAGCTTCGGAAAGCTATCCAGACTATCAAAGCAGTGTCTTTGGAAACTTTGCTAGACAATGCTATAAAAATGACTTAATAGGAGTTTGTTCTTCTTCTTTTTTTTTTTTTTTTTTTTTGGTTTTTTTTTTGGTTTTTCGAGACAGGGTTTCTTTCTCTGTAGCCCTGGCTGTCCTGGAACTCTCTCTGTAGACCAGGCTGGCCTCGAACTCAGAAATCCACCTGCCTCTGCCTCTCGAGTGCTGGGATTAAAGGCGTGCGCCACCACTGCCCAGTAGGAGTTTGTTCTTCTTTTAGTTGTCAACCAGATGCTGAATTTAACTGACTTCTTTTACTAAAGCTTCAAGGGGCTTGTTCCTTATGCAGGAGTTTGATGTAACCAACAGCCAATCACAGTTACCTTATCCTTCTACAGAAGGAGCCTGGCCCAGCCAGTTACGCAATTGTATGTAACCTTATGTTTACTTATGTTCATCTTGATGTAAAGTAAAAACTTCCTTAATGACTCTGTCTCTTAATGTTCCCACAGGCTGTACAGTTATTATCCTCTGCCTCATGTTCTGGGTCTTTGACATCTGATAAGTTCTGGTGTGGCCCCTGGGATGACCCTCCTCTGAGGCACTAACTGCCGCCCTTCTACAGCACCCACCTTGTCCGTGTGAAGCCGTTAAAAGAGTGCAGTGTCCCCAAAGCCCCTGAAACTGGTTCTAATGAGGCTTAAGAGGGGCATGGGTCATCCAGCTCACGCCTCTTCTAGCCGTTCTTGTCAGGACTCAGAATTAAACAGCTGGACTAAACCTCTTCACATCAATTAGCCTTGTCTCACCAGCTCTCAGGAAAAAACTTACATTCCGGATCAGCTTAACATCCTTGAGGATGAACTCAATTCCTTGCATGCTGCAGTATTCCTAGACTAGATCTTGCTAACCCTAAGTGTGATGTGTGCCTTCCTTCACGAAGGATGCTGCGCCTGCACCTATACATTCTAACTGGTCTGAAATGGGGCCTAAAGACACAAGAAACAGCCGCCTCCTATGCGTGGGCTTCCGGTCCCCTCCAGCTCTGGCTCCTCCCCTGGATGGCTCATTTCTACCTCATTAGCCCTCCTCACACTTACGGTTTACCCTGTCTTTTCTTTCTTTCTTTCTTTGGTTTTTCGAAACAGGGTTTCTCTGTGTAGCCCTGGCTGTCCTGGAACTCACTCCATAGTCCAGGCTGGCCTCGAACTGAGAAATCCGCCTGCCTCTGCCTCCAGAGCGCTGGGATTAAAGGCCTGCGCCACCACTGCCCGGCTTACCCTGTCTTTTAAATGATTTACTTACTGAACCTCCCCTCACCCTACTGCAGCTGCACTTCCTGATACATCTACAAAAATCCCCTTTAGATGCTGTGGAGAAACTCTGGCTCTAAGGAACTTTCATCCCATTCACCCTAGGCCAGATTGAGGTCAGCCCTCAATTTTCTCCTGTTTCAGTCCTTCAGTGCTCCTGCTGCTTCTTCTGGCTCACTGTGATGCAGCATTCTCGGCAGTGGAACTTGTCAGTCACTGTTGTCCTGAATAACCTTGTACCCACTTCCTATTACAGCTCACTCTGCCTGTTCTGCCTTCATTTCTCCCAAACATCCACCTTTCTGGGAAATCTCTGTTTTACTCTATAACCAAATTGTCTATTTACAGATCTCAAGAAATATTTTACAAGTGTTTCTCCAGAAATGCATAACAGGAATTGTGTAACCCATCAAAGCCAATCAAGTTAAAACTCTTCCCCTGCTAAGTGACCAGAGGATCTCTCTTCAACTGACCCTGAACTATCACCTCCTGAAGATGGCCCTCCTCAGCAGAAAACAGCTAAGAAAGGTTCAAGGTCCCCACCTCCGTTTTTTATACCATGGAGTTTAGAATGATAGAGTGCCTTGGTGACAAAACAAAATGCCTACAACATTAAAGATCATTTTTTACTCAGTCATCCCAGAAAAGAATGTCTGCAGAGATAACCCCCCATGATCAGTCTTGCTTGAATCATACAATTTCAGAAAAGACAGACTGCAGAATCACACGTAGTCCCGTGGCTGCAACAACCTTTCCATTCTCAAGATCTTCACCCTGCTCTGTAAAGATCTTCCCTTGGCAGATCACCTCAATTTCTTGAGAGGGGGAGAGAGAGAGGGAGAAGGGGAGGGAAAGGAAGAGACAGACAGACAGAGACAGCGAGAGGGACACACACACAGAGAGACAGACTACCCCTTTGCTGTGTGTGCTAATAAACACAGTCCTATCAGTTGAGGGACAGTCAGACTCCTGTCTCTTTAAGCTGCCTCAGAAATCTAACACCCACTGTTTATAAAAACAGAGTTCATTATATAGATGACATAATGCTAACCTCTAAGCATTTTGTGGATTTAGAAAAGCACTTGATAAAAAAGGATGCCATGTGGGGTTAGAACAGATAGGCTCAGGAAGATTTCAAGCAAGCTAAGATCCACATAGGGTGGGCTAAATGGCTGTGTTCTGCTATGCTATGCCCCTTCCACTGTGGTTCCCAACCTAGGGTCATAACATGTTAGATATCCCACATGTCAAATATTTACAATTCATAACAGTAGCAAAATTACAGTTATGAAGTAGCAACAAAATAGTTTTATGATGAGGGATCACCACAACATGAGGAACTGTATTAAAGGGCCACAGCGCTGGGAAGGTTGAGAGCCACTGTGTTAGAAGTTACAGACGCTCCACAGGCTACAGCAGGGGCAAAAGCAACCTGCGTGAATGATTCCAGTAGGATTGGTCAGTCGTGGAAAGGGGCAGACACCCCGGCACACAATGCTAAAACCGCAACTGCCAGCTGCATATAAAGCATTCCAGAGAATAGAAAACACAAGAAGCCACTCCCACCAACTTCAGAAGACCTGCCAGCCTCAGAGCCCTTGGACTTGTTACAACAATCTGCTAAGCCACGGCGGATTACTATGGAGTCCTAGCTGTGCAGAAATATGATTTATCTGAGGGTATAAAAGGGGTTTCTAGTGCCTCTATTTTTTCCTTCATCTCAGCTCTCATTTTGATCATAAGCATATAAAATTCCTCTCTCACCCAGACAATTTCAACTGACTCTGATAAAGAAAAATCCCCCTCCACTCTGCTTTCCACACCTCCCCACCATGGCACTGCGTGTGTGTGTGTGTGTGTGTGTGTGTGTGTGTGTGTGTGTGCAACTTTTTTTAAAGATTTATTTATTTATTTTGAGTACATTGCTGTCTTCAGACACACCAGAAGAGGGCATTGGATCCCATTACAGATTGGTGTGAGCCACCATGTGGTTGCTGGGAATTGAACTCAGGACCTCTGGAAGAGCAGTCAGTGCTCTTAACCGCTGAACCATCTCTCCAGCCCACGTGCAACTTTTTAAAGTGTGTAGAATTTAAAAACCAAATTATACATGGGCTGAGAAATTTCAGAAGTTTAAAAAAGGTGCAGTTTTCTTCCCTCATAAGAAAGTTTCTTTTTTTTCAAGAAAGACGCCATGCATTTATACATGGGCATATGTGATTCGTTTTTTAGGTTTTTAGGGTTTTTTTGTTGTTGTTTTGTTTTGTTTTTTTATTTTTTTGTTTTTTTCGAGACAGGGTTTCTCTGTGTATCCCTGGCTGTCCTGGAACTCACTCTGTAGACCAGGCTGGCCTCAAACTCAGAAATCCACCTGCCTCTGCCTCCCAAGTGCTGGGATTAAAGGTGTGTGCCATTACAACCGTCTCTATTATCTACCATCCAATAAGGCAGCCACCACCCTCATGAGTCTGCCAGCTTGACACGTGGCCCATGTGACTGAGATGTTAATAGTTTACTTTTAGAGGATGTTCAATTGTGTATATGTGTTTGTAAGTGCAAGTGCCCTTGGCAGTCAGGTGCCCAGAGCCTGGAGCAAGCCTGCAGGTGGTCATGAGCTGCCTGAAACAGGGCTGAGAGTTAAACTCCGGAAGACCCACCAGCACTCTTCACTGCCGAGCCTTCTCCCCAGTACCAAAAGTGTAGTGTTTTAAATGTACATTTATTATAATGAATTGAGATTTTAAAAAAATCAGTGAAAGGTCAAATTACTTCTAGCTAGAAGAACAGAGACCACGGGCGTGTAAGCGCAAGGAGCAGCCATCACCTCCGGGCATAGGTTCCCAGCACCCTGCTCCGAGCCTCCTCTCTCAGCCTAGGATTGGTGTCCTCCTTCTCAAGCCCTTCCATACGCAGGATGCAGGTGCCATTTCTCTCAGTTCAAGTCCCACACTGGAAGAATTTTCTGGTCCCTAGTCCCCAGAGCATCCTCCAGCCTTGGGCTGGGAAACACTTGCTCTGTGTGTGCATATTGACCCTGGAACCCAAATCTCTTGGGAAACAGTTACCATCTATGACAGTTATCTATTTGTCAGTGTGACACAATCTACAGTCCCCTGGGAAGAATCTCAGTGGGAGACTGTATCTATCAGGCTGGCCTTTGGGCATGTCTGGAGGTTTGTCTTAAAGACTGTATCCATCAGGCTGGCCTTTGGGCTTGTCGGGGGGTTGTTTTGATTATGAATTGATGAGAAAGACATAGACTGAAAGAGGGTATCTCCTGAGTGTGAATTATATATGAATGAATAGAAGCTCCTGAGCAGGGGGCATGAATATTTTCAGTACCTCTGTATTCTTGATTGTGGATGTGACCAGCTGCTTCAGGTCCTTACCTGGCTGCCCCATAGTGATAGACTATAACCTGGACCTACAAACAGAAAAAACCCTTTCTCCCTAATAGTTGCTTTTCTCAAAATATTCCATCACAGCAACAGAAACAAAACTGACTCTCCATCTCACATCTCTGCTTGCCGATAGCTGTGGACTGAAATGCCAGGAATGGGTTCTTGGGGATGAAGATCTTGCTGGTCCCCTCAGAGTGCATGGTATAGAAGCCCTTAGGTCCATATGAAGAATGCTGGCACGGTGTGAACAATTCGTGGAGAGAACTTTATGTCCAACGTTGCCAGCCAGTCACTTTCCCTAAGTTTCCCACTGCATCCTCAACAACTGGAGCAAAAGAATCATGATCCCACTTTATAGACAAAAGCTGGTCTGGCACACTGGGAAGCTGTATGGGCCTCCCTTTGTTAGAGCTTAGGTCTTAGCAGGAGAGAAGACTGCAGTGCTATGGAACAAATGCTGGTGGCTTATGCATACTCAAGCACTGTGCCACCCTAGAGCCAGCTCCCAAGCCCTACAGAAGAACACTATTTCAAAGAGATAGGCTTGTGTTGTCATACTGTTGCAACACTGGCACATGTCTTTAACACCAGCACTAGGGAGGCAGAGGCAGGCAGGTGTCTGTGAGCTTGGGGCCAGCCTGGTCTGCATTGTGAATTTCAGGCTGGCCAGGACCACACAATGAGATCATGTATTAAAACATGTATTAAACAAAAAAAGCTAAAAAGAAGTGGAGGGATGCAGGGAGGAAGGAAGGAAGGAAGGAAGGAAAGAAGGAAGGAAGGAAGGAAGGAAAAGGGGGAGAGGGGGGAGGAGAGGGGAGGAGGAGGGAGGAGGAAAGAAAAGGAAAGAATGAGAAAGTATTAAAATTTCCCTGGGGAATCTCATGTTGAAACAGTGAAAAGGCTGGAGCCTAGCGCTAGCCAGGACAAACTTATGTTTCAGAAAGAGCTCATACAGTCCTGGCAACTTGTCACCACCTTCCAAGGGGACTAGAGGAGGCACTGAAGGCTCAGTGATGAGTACAACCCAGGTGGGACTACAAGTTGACCACAAATAGTCGTGCCGTCTTTGCAGTCTGCTTAAACCTGAACCTCAGAGACTGAAGAATGCTCAGTGGTTAAGTGTACTGGATAGTCTTCCAGAGGACCAAGGTTTGAATCCCAGCACGGTGGCTCACAATCTTCTGTAACTCTAGATCCAGGTAATCTGAAGCTCTCCTCTGGCCTCTGTGGACTAAAGGCAGCATGCACATGTAATACAGAGACATACATGCAGGCAAAACATTCATACACAAAAACAACAAAATACGTTTTAACAAAGTTAGTCTAAACATTATGCTGATGCCTGAAAGACAGACTCTGGGGTTACTGTAGCTCTCACCATCTTCCCAATACGACATTTGAGTAAATGTTTTTCTGCTTTTTTTTTTTTTTTCTGTAACTAGAGGCTTACAGCAGAGCCTAGCTTACTGGGTCTGCCAGACAGCACACTTTGACCCTAAGGTCTCTGATAACAATCTTAGGGTATGACAGGTACTGTTAATAATATGCAGTCCAGGTGTTCCCCATCTGCTCAAGGTACCCAGAAGTTGAGCCAACATTTGGACACTGTTCTCTGTCTCCCCTTATGGGTTCCAACAGCCCATTCTGTCCCAGCCACAGACTCCTGACTCTCCAACAGCCCATGGAAGACCAGACGTCATCCCACTAAGGATGCAGACTTCAGGAATGGCCAGGAAAAGCAGCATGTGGAGCCAACAAGGACAGGCAACAAGAGTGCATTTCTGGAAGGAATTTACTGACAGGAGAGTCTCAGCTAGTGATTTCCCTCACCCAGGAAAGGCATAAGAAAAGGCAGCCCTGGATAACGGAGACTGTAAAAGAAAGCTCTTCTGTCCCCTTCTCTGAGGAGAAGGGGAGGGGAGTAATGCAGGAAGGGACCTATGGGGGTGGGACTGGGGTCAGGGCTGCAACTAGAATTTAAAGTGAATAAATTAATGAAAAAATAAAGTGTAAGGAGGATTGTAGGACCTTCAAACCACCCTTTAAGATCTAAAAATCATTCGGTTCCATGTTATTTTTCTAACCTAACATAAAATGGCCTTACTTTTTCAGCTTATTCATTTAAAGTTGTTTTTAACTGAAATTAAACTATCTTTAGTGGCAATAAATACTCAGAAGTAAAAAATAAATTTCGAAAAGGAAGTTCTTCAGAGAGCACGTAGTCCTTCAGGGACTCAACCCTCAGGGAAAAGGTCCACCTGACCAGCATAGATCTGGAAGGTTTCAGATCCTCAGACAGGAAGCACTGACATAAGGCTTCTGCACTTGCTCAAGTCCTTGGAGATTGAGCTGGAGAAATGAGCCAGGGTCAGGGGTCAGGTAGGCTAGTTGGGTGGAAGGTCCTGGGTGGGTGGAATTACAGCTAGAGAAGCACATCCAGCCCAGAAAGTCTCTACATGGAGACCCTAGAGTTGGTGGCGGGTCCAAGGAGTGAAGCTGGAAGCAGGACCACAGAAGGGAAGAGTCTGCTTGAAGCCTCGTCAGGGAAGAGACTGATGCCAGTCGAAGCTAGGTCTACGTGGGTATGAACAACCAGAGACATCAGGAAAGAAGTGATAGATGTCTGGAAGGCAGATGAGGGCAGCAGCCAGTGACACAGGAGCTCTCTCATTGGACACACAGGACAAGCTGAAGCAGCAAACCTGATACCTTGGTACTAAAGGAGCCTCAGTTTCCCCATCTGTAGCTTTCTAATGGAAGATCATCTGTTCACGCAAGGCTCTATCAAAAACCACTCCCTCAAGTGACCTCAGTCATGTGTTGAGAGATGTCAGAATTCAAAGACTGAGGCTGGAGAAGAGGCAAAGGAGAAAAGCTCTACACCATACTAGAAAGCCCAGGACTGGGGTGGAGAAACACCCACTGCTGGGGATGATTGTCTTGATGGCAGCTGCAGCCTGGTTCGGGGAGGGTTAAGATCTTGGAGTCCCCACCCGCCCTGGATCTGCTTGTCCTCCCACATTCACGTCTTCTGGAAAATATTCTGCCTGCAGCCTGTCTCGTTTGGTGCTCCAGGCCCTCCTCTCCCTTCCCCCTCCTCCTCCTTTGGCTCAATGTAAGAGGAAGGTCAGGGAACTTTGGGAAACGGGAAACTCCAAAACTCCGGACTCTGGGAGAAGGGTCAGTGGAAAAAGGCGGGGCTTTGGGGACCAAGAGAGAGGAGAAAAGGGAGTTGAGAGGGTGAGAGGGGACAGCTGCCAGGGAGCTGTTCGAGGGACCACACGGAAAAAAGCCTCGCTAAAGCAACAAACCTTATATTTTTCAAGGTACCAGAAAGAGGCTGGGGATTTGGGATATGGAGGGAAGACCCCAAAGGAGGAGAAAATGGCTCAGAAAAGAGGCTGTAGTGGCCACAGCCAGCAGGACTATTTCCCGGGGCTGTTGGCAGGGACCTCTAAAACTTTGCTGGCCCCAGGAAACAAGGCCTTGCAGAATGGGAAGGGTTAGTTGGATACCAATGGAGACTCAGAAAGGGACACTTCTGTCCCCAGGAGTAAGTCAGGCTACCACCACCACAGCTCCAAGAGCTGAGGACCACACACCATCTTTGCAGGACCATAGGACTGAAGTGAAGCCATGAAGTGCCTGCTGATCTCCCTGGCCCTATGGCTGGGCATACATGGGACAGAGCTTGAGCTCAACGAGACACAGCGCAGGGGCCTGCAGGTGGCTCTGGAGGAGTTCCACAGACACCCACCTGTGCAGTGGGCTTTCCAACAGATCGGTGTGGACAGCGCTGATGACATGGTTAGTGGTGTGACGGGGTAGAGAATGGAGAGCTGCAGTCTTAGAGACCAGTGAATTCCCAGAAAGCTTTACTGGGAAAGGTCCCCAGCCAGCCACCCTCCTAGGCTGTGCCAGTTCTAAGTTAAGGTGTTGGGGGAAAGGAGTAACATCCAGGAATTTCCTGCTGGCCTTCTTGTCTGTCTGACTGTCTGTCTGTAGCTCTTCTCAGCCGGCACCTTTGTGAGGTTGGAATTTAAGCTCCAGCAGACCAGCTGCCTCAAGAAGGACTGGAAAAAGCCAGAGTGCACAATCAAACCAAATGGGGTGAGTGAAGGGGCTCTGCCAGGGTAGGAACTGGGTGGAGCCCAGAGAGGCATTGTGCTCATCACTGGGGGCTGTCTGCAAAGAAGGGAGGATGGAGGGAAGAGGGAAATTTCTCCATCAGAGTAGGTCCTCCTAAAGAAGCTTCTCTATGGAGTTTATCCTGTATCCTGGCCAGGATATATATAGCCAGTTCACTGAATGGTTTCACAATAATCGGTCACTCTAAGGGTGACACTGCTGCAGTGGACTGACCTCGGGCTGGAGGTTCTGAGTTAAGATTCTTGCTCTCTAATAGCTTTGTGGGTTCACTGAAGGTCCATGTTCCCTCCAGGGGTTAAGGGAAGGGACTGGATTATACTGGTGATTTAGCAAGACTCTTGGTTTCAAAGACCTTTTGTTCAAATTAAATCTTAAAGGAAAAATGTAAGTATGAGGCCAAGGTAATAAAGGCCCTTGCTGTGCAAGCACAGGACCTGAGTTTGAATCCCAGCACTCAAATGAAAACAACTGGGCGTGGCTACACAGGAGTATTCCCGAGGCTTGTTGGCTGCCAGCCTAACTGTAGGTTCAATAAGAGATTTTCTGCCAAGGGATATTGAAGCAGAGTGGTGAAGTGAGACACATACATACACAGGCATGAGTATACATGTACACACACACACACACACACACCAGAGAGAAACAGACAGACACCATCCATCTGGGTAAACTTCTTGCCTTTATACATGTTTGCACATTAACATAGGCACTTGTGAATATACCCATGCAGTGTACTGCCTATGAGCTGCACACATATGCATGCTCACACAAGAATGATCCCTGCAAAGGCTAAAATACTATAGTCTGCGGGCAAGCCAAGGGTAGCATACACTTGAAATGCCAGCATTGGTGAAGTTAAAGCAGGTGAACCACAAGTTCTAGACCACTCTGGGCTACTTCTTGAGACTGTGTCCAAAGAAGAGAGCTTCTAAACTCTCCTATCCCAGGATAAGCTGCATGTCCACTGGCTTGCATGTCACCTTGTTCCTTGGATTTAGTTATGTTTATGTTGCTGTGATAAAATACCATGACCAAAACCAACTAATAGTAGGAAAGGTTTATTTTGGCTTAGGGTTCCAGAGGAATAAAAGTTCATCATGGGGCTGGAGAGATGGCTCAGAGGTTAAGAGCGCTGGCTGCTCTTCCAGAGGTCCTGAGTTCAATTCCCAGCCACCACATGGTGGCTCACAACCATCTGTAATGGGATCCGATGCCCTCTTCTGGTGTGTCTGAAGATAGTGTACTCATACAAATAAAATAAATATTTAAAAAAAAAAAAAAAAAAAAGTTCATCACGGTGTCGAGGCAGAGAGAAGTGGATGCCACCAGGCCTAGCTGCCAGAGCAGGAAGCTGAGAGCTCACAGGAAGCAGAGTGAACTGGGAGTGGTCCAAGGTTTGAAAGTCTTAAAGCCTGCCACAAGCAATGCACTTTCTCCATCAAGGTCAAATCTAAAACTCCCCAAACAGCACTACCAACCAAGTATTCAGATATCTGAGCCTGTGGGGATCTCTCTTATTCAAATCACAGCATCCCTCCACTCTAGAGCAAGCCAGAAGGGAGTCCTCACCCTGCCTCTCATGTTCTCCTCCCCAGAGAAAGCGGAAATGCTTGGCCTGCATCAAACTGGACCCCAATGGTAAAGTTCTAGGCCGGATGGTCCACTGTCCAATACTGAAGCAAGGGTCTCAGGTAAGAAGGAAAAGAGGTTAGGGAGAGGCCTGGAGGGACAGATCAGATCTGGGTCTGTGGGAGAACAACAGGAAATGTAGGAAGAAGAGTGGAGTAGGGGGCGGCTGGGACATTCCCCTGGGGGTTGTGGCGGTGCCTCCCTTCCTAGGCACTGTTGCATCGAACACTGGTTCTAGCAGGAGCCTCAGGAGTCCCAATGCGTTAAGATAGCCCAGGCTGGTGAGAACTCCCGCAGCTACTTCTTCCCTGGACAGTTTGCCTTCTCCAGGGCCCTGCAACCCAAATAAGCCCTGGACAGGTAAGTGGCTAATGGGGAGAGCCAGCCCTTGGCATGGGGATTGGGCTGAGGGAGGAAGAGAAGGGACATGTGAAATGTGAAAAAAGCTAGGATCAGACCAAAACAACCTCCCATGCACCCAATCTGGTTTTCCCTTCTTAACCAGGACTTCATCTTACTTCCTGTACAGCTGTGGCAGTACCCAGCAGAAGCATATGGCCTCCCAAAGACTTGTAACTCCCAGGCTAATAAAAACGCTGTCTGTTCCTTTCCAACCTTGGGTTGTTCTTCCCTCAGCTCAACCTGTACATAGAAGGGAAGCTCAAAGACTCTGTGGGTGTGCGCGTGTGTGTATGTGTTCACACTTCCTGCCTAGTACCAGGAAGAAGCAGGTAGGGTGAGTGTAGGAGCCTCCCTCAGGACCAAAGCAGAAGTTCAGAAGCCCACGTATTTGCTGAAAAAAGAGACAAGAAGTAATACATATAAGCACAGAACTATTTAATCGGAGTTAGCAGGTGGCAAGTAACCTTACCCACAAAGCTTTAGGTTGGGCATCTGAGGGAGCTCAGGCTCAGCATGCCCAGAACCCCCGGAGCCTGGCTGCATAGTGTATTTGCCAGATAGTGAGGGGATCTCCTCTACCTTCTAGAGGCGACCTGGAAAGCGTGCCCTTGTGGATGTGGAAGGAGGGCAGGAAACATCCTTGGGGAGATGTAGGAGTTAGGAAGCTCTCAAGAAAGGGATGAATGAACAACCTAGTTTGCAGGGTCTGTGACCAGAAAAAAAAAACAAATAAATAAACAAACAAACAGAGAGGCAAGGGCATGGGGCAGGGAAGGAATGTCTACCTTCAGACTACCTTGGCTGTGAGTTGCATTCAGAAGACAAAGGAAGAGGTGGTTTCTGCAGGGCTGAGAGCCTGCTGGGCCTGGGCCAAGCTATCACTGGCCTGACGATCCAAGTCAAGGCATTCCTGCAGTGTGTCCTGGAACTGCCGGCAGGCCTCCTCCAGAATGGAGCTGCTCCGGATGGGCCAGGGCTCCCAGTATCCGGGCTCTACCCATGGCTGGGCCTCGATGGCTCTGGGGCCTGGGCTGGAGCTGGAGCGAAAGGAACTGTCCAGGTCTCGGCATAACTGGTACAACTCACTGCCCCGCCCACTCACACGTTCTCCATCTATGACTTTGAGTCCAGGCAGTAGCTCTCGGACCACAGCCCAGTAGGAGGGATTTGCACATAGGGGATTGCTGAGCCGGGCCAAAGGGTCCCGGAGCCTCAGGTGCTCCAGGCCCTGCAGCCCAGCCAGACACTGCAGCTGGCCAGGAGTGGTCAGCAGGTTACCAGCAGCATTGAGGCGCTGCAGGTTCTCACAGGCTGCTAGAGGCTCCAGCCCTGTCAGCCGATTATTGGAGACATTGAGCACAGCCAGCTGTCGCAGGGATGCCAGTGGGCCCAGGTGGGTAAGTGCATTGCCTGATAGGTCAAGCCACTCAAGGTTCAGGCACTCCCCCAAACAACCCAGGTCCACCACCCCTAAACCCCGAAGTTTCAGCAACAGGATGGAATCTAGGGCAAACTCTCCAGAGTGGGACTTCAGCAGCTGGGGTGTGATACGCAGTGCCTCAGTCTCTCCTGGCTTCTCTCCAGGAGGCTCCATGATACTAAAGATGGTTCACAAGGCCAGGTCCGGGCAGTGCTGTTAGTCACAGGGATGCTGGTGCCTCTGAGGATCAGCTGGCTGCTCTCCCTCAATTCTGCTTAGGCCCTAAAGAGAGACAGACAGTCAGGCCAGCCTCTCCTAGGCATAGGTCCTGTGCAACAGGGAATTGCAGGATGTCATGCAGATGGCACCAAGTCCTTGTGCTCACAGAAACTAGGAATGTTAAACACATAGGGTTATCTCTGGGGAGAAAGAGAGAGGAGAGAGAGAGAGAGAGAGAGAGAGAGAGAGAGAGAGAGAGAGAGATTGCTTTCCCACCCAGACATCAGGGAATAAATGTGGTTAGCAGCCTGGCCTCTGCTCTATCTGCATGAATGAGACCACACCAGTTCTCCCCTGGAACCTTAAGATGGTATGTGCCGTCTATTTATAGAACCCATCTTTATGAAAGAGGGGCGTGTACTTTGAAAAGAATTTCAATGTAGTTATGCCCTTAGCTTTATTGTGCACATGGGATTGTGCTATACCAGGAAACTGGTTTCCAAATTGTACTGAATTTGAATATGCCTAAAATAAACTGCCCAGTGTCAGGCTCTGGAAGTTTGAACCAACACTGGCTACTGAGTGTGTTGAACCAGAATTTCTTGTTTCACATGGAGAGACCCTCTGCTGCCATGGTGTTTACAGAGACACCCTCCCCCACAATTCTGAACCCACCAGCCTTGATCCCCAGAGTAAATAGCCAATAACCCGGCAAGACCTGAGACCATCTTAGCAACAGGACAGGGCACAGCCCCAGCTTAGGGGAAGTGGCTCTGGCTGACTCCACTGGTCACACCATCTTACATGAAGCTTAGGTCCTATATTGCCAGTTTGGTCCACCTCTCAGATCTGGACTGTGGACAAAAATATCATCACTTAACTTTTCCATTAACTATTATGATACATCCTTATTAACCCTAAAGGGTTTCATTTTGAAAGGTTAATTTTTTATTGATTGGTTGGTTTGTTGGTTTCTCTGTTTTTGTTTTTTTAAGATAATTGAAGCTGGTTTTGAATTCTCACTCCTCCTGCCCTCCTCTACCGTACTCCACCCCTGAGAACTAGGATTACAGGGTTACACTCCTGGCTTAAATTTGTTTTAAAATAGACAACAGGTAATTACCACTTTCCTAGCATGCAGACCCAAACAAGAATGCTGTAACTTCTTTCATTCATTCAAAAATGTTATTTCCATTTTCCCAACATTATCATCATTTAAAATGGTATCCTGAGGATGCAGACCAACTTGCAGCTCTGGCTGGGGCTACAAGGCCTGAGGGGTAGGTTGACTTTTAGTCCTGGGTACTGAGGAAACTGAAGTTAAGGAAGGTAGGACAGGGTGGAAGTTAACAAAGAAGCTGAGGCCAGCTAGTTACACACTGCTGCTCCATCTCCAGGCAACCCCTATCCAAGTCTCCCCAGCTCCCCAACCAGTTCTTCTGCTTCGACATCACTTCTCAGAGATCAGCCAGACCGCAGTGGTTACTGTGTAAGATCCATTCCCAGCCCTGTCAAAGCATTTGTGGAGAGCTCTTTGAAGACACTGCCAATTATCAGGAATCACCGATGGATGGTGCTGTGAGCCTGGTCTCCTTGGAGAAGGGGATACTTAGTAACACTGATCATTAGTCTTGGGAGTCACCAGTACCTCACACCTACAAGCTCTGAGCAGCCTTGGCATTGGCAGTGTCCTAATGTTTTTTTGCAGGTGTAACTGTCTGCCTAGCTCAGACTGCCGAGTCTGGGCCTCCAGCCAAAGTCTGCAGTTTGGAATGAGGCCTGATTTTGTTTTCCTGTCCACATGAACCTGTATCCTCTATGGGCAGCACTGCCATTGACCCTCCCCACAGGCAGCCTTCTCTCACTGTGCACCCACTTGGGCTCATCATTCCACAGCCACTGAAGATATACTTGCCCTCCTCCACATTGCAGAGCTATGTTAGGCACTCCTTTTTTGCTCTAAAATGGCTTCCTGGACCCTTGCCTCCCCCAGCTTGCCCTTTACGACCATGATGCCATGCCTTCCGTAGCTTTGTGCTGTCCAAACTCATGAAAGACTGTTTTCCTGAAGCAGACACAGGTGAAAGGATGTTTGATGAGGAGGATAAATATGTCCCAACAGACTGCGGGAGATGAGCACTGAGCTTAGGTCTGTTTATGCTGCCTTGCCATTCTTCGTTAATGACAAGCATGTATTGGTTCACCTTACATAGCTTGTTGAGCTCAACTTGTGGTAATGCTGTCATTGAAAGAAACTCTCCTAAGAACTGCATGTAAGTTTCCTGTGGGAGCTTGTTGAATCCACTGCCTTGCTCAGTGGTTGGTGAGCCTGGCAGTTTCTTCAGATTGAACTATAACTGCTGGTTTATGCGTGGTGTCTGCCTGCCAAAAGGACCAGACTGTAGCTGTTGGATCACGTGTGGTGTCTGCCTGCCTAGAGGACTGGTCTGCAGCTGCTGAATCGTATTTGGTGTTTGCTACAAAACTAAACTGCTATGAAACAGGATCAAGCTTGCCCCCAAAGGACTATGGCTACAGAGGTTCACTTCCCCCACAGCCTAACAACTTTTCGCTTCCACTCCCTCTGCTGGGTGGTAGAGGCGAGGTTTAACCTTACTAAAAGTAGGCTGCAAAAAAATTCATGCCTACAGATAATTACAATAAAATGTTTTCAAGGTTATTCAGATAGTAATTAGCTAAGAATAAACAATGTTCAACAATTCAGATATGCTATAAATAGATAAATGGTCATCAAAGACTCAGAGATCCACAGAAAATTACATTTAAAATTATTTCATTATTAAAAGATCTTTTTGCCTATGAGACAGGTCTGCTCCAGACAGTATCCCCACTCCCCTTCAAAGAAGATGATGAGCACCAATAACCTCCAATATGGAGTTGCTTCAATTGCAGCAAGCTAGCCACTGGGCAAAGAAAATGCCCATGCTTCAGCTACAGACAAATGTGTCCAAAAAGGACAAATGGATGCACGGAAAGTGATTGCCAACTTCTGCTAAAACAGCGTAACCAAGGCCTTCATAATCCCTGCTTTACATAAGGTCTGTCAGATAAGGTCTGAAGTTGAATGCTCCAACATTATAGAGAATACTGGGGACTGTCCAGGCAACCAGCTGTCTCTAACACTTCCTAATTTTTGGAAGCTGCATCCCAGTGCTTCCTATGTACTCAGGAAATATTTATCCCTTCTCAAGTCTCTGATGGAGTTGAAGACTAGATAGTTATGGTCTCACAATTAAGCTTAGTTGTTTGGGATTTAAGACTTTGTTCTAGGTCTAAGATGTTTTTAGTATGGTAATGCAAATTAAGATAGAAATTGAGTTAGGTTACAACTCAGTTTCTAGTTAGGTTTTATTATCCTATTTTTTAAAAAGGATAATAAAAATGTTTCCTTAATTGCCAAATACTATGGATTGGACATTGTAAATGTATACCATACCTTAGACTTTCCATATTTGTTTCATAATTGTTATAACTATATCCAATTTATATTTGAAGGAAAAGAAGCCTTTTATCGGGCTAAAAAGGGGAATTATAGAGAGACTATTTTGTAAATTGTATGGATGCATCATCTGTCAATTATAAAGCCTATGGCCTATGGCTTAGTCAGGAAATAGAAGTGAGACATCCAGGAGAGGGAAAGGATTCTGGGATAGAGCCAGGTGGAGATTGCCAGAACGATGTGACTAGACAGACTCAGGGTATCTGAGCACAGGTAACCAGCCATGTGGCAGAATATAGGCTAGAATAGATGGGATATTTTAAGCTATATCTACTCAGAGAAGAGCCTGGCTATACGGCCAAGGTATTTATAAATATATATTGAGTCTGAGTCTTATTTCTGGGAGAATGGGGCTGGAAAGAAGAACTGGACATAACTTCAACACCCATCAAAGTTGATAATAAGCAACCTCAGGACATCACCCTTATAAGGCCATCACCTCCTAGGCAAGGTGTGATTCCACTCTTCCAGCTAGGTCCAATGGTCCCCTGCTCACTGGATCTGTGTTTATAATCTTTGCCAAACCAAGTGTTGTTGTTTTGTTTGTCTTTTTTAGTTTCTGAGGTCAGAGGTACTTGATCTGTTCATTTTGTGGACAAAGTAAGGAAAGGTCATGTGGTCATTCACAACACAAACTAGGGACAGAGCCAAACTGAAGTTATGAAGGACACTGTCCATGGCAGGGATAACCTCAGGAGTGAGTAATGTGTTTCTGGGGCTGCTCCAGATCTCTGGATCCTCAGCATGTGGGCTGCTCTTGGTAGCAAGAGTCCAGGGACAATGTGCCACATGGCTCTTTACCTGTTAATCTAGTAGCTAACCTGCAGAGTCCTAGGAGAGAGACTTTGCTCATTTCCTCTGCAGCTCCTTCTCTGGAAGCCAGCTGTGAAGAAAAATCAGCTTTCCAGCAGCAGGACCCTTTCTCATGTTCATTTCTGTGTCATACTTTCCCAGAGGGCTGCTTATTCCTTCACCTCCCAAGGCTGTGTATCCTTCTTCTCTATGGCTCTTGCCCAGGCCTGCAGTGCTACCATGGCATCGACTTAACGGGGAGTGCCTGCCTGCTTCCACCTTTTGGAAAACCTTTGTCTTCCCTTTGCACAGAATTTCACATTTTCTTGTATTTCCTCCCATTCCTGACCCCTCAGTCCCTTACATGGCATACTCCCCTCTAAGTGCCCCTAAGTGATACCCCTCAGGCTGTCTCTATAGGCTCTGTTACTGGACAGTCTCCAAGCTGCTCTGCTCATCACCCACCATCAAACCAAGGTTCACAACTCATTTTTCAGCCTCTGAAGCTCTATCTTGGTACAGGAATGCCTGGCTTCCTAGATGCTCAAGCCTAACACCTATGTATGGTCCTTATGGTAGTTTGAAGAAAAATGGCTCCCATAGGCTCATAGGGAGCCTATTAGAAGGTATGGCCTTGTTAGAGAAAGATTTCAAATGCTTAAGGGGGCCCAGTATCCCACTCTGGGATACTGCCTGCAGATCAGGATGTAGAACTCTCAGCTCCTTCTCTAGCACCATGTCTCTCTGCATGTTGACATACTTCCTGACATGATGATAATGATAATAATGGACTAAACCTCAGAACTCTAAGCCAGACACAATGAAAGGCTTTCCTTTATAAGAGCTGCTATGGGCATTGTCTTTCTTCAGAGCAATAAACCCTAAGACAGAATTTGGACTACGATATTGTTGTGGTTGGCTTGACCATGCTTTTGCTTGGGGGAAGATGAAACACTTTGGGACTTCGAACAAGAAAAGTGATCAAACAGTTTAAGTGAGGCTTAATGGGCATTACTAGTAGGAGCATGAAAGACAGTGGTGCTGAGGGTGATTTAAACTATGCAGGTCCAGATCAACAGGTTTCAGAGGAGAAGAATATTAATATGTGGTCTAGAAATTATTCTTGTCATATTTTGGTGGAAAATGTAGTCTTTTTCTGTCTTTGTCTAATAATCTGCCTGAAGCTAAATTGAAGAGTTATGGATTAACAGCATTGGCACAGAAAATTTGCAGACAGCCTAGTATAGACTGTGTTGTTTGGTTATTAATGGCCATGCTGATGGCCACTACTCTATAATGAAAAGAGGCAAAGCTAAGAAAGAAAAACAAAAACAAATGTACAGTCTGCAGAGAAGGAGGACACCAGGAAGTGTAGCCAGGTTAAAGTCTGGTGCTGGGTGCAATGAAGGGAGTGATGACCTCAGACTAAGATCCCACCCAGCCAGGCTGCCAATCTGTGAAAAGGAATTAAAGAAAACCTAAGGCCAGACATGGTGGTACACACCTTTAATCCCAGCACTCAGAAGGCAAAGGCTGTCAGATCTCTGAGTTTGAGGTCAATCTGGTCAACAGAGTAAGTTCCAGGACAACCAAGCTAGGGCAGTGAAGGAAAACATTGAAAACAGAAAGCTCTTGAAGATGTAAATGAATGGAGGGGGCCGTGTTCCAACCCCAGCAAGCAGCAGAACTTGACAACTCTGGCCATATTCTTCTGGCTATAGAGTCAGGTATAGAAAAAAGGGGTTATAGAATCTATCTCCCTCCATGACCAAAAAAAGCTGCTGAGGCCAGGCATGAGTCAGAGTTGTCTTTGCATGGAAGCTATTGTGGGAAGCTGTGAAGGTGAGGCCTGGGCTGCTTTGCAGACCCCAAAATGTTGGAGATGCCAGAGCCATGTGTTACCTGCTAAGGAAAGCTGCTAACAGGGAGTGGAACCAGTCTAAGAGAAGGAAGTGTGCTGCAGTCAACAAAGCTGAGAGGAGTTGGAGCTCTGAAGAGCACTTTGACATCAGACATGGAGGTGCAGAGTTTGGAAACTGCCCAGCTGATTTTTGGTCTTGTTCTGGTCCAGTATTTCCTCACTATGCTCCCTTTCCTCTCTTATGGAGTGGTAAAGTATATCCTGTGCTATTGTATGCTGGAAGCATGGTATCATGTTATCTGGGTAACTGTTATCTGTCTAGTCTGCCCTTTTGTGCTTTTACTAAGGAAACTTTCTCATGTGCTGTTGTTACTGCTGTTACTAGGATGTTCTGTGCTTCGGTGTTCTTGGAAATCAATCACAATAGAAGTCAATTAGAACTGCTTTGCATAGTCAGCCACAATAAGTTTGGACCTAAACCAAAGGTCAGGCAGCAGTTCCTGCCCCTACGTATGGCTTTTGCTTTTATAAGCTGCCCCTGGGATGGACCCTAACTTAAGAGAAACACCTGCACCGATTTAAGAAGCTACTTGGAATAAGACTTCAATTTGAGTAGTGATCAAGTAAAACTTAAGTTCCTAAGACCTCTCTGGGAACTGACATCCTCCTTGGCAGAAAGAGACAGTACATGGGTAACTGACAACTGACATCCTGGCTGGCAAGTTAAGACATGAATATTAGGCAAGGCAAGTCCCCTGCCACTGTTGAATACCCCACCCACTGGGACAGGCTAAGTGCACAACAAGGACATGTTTCTATGGAAATCCACATCCCTCAGTCCTGATTAGTGGAATAACTTGGCATAGATGTTTGTAGATTTTAGGCTTTAAAAAAGCCCTATAGGATCTTAACTCAAGGTTGTACCCAGCTCCCGAGCCTGGTTTGCAACCCTGATTGATCAGTCTTGGGGTTTGATGTTCAATAAGCCATCCTATTTGACCGAGATTGGTGTCTGCGTGGTCTGTGCTGCGATTCCCAGACCCCAGCATTATCTGCTCTTCCATTTTGATTTGACAGGGTGTCACAGTTAAGAAATTGCCATGAGTCTTACCAGAAACATTGAACCTTGGACTTTTAGACAGCATGGAGACTGTGACAGACTATGGATGAGGAAGTTGGACTGAATGCCGTTTCCTGTTATATTGTGGCTACAAGCTTATGGAAGCTAAGGGGTGGAATGTGGTAGCTTGGATGAAAACGGTCCCCATAGACTCATAGGAGTGCAATATTAGGAAGTGTGGCCTTTAAGGGGGAGTATGTCACTGGGGGTGGGCTTTGAGATTTCAAATGTTCAAGTCAGGCCCAGAGTCACCCTCTCTTCCTGATGCCTGAGGTTCTGAATGTAGAACTCTCAGCTACCTTTCCCACACCATGTCTGCCTGTCTGCTGCCATGCTTCCTGCCATGATAACAGACTGAATCTCTGAACTATAAGTCAGCCCCAACTAAATGTTTTCCTTTATAAGAGTTGTCGTGGTCATGGTTTCTCATGACAACAATAAAAAGCCCAAGAGTTGTCATGGTCATGGTTTCTCATGACAGCAATAAAAAGCCCAACTAAGACAGTCCTCAACTTCACTCCTCCTCGCTCACTTTTTTAATCATTGGGGCAAGAAGTCAGGAGACCCAGGATGAAAGAACAGAAAAAGACCAAGGGGACCTAGGATGTGTTTTCCTGGAAGAGAAGGGACTCAGAAAAGGACAATCTACTGTGAGCATCCAGAAGCTAGCAAAGCTGCATCTCCGCATGGCAGAAGGTAAAATTGCAGGAAGATTAAGCTCAAAAGCTTGCACACTGACAGGAACTGTCAAACCTGGAGACAGCATAGCAGTCTCTAAGAGGAGAGAGATGAACCAACTGAGATAGCTCTGAGACTCCCAGAGGTTTAAGAGTCAGTGGCTTTGAACTTGTCTTATAAAACTCAACTAGCCACCATAAGACCAAATAAATGAAGGCCCATGAAAAATGACATTTGTAAAAGAACTGGACAAAGCTGTGCGTGCAAAAGATCATCTGTGGCCCAGAACTACTCTCAGATGTCAGAGTGAGGAAACTCATATTTTATGACTGAAGAAACTGCAACCCACGCCATTACTCCAAGCCTCTGGAAGCTGTCAATGAAGATATAGCACAAGGCATTAAAACCAGGCACCAACACCAACAGTAGTGTCAAAAAGGGAGAAACTTGCCTATTAGAGCTGCAGCCTGCATGGAGTACACCCCAAAACCTCCTTCCATAGACCTATGAGGCCACTGGGTACAAACCCTGTTCTGTTTCTCATTCCTGGTCCTATATAGGTGCTCTTGGATCCATTCAGTTGTTTAACAAAAATGTATGAAGTACTATGATCCCACTTGACACTCAAGACACACATATAGGCACCAGGAATGGCTGCACGTGCCTGTCACTGCAGCTGCTAAAGATTAAAGCTCCTGATATAATAATCCAAGGTTACAACTCATTAGTAGACAGAATGCAAGCTGTTCCAGTGAGAGACTCCATGTGTCTTTAGTCTGAGGCACCTCCTGGGAAGCCTCCTGCCTCACAGTGTTTTGCTCCATTTTCTATGCTTAAAATCACAGCACAACTGTACATGCAGCACTTGGGAGGCAGAAGCAGGAGCTCAGTCATAGGCTAGCCAGGACTAAGTATTAAACATAAAGTTTGGGGTGGAGGTACACATCTTTAATTCTAGCACTTGCAAGCAGAGGCAAGATGGTCTTTGTGAGTTTGAGGCCAGCCTGGTCTACAAGCAAGTTCTAGGACAGCCAAAGCTACACAGAGAAACTCAGTCTCAAAAAAACAAAAAACAAGCAAGCAAGCAAACAAACAACAACAAAAAGTAGTGGAAATAGGAGTTGTTGGGAAACTCAGTGAGAGAGTGCTTGCCTGGTACATGCAATGCCCTGGGTTCACTCTCCAGTACCAAAAAACAAGTACAAGAGTAACTGTCCGGTTGCCAAGTTCATCTCAAGAAATGTAGACCTGGAGATGTTAGCAGCAAACCTCTCTTCTAGTGACTTTGTTAGGGTTTCTATCGCTGTGATGGAACACCTTGACCAAAAAGCAACTTGAGGAGGAAAGGGTTCATTTGACTTATGCTTTTCAAACCCTCACTGTTCATCACTGAAGAAGTCAGGACAAGAACCTGGAGGCAAGAACCTGATGCGGAGGCCATGGAGGGGTGCTACTTACTGGCTTGCTTCTCATGGTTTGTTCAGCCTGCTTTCTTATAGAACCTGAGACTATCAGCCCAGGGTGCACCACCCAGAATGGGCTGGGCTCTTCTCCATTGATCACTAATTAAGAAAATGTCTTATAGCTGGATCTTATGGAGGCAATTTTCTCAATTGAGGCTCCCTCACTGATGACTCTAGCTTGCATCAAGTTGACATAAAAATAGCCAGTACAAGGCCTAGCGTGTACAAGGCCCTGGATTCAATCCTCAGTGTGCACACACATACAAAGGAAAAGAAAAAATTTAGACTCATCACAGCAGGCCTGGGAAAGTGAAGGGTGGAAACAATTCAGGGGTAGATTATCCAGAGCTGAGAAGCAGAGGAAGAAGGGACAAAGAGACCCCTAATAATCCTATTTGCTCACAAAGGTCTGTGCATATCAACTGAGTTTGGGTTTTTGGGTTTGTTTTTTTTAACAGATCTTGAGGCATATTTTTACAAAAATGAGGAGCTCTGGGAGTGGAGGATGGCTGCCTAGATAAGGCTGACAATATGGAGCAGACAGAGGCGGGACAAGACCAGTGATACCTGAAACACAATGGGAGCAGCACAGGAAACCATTAAAAAGGGATTCTAAGAAAGCAAGGAGAGAGAATTTACAGAACAAAAGCTATAGTCATGACAAAGGAGTCTGGGCCCTGCAGTGGCAGAGGTAGGCACAGCCATCTGCTGGTTTCAGAGGGGACTTATTCCAGGGTGTATTGGCTATTCCTGATTGTCAACTTGACTATATCTGGAGTGAGCTACAATCCAGAATTAGAACGCTCACCTGTGATCTAGAGCTTGAGTCTGGAGGACACAAGTTTCAGGTGGTATGCACACCTTTAATCTGGGCCACGCCTGCTGCTGGAAACCTACATAAGGACATTAGAAGAAGGAAGATTCACTCTTCTTCGCCTGCATGCCTTGTGGGACTAAGCAACTGCTAGATCCTCGAATTTTCATTCACAGCTCCTGCTGACCATTGTTGGGGAGTTGGGCTACAGACTGTAAGTCATCAACAAATTCCCTTACTATATAGAGACTACCTATAAGTTCTGTGACTCTAGAGAACCCTGGCTAATACAAATTGGTACCAGGAGTGGGGTATTCCTGTGACAACCTGACTATGTTTTGGTGAGGACTGTGGAAGGACTTTGGAACTTCGGGCTAGAACATCCATTCGGTGTTAAGAGCTCTGTGGGATGTTGTGTAGGAGCTTGGAAGATAATGTTGAGAACAGTGCAGAAGATGGAGGCCTGGCTTGTGAATTTTCAGAGGGAGGATTAAAGACTCTTATCAAGGCCTTTGCTATTTTGACTGTGAAGATTCTGTGGTTTTGGCTAGCTGGGGCTGAAGGGTCAGCTGTGATTAACAAGATACCAGAACTACTAAAGCAAAACCATTGCATTCCTGGAACTATTGATGCTGGTTAGCTGGAGCTGGGAAATTGGTGGTGATTGGGAAGAGACCAGCATCATTGAGGTGAAATCTTCAGAGAAGTGTTTTCTGAGAGCAAGCCAGGAGAAGCAAGCCAGTAAGTCAACATCCCTCCATGGCCTGTGCATCAGCTCCTGCTTCCTGACCTGCTTGAGTTTCAGTCCCAACTTCCTTTGGTGATGAACAGCAATGTGGAAGTGTAAGCTGAATAAACCCTTTCCTCCCAACTTGCTTCTTGGTCATGATGTTTGTGCAGGAAGAGAAACCCTGACTAAGACACAGGGTTTCCTCAGATACCAAAGGACCTATATCAAAGGACACAGTACAGAACCCACACACCTCCCGCTCTGTATCACCAATAAAGTTGAGAACACTGTATTGCTTCGAGACTCAAAACAAGAAAAAAGTTTGTATATGTTCAGTGCACTTGTTTCTAGTTTGTCGTTTGTCTTTCTGAAAATCCACTCCTAATAGTTATAGAACTTGCTGGTGCAAACCTTTGGCAGGTCCACTGGTGTGCTGAGAGTATGGGAATGCTGGAGGGGCAGAGGAGGGGAGACTTGGCAGTGTTTCTCAGACGGAGTACAGGTGCCTGGGGAAAGAGGAGTAAAACACACCACAGGAAGGAGGTGAAGTAAGAGGTAAGACACGTGAGAAAGGTTTGGGATGCGTGAAAATAGTGAGGAATCTTATTTCTTCTGACAGACGAGGAAGCAGAATGGTCTGCAGGCAGGCAAGTCAATGAAGGGATGTCAGATGGGAAACTATAACTGTCCATAGTCCAAAGCCTTTGAGTCCCCCAGAAAAGCCACATAATTGTAAAACAGCAACCTGCAGATGAGTAATCTTTTGGCATCTGTTCACCTGGACTAGGAGATGCCTCAGCACATCCCATGTGTTGTCTGATTAGATTAGGACTTTCTCTTGACTATTTTGCCAATCTTCCCCAGGAGCATGCTCAAATGGGACCTGGCTTCCTAATTCTACCCTGCTGCACCGCACAAGCAGTGTTCTGTTCAACACACCCATGGGCATTCCACAGTTCCAGCTTGCCAGCTTCCTCTTCTCTCACACTCCTACACTGGGGAAAAAAGGTGCTATAGTCTCCCACCCCACCTGAGAATTTAAGCCACTTGGTGGAGGATGTTTTAAATAACACTCGACCATCTTCTGAGCTCACACTAGCAAAAGTGACAAAAATACGGATAAGTTCCTCCTGGAAGACTACATGGATAAGTTCCTCCTGGAGGACTACAATTCCCAGCTTCCTTTGGGGACTACCGAAGTTATTTCCACCCATTTATGCCCCCAATAAGGGGTCGCATCCCTTCTTCCTTTGTAGGCAGTTTTGCCATCTGCATACCTTGGTGACAAAACGCTCCCTCACCGTGAATAAACAAGACCGAGACTTTCTTTCCGCTTTTCTCTCTACGGCTGCTCATTTAAAATAATCTAGCACACTAGCAGAACCCTTGTTATTTACACCCAGAGGCTGTGATTGTGGGCTAGAGCGCGTTCTGGCTCCTGGCGACCAAGGCAGCACCCACCTCACCAGACCGGACTGTTACCGGTTAAAGCGTTCTGTCTGTAACTGCACTGGGAGCAGTTCCTGGAGTTAAGGGCGTGGCTACTAACCGCTGGCGGTTCCGGAAGAATCCAGCATCCCCAAACAAACCGAGAACACGCAACTCTGCTACTGGCGCAGGCCCAGCCGATCCGGAACCAGCGAAAGGCCGGAAGGGGCGGGGAGCAGTGTGACACAGGAAAAGTTGTTTTTAAGGGACGCTGTGGCTGGCAGGGTCCGCAAGTGACGCAGATTACACGACAGGAGGAACTTCTGGCTCTTTGTGCTGGAGCCCTGCGGGAGGATTTTGTTCCTATTAGTTTGGTCATTAGTACATTTGACGGAGCGACGTTGGGAAAGGTATTTATAGGTCCTCAACGAATATGTGTTCGGTGACGTTCAGGGTGCCGGGCTTCAGGCCAGTAGTGACCTAGATTTTCTTATCTAGCACCGTTAAATGGTGCTCGGTGCTTGGTGCCCGGTGCATGCTCGCCCACCCCTGTCAGAGCCCTGCACAGCACCGCGGTGCAATCATGCTTAACCGCTTAGCACTGCAGACAAAAGGCTCCACAATGATGATAAGAAGGACCCCTCGTGGAAACCTTACCCATATTTTTAGAAAACTATCTCAGAATGTTTCTTGAGACAAATATGCACTGCCTGGTGATATTCCCAAAGGCCTTGACCCCAGAGATGTCACCAATGCAAACTGCCACCTTTGCAAATGACATTGTCCAACAGATAAAGAAATCACCTTAACTAGGCTCAAGGGAGAATGCTTTTCTCTCACTTTCTTTCACAGGCCACTTGGAAATGTCTACATTGAGAGGGTTTTCCAACTTCTGGTGCTTTCTGCGCACTCAGACAAAGCAATTCCAGTTCAGTCCACACCCTTCCAGCCTGGGCTGGCTAAGAATAGACACAGTTTTGTTGTTCACATCTTTGCACCGAATCACAGTGCAAAGTCCTTAACGAATACAAGCTTGCTGACATTCAGTGTGCCAGGATGCAGGCCAGTGGTGACCTAGATTTTCTAATCCATTAAATGGTGCCCAGTACCCATTTGATCTCACTTGAACTTCCCCATGTGATGGACCAGCCTGATTCTATTTTAAGATTAGAAGCTGTAAGTGTTCCTTCGCAGATGGGAAGGTGCGGAACCCCGAGAACCACACTGCTCTTAGCAGAGAGAGTGTCCCAATGGAAGGGTAGACATGGGAGCCTAGGAACCACACAGCTCAGAGGTGGGACAGTGTCCCAATAGAAGGGCATTCTGAGACACGGGAGCCCAGGAACCACAGAGCTCTGAGAGGAAACCTCCTCAGCAAGAGACATTGCCGCTCCCAGGGAATGACATCCCCAGCTCAGGAGCCTCAGCACCGCTCCTCTTCGTTGCTTCTTGGCTTCTTCTGATGCTAAAAAGCATCACACCAGGCATCAAAACTCATAAAAGATATTTACTGGCGGGTCCAGAGAGAGAGGGGACAAATCCAGGAGTGGCTGCATGTGCTTCCAGGCGCAGACAGCAAGGCTGTTGGACAGAGGGCAAGGCTCGTATAGGATTTCTTAGGGCAGAGATTTCCAGATTGAAGATTTGTGGGATTTCAAGTCCTGAGTTTGGGGAACTCAGAGATTAGTGAGTTTTCCTACTCAGGGATTGGTGGGGTTTTCTGCTCAGGGATTGACAGCATTTTTCACCTCCTTTTCCCTGCTTTGGGCCTGTGGCTGAGGCAGCTGTTTGGGGAGGCTAGAGAGGAGGTGTCGCCACCGTGGACAGCTCCTGCAGTGGTATTTCAAGAAGGTGGTAGGCTGAGTCAGGAAAGAAAGTGCCACCACCACGGACAGCTCCTATGACTGCCTTAGGCACATCACTTAGGAACTAAAGGTCGAAGAAAGTTTATTCCTGTTTTCTGTAAAACTTGGATTTGACCCTGTCTTGATCCTATTCTGCAATTTTTCCACACCCTATACCCAGGCCTCCACACTGATAATATAAGGTGTTCTGCCAAATAATTTTGAGATGTTCCGCCAAGTTCCTATGTACCAAACAAAAATCCTTGGAATCCTCTACCTTTGCAGTTTGGGAGCTATTTAAAAAACCCGTTTTTCCTATGTTCAGAGCTGTTCTCTCAAACCTCACTTTAAGGAGACAGCCCTGTCTTTCAGAAAATAAAGCTTGCTTAATTCGACCAAAAATTTTGAGTTGGTGGTCTTTACTTTTCGCTAGGTGGAATTAACACGCATTACAGAAATGTGGTGTTCACTTTTAAACGGGGAAATCACAGAGCATGTTACAGTAAGAAATGTTGAGTGCTAAAGGAAAATTGTCAAAAGACCTAAGACAGGAAGGAAAATTATTGAAGAAGGAACTACCCACTGGCAATAGCTAAAGATTTTCATGGTAGAGCATTTACCATGTATAAGATCCTGGGTTCCATCCTCTCACCACATGACAGTGAGTGTTGCAGTAGGGGAGAGAGGGCATACTCAAATCCTGACAAAACTAGGAGATGTACAGCCCACACACAGAAGTCCATGCACAGAAAATGACCAAGCGATTTAGACTGCAAAACTACACTCTGAAACATGTTTAGATATGGCTTTCTTGTTGTCGTCAACCCATTCTTTCATGCTTTACTTTAGACTTTTTAATATTTTGCTTTTGGGAGTTAGGTCTTTAGCCCTGCCCCCTACAAACTTTATTTTTGTGTGTGCTCTGAGGTAGATAATGTGTCTTTTTCTATTTAGAAGCCAAATTCTCCTAGTCTGCTATTTCCCTGCTGGTTTGTTCTGGCCCTTCCTGTGCAGTGTACCTGATGTATTCCTAGTCCCAATGTTCACTCTTACAGCTTTCTGCTCTGTTCTCATTGTCTGTCCCTGTCTGTGATTATCCTCCTGCTCCTGCTCCTCCTCATTCTTCTCCTTTTATTTTTTAAACCTTTTTATTGATTTTTGAATTTCACAGAATGCACCCCAATCCCACTTATCTCCATATCTGCCCTCTGCCCTAGCAAACTCCCCCTCAAAAGAAAACAAAAAAATGCAAATAAAAAGTAAGAAAAGGACTTTGCATGGAAGCTGCAGTGTGTCACGATGTGTCACACTGTACACCCTTTTGTCCACACGTCCTTACTTGAAAATGTTGCTCAGGTTCAAGGCCTCTGGCTTCTGCTGCACTGTCAGGATGGAGATCCTGCCACTTTGGTTCTGTAAGACCAGCCCCTTCATAGATGGGGTAGGTGTTGGGGTGGGCCAACTCAAGCCCTGGATCTAGGCCTGGGTGGTAGCTGAGTTGATCAGCCCACTAGCTCTACTGCGCCTACACTGCCAGGGCCAGCTCTCCTGATTTGCCCAGGTAAGGGACAGGGCCAGCAGGCAGGAGAGCTATCCCGTACTCACACCACCAAGGCTAGGTGTCCAGCACTGTTCTTTTTTAAAGTGTAATCTAGATCTGATAGATGCTCTAATTTCCCAAGTGTGCACTTCAGCAAATTTTGACAAATTTATCCAAATGTATCCATATAACCACTACAGTCAAAATATAGGCCGTGATATTTTCCAGCTAACTCCCCAAAATATCCCCCAAGTGACTGGTAATCTCATTATTAAGGATTAGATTAAATTTTTTCAGTGTCTTTCTCTTCTTCTCTTTTCCTTTTCAGTTTTGGTTGGTTGGTTTTGTGGGTTTGCTTTTTTTGGTTTGTTTGTTTGTTTGTTTGTTTTTTGAGACAAGGTTTTACTATGTAGCTCTGGATGTCCTGGAACTCATTATATAGACCAGGCTGGACTTGAACTTACAGAGATCCTTCTGCCTCTGGCTTCCAAAGTGCTGGGATTAAAGGCACGCACCACTATGCCCAGCTTCTGGTCTCTTGTGTCACTGGAACTATATGGTATTGCTATAGAATGGATGCTTGTGCCTCTCTCCAGCAACCACTCTTATTTTGACATTGCTACTTATAAATGATGAGGCTTTTGGGAGGTGATTGTCTTGAAAATATAGTTTTTGAGTGCATTTAATGCCCTACATAAAGAGACCCGGAGAGCTTAGCTTGTTCTTCACCACAGAAAACATGTTAGAAGTCACTGTTTATAAAGGAGAAATCCAGACCCTCACTGGACACCAAATCTTCTAGCACTTTGGTCTTGGACTTTCTAGACTCTATAACTGTGAGAAATAAATGTCTTTTGTTTATAAGTCACCAGCTCATAGTATATGAAGATTGGTTCTAAGGCTTTGATTCAATCGAGAATCTGCATGTCCAGATGCTAAAGGTCTTTGTCCCCAATGGGTTTTTGATCAATCTATAAAGATGCCAACAGCCAATGGTTGGACACAGAGCAGGACACTTAGAGTTGCACAGGGGAGGACACAGAGAGGAACGGGACAGAATCGCCATGACATTATACATTATAATTAATGTTAATATTCCAACTTAGTCTCCATAGCTTCTGGATTCTTCCCATCCCCACCTTCCTTCAATATCTCCTCTACTACACGATAATTGTTCAATTCTCCTATTTCCTTTTAAACTGTCTGTAGGTTCGTTTAACTTGTTGAACCCCATGATCCACTGGCATTGACTCTACCTCTGGGGTTCAGACATTTCTGATAGACTCACTTTCCCTCGTGGATTTGGTTAGACGTGCTCATACATTCCTAACTTTAGGGTGTATTATTTCTGAACTCTTATTTTCTTTCATTGTATTAAATCCCATTGAGTTCTCTAATGGTCATATACCAACAACAGACGTTGAAAAGTATAGATTTATCATACTGTGTGCATGCATGCGTACATGCTGTGTGTGTGAGTGTGTGTGAGTGTGAGTGTGTGTGTGTGTGTGTGTGTGTGTGTTTTGAAACAGAGTCATATTTTATTGCCCCGACTTTTTTTGAACTTTCTATAAACCAGGCTGTCCTTCAACTTGCAACAATCCTCCTGCCTCTGTCTTATGAATGCCAGGATTGCAAGTATGTACCAGGACTAGACTTTTTTTTTTTTAAAGAGGTAGACAAGATGCTTGTCGTGTACTCTAAGACATAGTCCTGGCTGGCTTGGGACTTATTATCCTTCTGCCTCTGCTTCCTACATGCCAGAGCTAACTACAGGAACACATCCACCTTAAATTTATCATGTTTCTCTAACTGAAAGCATCAGCATCTCTCTCAGCAGCCCCCTCACAGAGAGCTAGAACTATCCTAGCTTTTTTTACATGTTTATTTTTCAAAAAAAAAAATAAACCTACACAATCAGCACCAATCTGTGCCCACTCTCTTCTCTGGCCTCCCACAGCACTTGAGAAGATCATTACTGTGATTTGAATAAAAATGCCCCCCAGAGGCTCATGTATTGAACATTTGTCCCCCGTTGGTGGCACTGTTCAGGGAGGTTATAGAACTTTTAGGAGGCAGAGGCTTGCTGGAGGAAGTGCATCTCTCGAGGTGGGTTTGAAGATTTTACAGTAGCTTAGTCCCATTTCTTGTCTGCTCCCTCCTCTCTTTCTGCTTCCTGTGTGTGGATGAAGAATGTGATCAGCCAGCTTCCTGCTTCTACCTCCAGGTCTTCCCCACCATGATGGACTATCCTTCTGGAACCATAAGCCAAAATACACTCTTTTCTCCCATTAAGTTGCTTTTTGGTGTTGGTATTTTATCATATTAACAGAAAAGTAATATAACCACACATTTAGAAATTACAGACACTTACCACAGACACAGAAATACAGACTGTGAACAGGCCCCAAGTGTTTCAGCACTGAACTCTTGGGTGGATCTTTCTAAAGCACTTAAGCTGTTAGTATTTCTTTTGTCAGGTGGGTCAGCAAGAGCAGTGGGCTGAGATCCTGGCAGAATCTGATGTGGCACAGAGCTCAAAACACTAATATGTTAAAATAATGTGGTGGGTAGCTGCCAGTATTTGACTGACCAGGCACTTGAGTCCACTTTCCCAGTTCCAGGTCACAGCCTCTGTGAAGCATGAGCTACTCTTACTACATTGATTCAGCTTTGAGGCTGGAACTCAGAATATGTCCTGGAGCTGGTGCTGGTGCTGGTGCCTGCCCATGGTGTTCTCTTGGGAGACTTGGTGGAGTGGAGCAGAGCTTGTGGAGACAAAGTCTATTTGCTGAATTGATTGTGCAGAAAAAGGTCAAGGTTGATGCCTTGGGTCACAACTGGTGAAACCACAGCAACCAGGGTCTCCTACCTGAGAAGACACGGTTGGGGAAGTGAGTTTGCATCCCAAAATGTGCCATTCCTTTGTCGGGAGCAGAGCTCTGAGCTTCCCAGAGAGAGCAAGACCTGAGCTGCTAACATGGTCTTTTATCTTGAATGTGGGGTCAACACAGAGGTACCCTGCATGTCCCCCAGAATGGTCAGACAAAAGGTGGCAAACACCCTAGGGTGTCTCCTTTCCTTCGTCCCACAGCCTTCTTTCACAGAGCTCTAGGGCAAAGGCCAAACTTAAAAACTGCTGAGGAACCAATGCTCTAAAGTTTTGCTTCCCACTGTGTGTGAGAGAGGGAGGGCTGGGAACAGGAAAAGGCTTCCCCAGGGAACATTTCGAAATCACTAGAGACATTTATAGCTGTTATAACTAGAAGCAGGGAAAGGTAGTCTGATATTGTCTTGTAGGTAGAGTCAAGGCTGCTAAGTATCCAGGACCTCACAGGCTACTTACTCCCCACAGCACTAAAATCCATGTAATTACCTAGGGCAAACTTCATTCCTTCAAGGCCAGAAAACCCAGCTGAGATTCTTGAGGGCCTCTTTTGGAACCAGAACTCTTAGGATCTGGGTCTGGTTTTAAATGTAGAGTCTGGGCCAGTAGATGATTTAGTGGGTAAAAGCACTTGCTGCCAAACTTGATGACCTGAGCTTGATCAGGTACAAGATAGCCAACTCCTGAACCGTAACCTCTGACCTCCATGTGCAAACACACACACACATACACATGCAGAAATGGTAAAATGTGATATATAAACTATATTTTCACAGAGTGCCATGCTTTGGAATATACATACATTGTGGAATGTCTAACCTAAGCTAGTTAATAGATATATTATCACACAAACATTCTGTTGAGGTGAGACTGCTTCAAATCTACATCCACCAATTTTCTAGTAATCAATATGTTGATAATAACTAGTTGCCATGTTTACATAAGACCTCTTGATTATGCTTTTTTTGCCTTACTAGAATGCTGCATGTGTTCCCAACATCTCCCCAGGGAGAGACTTGTTAAGCAGAGTGTGGCCTGGATTCACACAGGACCATGGTCATCTGCTCCCACTTTTCTGATGTTACAAGTTGAATGGAGCAAGAGCCTCTGCCAAATGACTATGTTCCCAGAAACCCAGAATTTCATAAACAGTGAAGTCACTCAGGCAGGAAGCCTTCAGAGGCAGCCACACCCACAAGGACTCACATTCAGCCTCACAGTTCCAGGTTTTTCAACAATTGGGAGCAGGGGGAGGCATGAAGCAAACAAAATCACCTGCAAGCCACATACCACAGCTCCTGGGGGGACAAAAACAGCCCCAACTCTCTCTACCTAGTGAGAACCTGGGCCCGTGGGTGTCCCTGCCAACAGTTGGACTGTACCAGTTCTGTGATGCTGAAATACAACAGTGTCACAGGAAGTTGCAAGAAGGCCTAGAACAAGGGCTGCAGCCTCTTAGCTTTTTGCCTTTGGTTTCCCAAGCAATATCAGATCTGTAGGGACTGCTCAGTAAACATCAGCCAGCATTGCTATTAATCAAGGATGTTTTGTGCAGGTGTGGTACAGGCTGAAGAACCATCACTGCTCCTGCTCAAACCTATTGATAAAGCCCTGATCTTGAATATCAGCAGCCCCACCATGAAGTGCATATATTGGACTTTCTGGAGACATGTCCCCTGTACACACTGCCCTCTGCTGGTCGTGTGAGACTTAAATTTGCTCAGGCCACCTCTATATTTCTCAATGGACTTTCCAATGGGTATGATTGATGGTCTCTACTCCAAGTTTCCATTTTGGTCCTGCCATGGCTCAGAACTACTATATCCTACACCACAGCCCCTTTGTGAATATCTTTAATCTAGGGACATTCTGTGAACCTCTGATGACCTCTACCTCCCCCATTGGGAGCAGAAACAGGAGCCACCTTAGCACAGCCCCTTGGAAGCCTAAAGCCAAGCCCTGTGGATCACTCATTTGAAATGTCCTGTCCTCAGGCCTGGGATGACCTGGTTCCTTCTGTCCCCCCCCTCAAGTAGGAAGCTGGGTAGGCAGATCTCAGCCTCAGATCTTTGGCTATGAGGAAGGCTATTTTGTGGGACATGGGTGTTGGGAGCCGCCTGAGCACCCACATCCGCCATTACAAGATAGCGCCTACAT